>CM052648.1:26016710-26097977 GCA_028533165.1 Leontopithecus rosalia | reverse complement strand
CATCAGCGTTGGGGATCCTCATCAGTGTTAGGGACCCTCATCAGCATTGGAAACCACATCAGCGTTGGGGATCCTCATCAGTGTTAGGGACCCTCATCAGCATTGGAAACCACATCAGCGTTGGGGACCCTCATCAGTGTTGGGGACCTTCATCAGCATTGGGGACCCTCATTAGCGTTAGAGACCCTCATCAGCTTTGGGGATCCTCATTAGTGTTGGGGACCCTCATCAGCATTGGGTGTCTCTTTGTTGTTGCCACAAGTCCTGGTTTCTACTCTGGATGAAACTTGGCTTGTCCCGAGTTCTGTGGGAGTGGAGGACATGGAGGACAGGGGTGACTAGCAGGTTGAGAGCCCTTACTGCTGATCCTGGCCTCGCATGGAAGAGGGGCACTAGCACCCCTGGAAGTGTGCCATGCCCCAGTCCACTTCCTGCTCCAGAGCCCCCACCTTGAGCACCTGCTGGGTTGAGACATGGGCCTCTCGTGAACCTCCTGGGGGCCTCCCATGAGTCTCATCACTTCAACAGAGCTGGGAATTGTCAGTTAATCCAGCAATGCCTCCAGGAAGCCAGCCTCAGCAAGGAGCTTCCAGGAGGAGTTGGGGGACTGGTGATTAGAATGAATACAAGCTAATTGTGCTTCCTGGGTACCAGGCACCACTGAAATTCATGGATTCCTACAGCAGCACTTGAGGTTGGTCATTGTTATTAACCCCTTTTTACCTACCAGGGACACAGACCAGACAGGGAGCCCATCTGTGTCACCTGGTGGGCAGGGGCTGGGCCTGGTGTTGAAACCAGGAGAGGGTTCAGGCCCAGGAAAGGGGGAGCAAATTGCTGGTCAAGGTGGGTGTTGTGTGAGTCCTGCTCCTCCCCTCATTCCAGGACCTTCCTTTGGGGTAATGAATGCTCCCGAGAGCAACCTCCCTGTTGGGGCGGCCTTAGCTGGGCTCTGGTTTCTGTGTTTGGTGTTTGATTTCTGTTGTTGTGGAAATGGGGTGACAAGTGTCCCTCATGTCGTAGTCAGCATGCGGGAGGTGCAGCCAGGATGGCGCATGGCCATGGTGGAGCCACCTCTGGCCAGGGATCAGGCGGAGACCCAGCCCCGTGCCAGCTCGCAGACCCCCATCACCTCTCCAGTCTCTGGGATCAGAGAGCAAAGGCGATGGGAGGCCAACATCTGTTGTTCAGTTTTTCTCTGAGCCACATGGGTCTTCAGTCACTCCAGGGGCCTGGGCCTGCTCTTCCTTCCTTCTTTGCGCATGGGGGTTTCTCTGGGGAGCAGTTGCCCTCGCCCATGAGGCCGTTGAGAATCAAGACAGAAATAATGGTCTGTGGTCAGCAAGGCGTTATCTCTGGAAAAACCCTGGTCCTCCCTCGGCCTGACCTTCTTGTGGCCTTCCTCAAAGCCTCCGTAAAGAGGCTTTCTCTTGAAGTGCAAGTCGTGGTACCCCTGCCAGGTCCCTATATGAACGGCGTGCAGCCTGCCTGCCCTCTGACGCCCGCCAGCCGTGCTGGTCTGCAGAGCCACCGCCAGCCACAGCCTCCTTGCCAGTGAGTTCTGTTTGCTTTCTCACTGTTTTCAGCAGGAGCCAAGTCCAGGCCAGCCCCTCTTTTCTTTTCTACTTTATGACAGAATTTTGTTTTGCAAGAATGGACCCTGGGTGGCTGCTTGACTTTTCCCAGGAAGGCGATGGGGACATTGGTGTTAGGACGATGGGGACGGGGGGTCCAGGTCATCTCACCACAGCCCCAGATGGATGAGGGTCTGACTTCTGGACTGAGGTCTCCAGCACTCTGCTGGGATGAGTAGATCTTTGGGCCCAGAAGAATGTGATTTGGAACATTCTCAGGGACATGTTGTAATTAAGATTTTCTTTTTTCATGGGGGTACATGATACTATGGGTCTCTCTCCTTTTTTTTTTTTTTTTTTAAGATGGAGTCTTACTCTTTCGCTCTTGTTGCCCAGGCTGGAGTGTAGTGGCGCAATCTCGGCTCACTGCAACCTCCACCTCCGAGGTTCAAGCGATCTTCCTGCGTCAGCCTCCCAAGTAGCTGGGATTACAGGCAGCTGCCGCCACGCCTGGTTAATTTTTGTAGTTTTAGTCGAGGCGGGGCTTCACTGTGTTGGCCAGGCTGGTCTTGAACTCCTGACCTCAGGTGAGCCACCTCAGTCACCCAAAATGCTGGGATTACAGGTGTGAGCCACCACACTCGGCCATGGGTTTCTCTTTAGTGGTCTTCAGCTTTGTGTTTCCCTGCTAAGCGGCCCATCGTAGTGGCCGGTGTCTGGCTTTCCCCCGGTCACCGCTGGATAAGACATTCAGTCTGTCTTGTCTTTGGGAGGCAGAGTCAGTAGAAGGTACTTTGCATTGGGCATGCCTGGGGGTGAGCCCAGCTCTGCTGTTAGTAGCGCCCTCTGTGACGGTCAGCCTGGCTGTCCCATGTTCAATTTTTCCTCTGTAAAATGGGAACAACAGTAGAGCTGATGTGTCTTGGGCTTTCTGTATCCCAGGACTGTCCCAGCCTCTTAACGTGCTTTGCTCAGTGCTGTCGTCCTAAAAACTTTTCTTTTACAGTTGAGGAATCTGAAGCCCAGAGAGGTTAAGTAACCTGCCCAAGGTCACACAGCAGATGGGAATGGGAGTCAGGCATGTAATCAACCACCTGACACCCCTAGTCAGTGCTCTTAACCTCAGCCCGAAGGCTGCCTCCCTGGGCCCTGCTGAGGGACCCAGTAAGATGATGGTTATTCACATTTTCCCGTGTTTCTGATACCAAGCACACTCTGGTAAATGCTCCTTCCCCTCTTTGGTGGAATAAATAATGTCTTTCTTTTATATATATGTGAGATATATATATATGATATATATATATATAATATATATATATCTATATATATTGCACTTTAGGTTCTGGGGTACAAGTGCAGAACATGCAGGATTGTTGCATAGGTACATATATGGCAATGTGGTTTGCTGCCTCCAACCCCCCATCCCCTATATCTGGCATTTCTCCCCAAGTTATCCCTTCCCAACTCCCTACCCCACTCTGTCCCTCCCCTATTCCCCCAACAACAGACCCCAGTGTGTGATGCTCCCTTCCCTGTGTCCATGTGTTCTCACTGTTCAACACCCGCCTATGAGTGAGAACGTTCGGTGTTTGATTTTCTGTTCTTGTGTCAGTTTGGGTCTCCAGATTCATCCATGTCCCTACAAAGGACACGAACTCATCGTTTTTTATGGCTGCATAGTATTCCATGGTGTATATGTGCATTTCATGGTGTATATGTGCATTTTCCCTGTCCAGTCTATCATCAGTGGGCATTTGGGTTGGTTCCAGGTCTTTGCTATTGTAAACAGTGCCGCAGCGAACATATGTGAGAATGCACATTTCTTTCGGAGCTCTGCCCGATGTATCCTTAAGGAGAGGGATGCTCTGCCCGGGATGCAGATGAACAAGATAGCCGTTTCCTGGAGGAGCTCCCAGGCTGATTTTTGCCTTTCATCTTTTTCTTTCTTTTTCGCAGGCTTTTTGTAGATGTGTGGGGATATTTCTAGAGGAGAAAGCAGGGGTGGAAGGAGGGGCGTAAGGAAATTGAATGCCGGACAGCTCTTAGCTCACATTTTCGGAGGCTCTTATCTGCTTTTATTGCAATAGACCTTGCAATAAAAGTCAAAAAGGTGATTGCACCAGGCAGAGTGGCTCTTCCTGCACAGTGCTGGGCGGGATGGGATCGATGGGGCTTGGTGGCTGGAGGAGCGCAGACCCTGCCTGCGCCTCCTGGGGCCTGTGTGGGACTTTACTCACCTTGCTCTTTCTAACCAGGGTGCCAGATTCTCTTCACTCAGGTGTGTCAAATTTTAACCCTTGAGGCTAGAGCCTTGCCAGGCTTATTCTAAGTCATGGTTCCTAGTCACAGGCCCCCTGCCCGAGACCCCAGACCAGAACCCTTCCTACCTTGGCCTGCTGGGGCAAGAATCTCTGTGAAAGGGGTCCTCGAACCCAGGATCACTCCAGTGACGTTTCCCAGAGAGCATCCCGGGGCCAGTGCAGGGTAGGTGGGGGTCAAATACTGAGTGCTCTGTCCCCTCCCCTTGGAGAATCTCATAGTACTTTAGCACAGTCATCTGCTTAGCTTCCCTTAACCTTGTAACTCCCCTGCTTCCTTGACCTCTGCTTGATTCATGTGAGACCTGTGAACATCTACACTGTGGGACTCACTTTGGGAGATACTGATGGAGATCAAATGGGGTCCTGCTCATATATTCACCCGTTTTCCGTTTTTCTCATGTTCTGTTGGGCTTCCTAAAATGTGAATGAATTTAAAAGCTGCACTGAATGTGTCTTTTCTGTCTGAAAATGTAGCCACTGATGAGAGGAGGAGGTCTGTTAAGTTTTCTTTTAGAAAAGGAGTCTCCAGGCTCTGAATGCTCAAGGACCTGATTGGGATCACCCCCTCCATTGTGGCCCCCTGTCTTCCATTCCCCGTGACTTGTAGATAACCTCCCAACCGTTGCCTTTTCTCATAGAGGCCCCGACTGGAATCCCTGCCATCACCCAGTGAATTTGTCACCTCTTTCCAAGCTTCATGCCCTGTGTTGCAGTTGAGGACCTGGAAGACATGACTGGGCTCATTAGTGATGTGTGTTTATTTTGAATTCTTTTTTTTAATTGAGACTGAGTTTCGCTCTTGTTACCCAGGCTGGAGTGCAATGGCGCGATCTCGGCTCACCGCAACCTCCGCCTCCTGGGTTCAGGCAATTCTCCTCCCTCAGCCTCCTGAGTAGCTGGGATTGAGACAGGGAGGAGTCATATCCTAGCTCCCTGTTTTACTAATGGTGGGACCTTGACTTTCCCAAGCTCTAATTTCCTTGTCGATAACATGGAGATAATCAGGGTAACCCATACCCCTGATGACCCCTGCAGGCATCCATGCCCAGCCCAAAGCCAGGACCCAGGAAGGGAGACACAGCTGAGCGGCCTCTTCTGTGTCTCTGCCAGTGGCTGGCTTGGATTCTAATGCCCTCCTTCCCTCCCTCCCTACCTCGCTCTCTACTACTGAGATCCAAGACCATGAGAACGTTGGAAGGTCTCTCCAATGTCTGTGACTGCCCCATGTCTGTTGTTTTGTGGAAAGGACTTAGTAATTGAACAGAGTCAGTTGCAATGGGAACGTCACACAGAGCTGCTTTTCCTTGGCAAGCACCTGCTCTCTGAGCCACTGCCCCCTGATGTGTAGAACCCTCCCTCCCCTGTCCCCCTTTCTGGGCTGTTGGGAGGCTAAGTGAGCTTGTCATGAGGCCCCTGAAAGACAACTTCTGTGTCCTGTGGAGCTGAGTCCATAAGTCCCTGTCCCCACCCCACAGACCCTCTCTCATTACCCTTTTGGGTTGGTGAATTTCAAGTTGGGCATCGGATAGGGAAAAGGAAGGGGACTGGAGAGGGAAGAGCTGGCAGTTTGACCTCAGGGCTTCAGAGTCACTTTTTTTTTGAGATGGCGTCTCACTCTGTCGCCGTTAGGGACAGAATGCTTGTTCCCAGGTACTGTAAGGAAAAATTAGCATTCAGACAAAAAGTTTTCTCAGCAAGGCAATTTACTTTTGCAGAAAGGGTGCTCCCATTAGCAGTCTTGCCATGAGAGTACAATGAACAAAGGAAAGGCGGGCCTATTTATTCTTTACCCATTGGGTCCTCACTGCTGTGTCTGATCTCCGCTAGCTGGAGCCAGATCTCGCAATCTAAACGGAACCCAACTGGCTAACAACTTAAAACTTTTCTAAATAGGTAAAGGCGACAGAGAACAAAGGAAAAGAGGAAGTCCAAATACGGAAGGGGCATAGATGCTAGCTGGGACATGCCTGTGAGCACGTCCAGCACAGATATCTTGGTTAAAGTATAGGACATAGAATGTACTAGGTGCCTGTAAGCATGTCTAACAGCCACGTAGGATAGGACTTAACAAAGAGTTATTAGCGAAAAACAAGAAGGCTTTGAAGTAAGTTAGTCTTTAAAACAAACTATTATTTCTAACATTTATTATTATTATTCTTTAGCAAGAAGGGAAACTTTGAAGAGGAACTTTTACTTTCTATGGTTGCCCAGGCTGGAGTGCACTGGTGTGATCTCATTTCACTGCAATCTCTGCCTCCTGGCTTCAAGTGATTCTCCTGCCTCAGCCTCCTGAGTAGCTGGGACTACAGGCACACACCACCACATCTGGCTACTTTTAATTTTTTTAATAGAGACGGGGTTTCACCATTTTGGCTGGGCTGGCCTCAAACCCCTGACCTCAAGTGATTGACCCACAGATCTGTTTGCAGATTTTGCTTGGAAAAAGTAGAGGAGACCCCAGAGGCACTTCTTTCTGAAAGGGAGAAGCGGGTAGGCCATGGCAGCGGCTCTGGGACTGACTCTGGGGCCACCTGCTTTTCCCAAACTGGGTCTCTGGCAGGCTGGGTGGCTGGCCTGCACACAGTAGATCCTCGAAACAGATGTGTGAGCCTTGTGGGCATTTTCACGCTCCCTCCTTTAGTCCACAGCGCTGGAGGAGAAGTGATGACGGTGTGCATTTTGTGCAGCCATGCGGTGGACACCTGCTGAGGACCTGCTGTGGGGCAGGGTGTCTGTCGGCCGGGCTCTGAGGATGCAGACGAGGACCCTTACTCGGGAGCTTCTGTTCAGGTTGGAGGCAGCTTATGAAAACATAAGATAACCGAGTGACCAACTCTGGGGCAGGAGCCAGGGGTGTGTGTGTGTGTGGGGGTCCCTGAAGGGGTCTCTGGATGCCAAGAGGAGGAGAGATCCTCTGAGGCTGCCTGAGGCTCCTAGCAGAGAGATGGGGCATGGGTGGAGGCCTGCCATGCCAGTGAGTCCTGGCATTTCTGAGCCCCTGCTTGGTTCTCTTGCCTGCACCATGGCCTGGGTGAGCAAGGCTGATGTCTGTTGTTTTGTGGAAAGGACTTAGTAATTGACAGAGTCAGTTGCAATGTGAATGTCACACAGAGACCTCCCCCCAACACCGTGTCCCCTGGGCTCTGGCCAGTGGCACCTCCTGGCAGCAGCTGTCCAGGCCACACAGGATGTTGGCTACATGCTTGGCTGGTCTGGCTGTCCCTGCCTGGCCCTGCTGTTACCGGTATCTGGAGATTGTACCCGCCCAGAGCCCAGTGGCTTCCTTGCCTGCCACCCTCAGATGCTTCCTTGGGGAGGGAGGGTGCCTTGTTTCCATGGCAACCCTAGGTGGGAGGCCAGGGCCTCAGGCAAGCTGCTGAGCTTCTCACAGCCCTGGGAGCGAGGACCCAGGGCAGGCTGACCCTGGCCTGCAGGGCAGAAGCAGCAGAGAAGGAACCCCACCAGCCCTGAGGAGGGGAGGGGAATGGGGTGGGGAACCTTAGGCCACACTCACTGCCCCTCCCCCTTGCCTCCCAGCTGCCCATGGCTGTGGGAAGGAAGTTGCCCCGGTGTCTGTCCCAGCATAATACATAACTGATTACTTAGCTGTAGCAATGACACCAAATATTTACTGATTACTTAGATAGAGCAATGACAGCAAATAGATGTAGCAGCAATCACATAGTCAGTTATATAATCAGTCATTAAATCATTATTCTCTGTTGATAATCTTTAGTATTACGCTGTAGAGACATTCTTGTCTTATGGTATAGACATAGTCGGGTGAAAATATTATTAGGAGCTGAAGGGACATTGTGAGGAGTAACCAGGAGGTGAGAGTAAGAGCCTCGCGGTGGCGCCAGTGCCTGGGAAGGCGCCCGTTACTTAGCAGGCCGTGGAGGGGAGTTTCCCTTTCACTGGGGAGTTCAGAGTTTTGCTCTCGTTGCCCAGGCTGGAATACAATGGCAGGATCTTGGCTCACTGCTACCTCTGCCTTCTGGGTTCAAGCGATTCCCCTGCCTCTGCCTCCCGAGTAGCTAGGATTAACAGGCATGTACCACCATGCCTGGCTAATTTTGTATTTTTAGTGGAGACGGTTTCCCCATGTTGGCCAGGCTGGTCTTGAACTCCTGACCTCAGGTGATCCACCCCCCTCGGTCTCCCAAAGTGTTGGGATAACAGGCATTAGCCACCACTCCTGGCTCTTTTGAGGTTTTAAAAGAGACACTACATTAGAGAGAACGGTAGAGCCCTGAACCTTGATTCATTTGTTCGTGAATTCACAGAGCGTTCACGATTCCTGTGACCTGTGTCCTCTCTGCCAGCCTGCTGGTGTGCTCCTGGTGCTTGGTCCGGGAGCTGATGGCACTGACACCTGGGCTGATATTTACTGTTTGTAGTGACTTGAATGACGTCCATGAGGAAGAGCTAATGCACCATGCTTGTATTTGAAGATTCCTGGGCTGCTGCCTGAGAACCTGGCAGGCCTGTACTTGGAGGGACAGTGGCAGGATCGAGAAGCCATCTGCGTCAGGCGTACTTGGGGACAAAGAGGAGACACAGGCTTAAGGAGCGGTCAGGCTTGTGGGACACAGCTGTGTCTGAAAAGGTTAAGCAGTTAGCACATCCCCAGGCTGAGGAGAACAGCAGGTGAGGGAGTCTGACTCCCCACTCAGCCCTCCAGCCAGTGGCTGCTGGGCTAAGCCATTCCGAAAAGCCACCGGTGGAGAACTGATTTCAGGTCTTGCTGACTAGGAGGCCGTCCTGTTGTTTTTGCACATTAAAAACAATACATTGCACTTTGGGAGACTGAGGCAGGTGGATCACTTGAAGTCAGAAGTTCGAGACCAGCCTGGCCAACATGGTAAAACCTGTCACTACTAAAGATACAAAAATTAGCTGGGTGTGGTGGTGAGTGTCTGTAATCCCAGCTACTCGGGAGGCTGAGGCAGGAGGATCGCTTGAACCCAGCATGGGGCGGTTGAAGTGAGCCGAGATTATGCCACTGCATTCCAGCCTGGGGGACGGAGCGAGATTCCTTCTAAAAAAAAAAAAAAACCCAAACAAAAAAACTATTGTTTTATATTTGCTAATAAGGCGCCAACCTCCTCGGACCTTGGTGTCACAGGAGAGTGGCCTGCGGCAGCCTTGGGGACAGTGGTGTTTTTATCCATGATGTTGGTCGGATGGGTCCTCGGTGCTTGTTTAATGCTCATTCTGCTGTGTGACCAAAGCCAGGTCAGTTTCAGTAACCCGTGTGCCATGGGGCACATGCCGTGGGGCGGGGCTTGGTAAAACTGGTGCAAAGAATGTTCCAGGCCTTTTGAAATGACGTGGACTTGCTGGGGCTGTCTTGAAGCTGGCTGTTTCTTAGGGCTGCTGTGACAAAATGCCACAAATCCAGTGGCTTAAACCTATAGAAGTCTGTTCTTTTCCAGTTCTGGAGGTCAGGAGTCCTAACACCAAGGTGGGGGCACGGTTGGTTCCTTCCAGAGCTTCCAGGGGAGAATCCCAATCCTTGCATTTCCCAGCTTGCAAAGGCACCTGTGTTCCTTAGTGTGTGGCCTCAGATCCATCCATGTAGCATCTCCCGATCTTTCTCTGCCTCCCTTGCCACACCTCCTCTGGCTCTGGCCCTCCTGCCTCCTCTTCTAAGCACCCTTTCAATCCCATTGGGCTCCTTGCATAATCCAGGCTAATTTCCCATCCCAATCTCCCTTACCTAAGATACCTGCAAAGTCCCCCTCTTGCCACGTAAAGGCACAGTTTCCTGGGACTGGATGTGGACATCTTTGCAGGGATCATGATCCAGCCTTGTCTGGAGAGGCGGTGACAGATGGAGTAGAATGTGAGTCCTTTGAGTTTTTAAGAGACACTGCAGTGGAGAGAAGGGTGGAGTCCTGAAACCCTGATTCATTTGTTCATGAATTCACCGAGTGTTCATGGAGCACCTGCTTTGGTCCAGACATCATGTCGGGAGTAGGGGAGACAGCAGGCCATGCGTCTGTCCCTTCAGAGCACTGCGGACAGGAATCCTGCAGCACAGATGTGCCTAGGACCGATGGTGCCTTGAAAGGAGAGGAGTGGGAACGTGTGTGTGGGGTGGGGAGCCTGACCTGCTTTGCCGGGTCAGGGAGGGACTCTCCGCTTGCCGTCATCCCTCCGTCCCTCCTTTGGGGCTGTTCCTCTAAAGGCGCTGTCACCAGCAGGGGTGTGGGGACCCCCATGGGCCGTGAAGCTCTTTTCCCTTTTCTGCTGTGTAAGTGGCAGCCATTCCAGATGGGTAGAGCTGTCTGTGCCCACTGGAGCTCCACGGTGGCTCTTTGAGTATCTATCTCAGGTGGGAACTGAGCTGCCAGCACCAGGGGCCAATGGCTTCCAGCAGTCCCCAAAGCCGCCTGCATTTGGAAGTGGCCTGTCTCGGAAGCAGGCCAGGTCCTCCTGTTGGAGGAAACATTCGAGGCCGGGCTGCGTCGCTTCTGCATGGAAGACAGCCGCTAGGGGGCACTGTCCTTCTGGCCTTTCCTGCGTCCCCGCCTGGTTGTGTTTCTATGGCAGGTGCTTATTTTTTTTTTTCTAATGACTTAATGATTTAATCTTCTTATTTTCTCAGCAGACAGAGCTTTGGACTTTCCTGGATACAGTGGGATGTTACCAGTCAGATTAATTAATAGGAGTTTCACGACTCGGAACCAGCGCTGTGCTTCCCCAGGCTCGGGCCGCTGATGCTCTCCTTTGTGAGGCGGATTCTCTACCAGCCTGGTTGTCCCCGGGACTCATCTGCTGCTGGAAGTGAGCAGCGGGCTCCGTTGTCCCCCGCCTCGGTGGGGCTCGCTGTGCAGCTTGCTGGCAAATGGCTGGGCTCGGAGGGGCGGTGGCGGTGACACACACCAGGGGAAAGGTCGGCATCCTCTTCTGAGAATCGTTTCTCTTGGGTTTCACACCCCGCCCCCACCTTCTGCTGCCTCGTCGCTCTTTTCTCTTAGTATTAACTAACGACAGATTTCATGACCAGTGAATGAAATCACTTGGAAGTACCCACTGAAAACCAGTGTGATGGATTGGCAGAAATGTGACATATGCACCCTCTGAAAATCAGAGGCAAAGGCTCAAGTCGAAGGACTTGGCGAGGGATTAGGATGACAGTGGTCAGGAGGCGGTGGCTGTGGGCGCTGGAGCCAAGGGTGAGGGGCCGAGAAAACGGGGGGGGGCGGTCATACGGTAGTTCTTTTGGGGGACAGGGGAGGCTGGCTTTGGGGATGTGTGTCCTGCTGTTCACCGCAAGGTGGGGGCCTTAGGCAGTGGCTTCCAGTGCTCCTGAAGGGTGGCAGTTGAAGGGAGGAATTGAAGAAGTTGACTGGGAGCGGTGGTTCATGCTTGTAATCCCAGCACTTTGGGAGGCTGAGGCAGGTGGATCCCTTGAAGTCAGGAGTTCGAGACCAGCCCAGCCAACATGGTGAAACCCCATCTCTATTAAAAATACAAAAATTAGCCAGGCGTGGTGGGGCATGCCTGTAATCCCAGCTACTAGGGAGGCTGAAGCAGGACAGTCGCTTGAACCTGGGAGGTGGAGGTTGCAGTGAGCCAAGATTGTGCCACTGCGCTCCAGCCTGGGCGACAGAGCAAGATTCCGTCTGAAAGAAAAGAAGCTGACCCCCCCAATCAGATCGACACTTGTCTCTAACGCATGTGTCCTTCTTTGTTGATGAGAAGGCCACCAGCCCCTCCGTGGCCTGGTTTCTCAGCCCAGGGGTGGTTAGCTGGTAAACCTGACATTTTACTGCGCACCCAGAAGTCTGTCTTCCAATTTCCTATTCGATTCATTCTTCTGATCACCCCAGGGACAAAGGCGAAGAAAAGACCATGTTTCTGGGCTGAGGAAATCATCTGTTTAACACGGGCTTTGGAGCATTTTGTATTTCTACTTCAACAACTTTTTGTATCGGAGGGATGGTGGCAAGAGAAGCCATCTTGGTCAGACGTTCTTGGGGACAAAGAGGAGGCACAGAGACTCAAGGAGGGTGAGGCTTGTGGGACACAGCTATGTCCAGGAAGGTCAAGCAGTGAACACATCCCTGGTGACTTCCTGTGAACCCATTAAGTCACCAGGCTGAGGAGGACAGAGGTGGTGGCTCAGGCCCCCTCACACAGCCCTCAAGCCAGTGGCTGCTATGCTAAGTCATTCTGAGAAGCCACCTGTGGAGAAGTGACTCCAGGTATAAGGAATGGTGCCCGGAGCCTGGCGCTAGGGTCCCCAGGAGGGAGACTGATGGCCTGAGCTAGGCCTGCTTTGCTTCCTGCCCTCTGCCATGCCGCGGCATTCCAGTGTCCCTCCAGTCCCTAGAGGGTCACTTCTGAGCCCCTGCAGGCCCCACGGCTTCCACCCCTAGGTGGCCCGTTGCTGGCGTGGTTTTCCTGGTTCTGCCCCTGGTTCACTGCCGCTGGACTTCGGGAGCCCTTTGCACTTGTTGGGATTGGCACCGGGGGTGAGGCGGTCAGGCTATGCTGCCCGCACTCTCCCGCAGGCACCTGATGTTTATGTGGAGTTGGATTCTGTTATATAACTGTTTGGCCTAATTACTGTCGGTTTTAAATGCCCAGCGGCCGTATACACGAGTTTGTGGTGATGTCTGAGTTGTCAGTTCAGGGTCATCGAGATCCCATCCTGCCTGGGTTGTGGTGAGGTGGGTGTCTCATGTCTAGATTCTCAGACAGTTGCTGACCTGGGGGCACGTGGCCCCCCACATGGCCCAGCCGAGGCTTAATGGGGCTGCC
Organism: Leontopithecus rosalia; assembly: GCA_028533165.1. Lineage (NCBI taxonomy): Eukaryota > Metazoa > Chordata > Mammalia > Primates > Cebidae > Leontopithecus > Leontopithecus rosalia. Next base: position 26,085,307 of record CM052648.1, on the reverse strand, counting down.
CCACAGCTCCACATTGGCAGACAACTGAAGCTCTCAGGACGAAGCTGGATTCGGGCCAGCCCTTGTTGAGTGGAGTGGATGACGCTGAATAATGCCACACTGCTCCCTGGAACTCAGCACAGGTGCTGATGATGGGGACAAGGAGCAAGAAAAATTAGCCAGGCGTTTACCAGTTAATGGCTTCTCAGCACATACCACCTTGTCAAATTCACTGTCATGACCGCCTTATGATCAGGGCCGGCTACGGACACTCTGCTGAAAAGACTGTAAAGGATCTCAGGACTTGAAGTGCATGGCCGAGGTCACGTGACCTTCCTGCCAGAAACCTCCAAAGGCTCCGTCCTCTCTGATCTTCTGTCTGGACCAGTGCTGGCCCTGGACTGGGGGGTTTGGAGGAGGAGCAGGTGGCTTCTGGAAGGGGCGTGGAAAAGGGGATGTTTGTGGTGGACTCTGAAAGTGCAGAGCATTGGGTCCCCTTGGAGAGGTTGTGGGATGTGTTGCTGGGGAGGGGGCACAGTGTGAGCAAAGGCATGGTGGTCCCTAGCTGTTCAGGGGAAGGCAGGAGGCAGGGTTACGCTGGAGGGAGCAGAAGAAGGTGCTAGGAAGGTCAACCAGGCTGGGTGGCAGACAGCTGTGTGCTGGGGATGAAGTCTTCAGACGCCGTGGGGTGGGCTGGGAGAGGGCAGAGGCTAGCAGCCCTGAGCCCTGAGACCTCACGGAAGCTGGCGCAGACGCCCTGGCCGTCATAGGTCCAGCCCCCATCGTGGCCTCCGAGGATTCCCCCTGATGCATCTGGAGGGGGTAATTGAAGAAGCTGACCCATGTAGCTTTCAATCTGAAAAACCAATCAGATCATCACTTGTCCCTAAAGCAAGTGTCCTCCTTTACAGATAAGAAGCCCACCAGTGCCCCCGTGCCCTGGTTTCTCGCCCGGGTGGGTTAGCTGGTAATCCTGACATTTTACTGGGCACATAGAAGTCTTTCTTCTTAGTCTCCTTCCCACAGTCAATTTATTTTTCTGTGGTTCTCACATTTTTCTGATCACCCCAGGGACAAAGGGGAAGAGAAGATTGTGTTTCTGGGGCAAGGGAATCATCTGTTTAACATGGGCTTTTTTTATATTTCTACGTAAGCAACTTCTCTTATGCAGAAGACCCAGTTTCCCTGAGCCAGATGGGCTCCTTCCATCTCGGTGGTCTGTGTTTCGGATTCCTGCAGCAGGTGGCTCGTCTGAACGCACGCCCCGGGAGGTGAGGTTGGGGGGATGTCAGCTCCGGGGCCTTTTGTATCAGCAAGTCCGTAATTGTGGAGCGGATTTCTTCCTCCTGAGCCCTCAGCCTCTGCATGGCCACATCAGGGTAATTGGGTTCCTGGTGACCCACGACTGCCAGGCTAATGGAAACCTTAATGGAAACCCTCTTTTTCCACCCAATTAAGTGGCTGGAGGTAGGAGGCTGTGTGAGAGCCGTCTATTTCAGTTCCTTGACTTTCCCTTGCAGAAATTATCTATTTGGCTTCATTTGGCCTACATAGGCTTAACATTTGCGCTATTTTGTTCATTCATTCCACAGATATTCACAGGGCAGTTTTCCACACGTGGGATTTACACGGGGTGCGAGGCCATGGTCATGAATGGGACGTGGCCCTTTGTGCTCCTTGTGGGGTTGGGGGGTGCAGGGAGGTGAGCACACCCCACAGTGACATGACCGGGGAATAGGAATTGTCATTGTCGTGTGTACGGGGTTGGGGGGGAGATGTGGGAACCCAGAAGAGGGGCCTGAGCTGCACCCAGGGGTAGGGGATGTACAGAGCGTGCTTTCCAGACAGGTGGGGAACGGGATGGAGCTCGCTATCTAAAGTGAAGGGCATTTCAGCTTGTGGGAACCGTCGAGGCAGAGGGTAGAGCTATGACCCACAGAAGTGGCCTGGAATGGCCTCATGGCCCATTGGACGGTGAGTAGAAGCCTGGGAGCTGCAGCTGGATTGACAGGAGGGATCCACTCATTTACGAGTCACTGGGTACTGCTACGGAGGGTTTGGGTTTTACCCTGGAACTGGTGGGAGCCATGGGGTACACTGAGCAGGAAGTAACTGAAGCCAGCTTTGTGTGTTGGAAGGATTTCTGCATCGAACAGGACTCTTCGCTTTGCAAAGAAAACCCAACTCAAAATGGCTTAAGAGCAAAACAGAATTCACTGGTGCATTTGACAGAATGGTCCATGGGAATGGATGGGCTCAGGTAAGGTTTGATCCAGCACATAGAAGGTGTTGCTAGATTCTAGATTCTGTCCTCTCCTTCTCTGAGCTCTTTTGATTTGGTGCTTTCATCTCCAGACTCTGAGTGGTGGTAAGATAATGGTATAGCTTCAACCTGCATCCTTTCTGGGTCAAGGCCAGTGGGAAAGAGTGCCTATCTCATTCTCTGTTCCTGGCGAAGTCTCAGTGCAGCTCATTAGCTCTAACTGGGCCATGCCCATCCTGACTATGTTCCTGGGAGTCCAGTGTGTCAGCTGGCTTTGTCCTAGGACGCCTGCTCCATCCCAGGGCTGAACTACAAGGCCTGAGCACGGTGGCAGGAGGGGTGGCTCTCTCCAAGAGAGGCTGAGTCTTGTTTACTTGAAAGGATCAATGGATGCTGGGGAAGAAAAGCTGTGGTATCCAGGACAGTCACCTGCAGAAGGAGAGGCTGGGATGGGGTGGGAACAGTTTAGGGCAGGGCCTTCGGGGGCCAAGGTGGGCATTCTGGTGAGAGAGCCCCACTGGCCATCCTAAGAATAGGGCATGAGGTGGTCCATGGAGATGAATGGTGTCAGGTAAGGCTTGATCCAGCACATGGAAGGTGTTGCTAGATTGTAGATTCTGTTCTCTAGATATGAGTCTGCTGAGAGTACTCCTAGGTCCAGCATCTTGGTTCCTTCTTCTGTTTTCTTGACACTGATACTTGTGCCAGGGCCTTTGCTGTCACTCATAGTCTCGGAGTCAGGTTATTGTTCCGCAGTCATCTGTAGGGGTGAGACTGTGCAGGGCTTTCCCTCCCCAGCTTCCTCCCTCCCTTAGGGTAGCTCACTGTGTCCCCTGAGGCTGCCAGTGCTTCCAGGAGAGGCCCAAGGCTCCTTCAGGGTCCCAGAGCCATTTCTGTGGTTGAAACCACTTTGTATCCTTCCCTGTAGAATTGGCTTCCACTTGCTTTAGGGCTCCTTTGTACCCTGTACATAACCCTGCCAGGACATCTGTTTATTTCCATTCTTGTAGCTTTATTTTTATTTCAAAATGAGCATAAGAACACAGTCTGGTGGCAAAGCCTCCCTCTGTCTCCTCCTTACCTTCAGCCACTTGGCCCTTGCAGTGGTGATGCTGCTTTTGTCATTCTGGAGCATGCCCTTTCATTCCTTTTTCTGTGAATTTGGATATGTACACATAGAAATACACAGTGCTGAGTTTTCTAGTTGGTATTTTCTATGTCAGTATCATGCTGTATTTTTTAAAGGGTCTTACTGTGTTGCCCAGGCTGGACTTGATCCCCTAGGCTCAAGTGATCCTCCTGCCTCAGCGCTGAGTAGCTGGGATCATGGATGGACACCATGTGCAGGCTGCACCCAGACTTTGCTGTATTGTTTTACAAGCTTTTTTTTTTTTTTTTTTTTAGACAGGACCTGGCTCTGTCTTTTTTTTTTTTTGACACAATGCAATGGTGTTATCTTGGCTGACTGCAACCTCTGCCTCTTGGCTTCAAGCTCTCTTCCCAGTCTCCTGAGTAGCTGGGGATACAGATTCACACCATCATTCTGGGCTAATTTTTGTATTTTGTGTAGAGATGGGGTTTTGCCTTGTTGCCCGGGGTGGTCTTGAACTCCTGAGCTCAAGCCATGTGCCCACCTCAGCCTCCCAAAATGCTGGGATTATAGGCATGAGCCACTGCACCTGGCCTGACCTGCTTTTGCTTTTGTAAAAATCTCCACACTATGCCATGTATCACACATGATTAATTATGCATTGAATCCTTCACGAGCCTTCAGTGCCAGCTGCGAGGTTGGCTGCTGGGTGGAAGTGATCGGGATACGTCTTCCCTTGGCTACATGCACTCTCCACAGTGCAAGGGCAGGGCCTGCCCAGCCCCATGCCCAGCCCTTTGGCATCCATCTGCCAGTGTTTGTTAGAGCAGCAGGCTGCCATGCCCAAGGCTTGCTGCCACCTGAATAGGACAGGGCTTCCGATGTGAGCTCTTGATGTGGAGTCCATACCACCTGTTGACCTTCTTTGGATTTTACCTTATTGAAATATTCACACATTTATTTTAGCTTCTGAACTTATTTCATCTTGAGAAATGAGCTGGAATCTCATACCCCAGCAGAACGAGTCCCATAAATCAGACGTTCAAGCTGAACAATCCTTCTGGTTTGGGCCACGGTCATGGCTCGCTCCTTCCTTCCTTCCCTCCCTCCTTCTTTCCCTCCCCCCTCCCTCCCTTCCTCCACTCCTTCCCTCCCTTCCTCCATTCCTTCCCCCCCACCCTCCCTCTTTCTTGACGGACTTTCCATTCTTGTTACCCAGGTTGGAGTGCAATGGTACAATCTCGGCTCAGCACAACCTCCACCTCCGGGGTACAAGCAATTCTCCTGTCTCAGCCTCCCGAGTAGCTGGGATTACAGGTGTGCGCCACCACACCTGGCTAATTTTTTGTATTTTTAGTGGAGAGGGGGTTTCTCCATGTTGGTCAGGCCGGTCTCCAACTCCTGACCTCAGGTGATCCACCCACCTCCGCCTCCCAAAGTGCTGGTCTGACAGGCGTGAGCCACCGCGCCCGCCTTCCTGCCCCTCTGGTCTTGTGAGCACAGTTCAGAAACTCATCCTCGGCTTAGAGATAACAGTGAGTCAAGCGTGCATAAATACACCGGGCTCATTACCCTGGGCTGGCGTCCTACGTGACAAAGCGTACATCCATTTCTCAGTAAAAACAAGGTCAAGAAACGCTTTCTTGTAAGTTGCGCTCTGTGGATCACTGGAAGTCCTTCCGCTCGCTTCCCGTATCTGGGCCAGGAGGAGCAGCTGCTCTCTGGCACCGTTGGCCTTTGCTGCCTTTACCCTGGGCAAGACACATTGTCATTCCTCCGATTTGTAATCCCAAGAAACTTGGAGATTGGACTTGGAGTTCATCACCTCCTGGGGAGGACCAGGCCTCACATTTCAAGGCCTTTGCGCGCGTGACGTGCCAGAAATAGCTCAGTCCTTTGAATGATGATCCTCAGCTCCTTCCAATCACCTTCTTTCTGGATGTCAGAAAAGACGGGCCGACAGCATCTCCTCCCAGCTGCTGGGGCTGATGATGTTTTTATTCTTATTTAGATCTACTTTGGTCTTATTTTAACTCCAGTGAGCTCTGAGATCTTCACCAAAGTACAACTGGACTTATTTTTAGAAGAACTGCTGTGTTCAGAAGACCTCAGTGCCTGATGAATTTAATTATTCTGATAAATTACAGCTTCTGCAAAGAAACCACACCCCTCTGAGTGCAGATGGAAGTTGGAAAATTCATAGAAAGCTGCCATTTCCTGGCGGAGGCCTGGAAAGCAGCATTGAGCAGAGATGTCTTAGGGTTCCCTCATAAGCACGGGTGAAGGATCCCGATGCCCCTCCCAGCTGGGGAGAGGAGCTGGTGGCCTGAATTGGCATGGAGCCACGCCTTTCTTTCTCCTCCTCTGTCCTCCCGCTCGCTCCGAAGACCACTCCGTTTCTTTGAGAAGGATCAGTTGTAACTAGAAGTGGGTAGGGCTTGAACAGGGCCGCAGAAGTGTCTGACATAAGGCAGCTTTCCTGCCGTGTTCAAGTTCTTCTTTTCGATGTGTGGCAGATGGAGAATGGCTGTTTTTGTTGGGGATTTCTCTTTGATCCTGGTTCAGACGAGGCCCTCTGAAATCTCTCCCCCTGATCTTTTGTTCTCTATGAAAACCAGGAAGTGCAGGGCTGGTGTAGCAAGTCCCCATAGGTGGAAAAGCATCTCTGCTGTTGAAATGACTCACTTAGAAAAGTGTCAGAAAATGGAGTTGCCGTTGCTCCGGGGGCCTCTGGCGCAGCCTCCACTGGGCCTTTGTGTCTGGGCCAGACCCTCCAGATGAGCCCCCACGGGGGTTGCAGTGCCCATCAGTGCAGGGGGGACCTCACCATCCCCCCTGTCCTGCCCTGGTTCCCCTCGTGAAGCAAGAGCCAGTTGGCCTTTTTGTGTTCCAGATTTCTTCTGTCTGTTAAGTAACCTTGTTCTTCAAACCAGACTGCTTTCAAAGTTGTTTTCCTAATAATATCAAAAGGGCAGGGGGAAGCTGCCTGAAAACCCTTTTTTTTTGGGAAAGAGCCTGGGTATAAATACATAAATAAATAGAACCATACAAAGGAGAAGATGAGAACAAATCAAAGGTGGAAACTTCACGTTTGGCCTGAGGTATAAATGGCAGGCTTTTTATGACATGCTTTTAGGTTTTGATTCTTTCCTGCCTTTCGTGTTCGTGTAATTCCAAATCGGGAGAGATGGGTTTGTTTTGTTTGTTTGTTTTGCTTTTTTTAAAAAAAACCTTGTCCAGTCTTTGGGTGGAGGCTTTGGAAACTGTGCATATGCCACCACTACAGACGCTCAAAGCTGACGCCTCCCGAGGGGTCGCTGCACGCCGGAGACTGTGCTGAGTGCAGGTCTCGTTGAAACTTTGTGATCTCTCTGAGGGATGGTAGGCCCCACTTCACAGAAGGAAACTGAGGCACATAGAGCAGTCAAGTAGCTTGCCCAAGATCACACATCTAGTCAGGGGTTGAGCTGGAATTCAAAACCAGCAGCCTGGTCCTGGGGTTCTAAGCCCTCTGTTGTGCTGCTTCTTGAACATAGGAAAAGGCCTATTATGTGCAAGGACTGAGTTGGCACTGGCAGGGATGGATGTTTGGGAAGGAGAGAGTCACATGGCTGTGTGGCTTGAGCTGGGGAGAGGGGAACACCCAGGAGGGCTTCTTGGAGGAGGTGGCCAATAAGATGAGGTTAAAGATGGGTAGGATTTAGGAGGGCACAGTGAGGTGCAAGCTCAGGTAGAACTGGGTTCAGTCCTGACACTGGGGCTTCACACCTAACAGCACAGGACCAGCCACTCCATCACAGACTTGTTTATTTATTATTATTACTATTATTTTTGAGACACAGAGTCTCGCTCTGTTACCCAGGCTGCACCAATGGTGCAACCTTGGCTCACTGCAACCTCTGCCTCCCGGGTTCAAGCGATTCTCATGCTTCAGCTTCCCAAGTAGCTGGGATTACAGGCATGCGCCACCATGCCTGGCTAATTTTTGTATTTTTAGTAGACACAGGGTTTTTCCATGTTGGCCAGGCTGGTCTTGAACTCCTGACCTCAGATGATCTGCCTGCCTTGGCCTCCCAAAGTGCTGGGATTGCAAGTAGGAGCCACAATGCCCAGCCTCCCTCACGGACTCGTTAGGAGACGAAGTGAATGGCCGGCAGGGAAAGTGCCCAGCACGTAGTAGGTGCTCAGGTTTCATTCGTGGCCCCTCCCCCCTTTCCCACGGACAGTCAGCAGTATCACTTGGATGTGTATGTCCTGTAATCCTAGGTTGTGTGCCCTCTGGCTGGCCCACAGAATTTGAATTATTATAAATGGGGAGATTCCACACCAACCCCCACATTTCCAGCTTTTCTTGAAAACTCAGATCTGGTGGCTGCAGCCTGCACTTCCCACTGGGCCGTCCTGGGCTGTGCGAGGAGTGCCTATCTCCAGAGACAGTGTGGCAAGGGGCCCTCGTCCTATCCAATGCCCTCCTGTCTGTGTCTCCTGACCTGGTCCCCCTGTACAGGCCACAGCAGTGCTGCAGGTGGGTTCTGGCACAGCGCGAACGAGTTGGCGTCAGTTCCCTCGTGGCTGGTTGCTGAATTTCGTGTAGACAGAGACATTCATCTTAGAACAATGCAGACACTTAGGAAAACAAGCACAAGGCCACCTTTCCCCCTTAATCACCCATCTCATGAAATTAGGTCCCAGTCCCTTGGAAGCTCACACCTCCCACACCCACCAGACACCAAGAGAATGCAAGCCAGCGTGCCCAGGCCAGCGTGCCTGGGCCAGCACGTCCGTGCCAGCACACCCGGGCCGGCAGACCCTTCTCCGTGACTGAAGACGGCAGCATTTCCCATCTTTCAAGTGTTTGTCTTTCTGGCGATTGGACCAGTGCTTTAAAAACCAAAACATTCCTGGGATTCACTGAAAGCCACTGAGCTGGCACCGTTCACATGGTGTGGAGCAGTGTGGGGGAAGTCAAAGGTGCCAGAGGAGCCCCTCCTTCCAAAAATCAGACCGATCCTCTGAAGATGACGATCAGATCCAGGCTGAAAGTTCCGCTGCAAAGGAACTGTGTTCTTTGGGGAACCCAGGCTGCAAAATGTGGCAAGGCCCAGGCGGGCATCCCTGGGACCCTCATGAGGTTCAGCTTTGGATATGTTGGCTCTGGTTTGTCACCCCTTCACTCTGTACAGAGCTCCAAAGGCCCTTTTCTTAGCCTGGCCATCTTTCAAGGCCGGTTCAATTGCTGCCTCCTCCAGGGAGCCCTCTGTGTTTCACCATGGAATGGGGGACCTCACCTGCCTTGTGGTCACTCTTCCCCCAGTCTGTGCCTCTCTTGGAGCCTAATCACAAAGACCCTGTACATCCGTAGCCGCCTCTCCCACTTGCAGGGGGTTTCAGGGCCGTGTGTGGAGTGCTCACGATTCCCCTTATTCCTCAGGACCCCTGTGAGGCCAGTACTCCCACCACCCCATGTTACAGATGGGGAAACCGAGGCTGAGTGAGGTGAGAGGACTTTCACAAGGCCACACACCAGCAAGTGGCAATGCAAGGTATGGACTGGGGCCCTGTGGCCGCAGTTCTGGACTCCTCCTGCCGGCTGAGGGGTCTGCCCACCTGTGCCCCCCTCCTCCTGGTCCCTGAAGGCTTTGCACCCCTCAGGGCATCGTGCATAACCAGTTCCTGCAGAATGTGCTGCTGAACGGGCCCTGGGCGATGTTCCTGAGCATGTTTCTTGTTTATTAAGGTTGCAAAATCCTTGGCCCTGTTTAGTGTCATCTTTGATGTTCAAGGGCGGTGTGGAAATCTCTGTTTTTATGTGACCCAATTTCTAGGCTTTCAAAATGCAGCTCCTCTCCTCCTCCCACTCTGTGTTTTTGAAATTAGGTGGGCAGGGCTGCCTCGCAGCATTGCTGCTTGCCCTGGGGTCTCCCTCCCCACCCCTTAGGCCCAGGTATGTGGGTGCAGTGCCAGCTCTCAGGCCCTGCCAAGAGGACTCACGGGCATGACACACCTGGCTGGTCCTCCACCCGTAGGGAAACTGGGTCTTTTGTTTGTCCTCTCCCATCAGCGTGGGCACTGCAGCAGCTGTGCTGGACGGGACCTCCCTGCCCCGTCCCCTCCTCCCATGATACCAGCGAGGACATGGGACTTCCACCCGGACCCCCCGTGCTCCAGAGCTGTCATATTCCAGAGGATTTCTGTGAAATATCACTTTTCCCTGTTTCCTTTCTGCCTTTGAAGACTCTGCTGGTTACAGCTCTCTTTGTAACTAGTCGTGTGGTACAAATAATTGCTGAAATTTGGTCTCTGTTTTCTCAGCTGACCTGGGTGGCCTGTGGGGGATCTTTTGGAGTATTTTAGGGAGCTGGGGCGGAGGGAGTCTCAGAACTCCATGTCTGAATCATTTCCCCATGAAGGCGTTTAGCATTTGTCCGCTGCTGGCACAGAGTCATGCTATGGATTTTGGAAAATTAAAGATGAGTGGTGCCTGGGTCTTCCCTTAGGATGCAGGTGTGGAGGGCGGTGTGTGCTGGCAGCCGGGCTGGCTCGTGGCTGGAATGTGCATTACCTGGACAGGGCCTGCTTTTTTTTTTTTTCTTTAAAATATATTGTTGTAAAATAGACATAACGTAAACTTTACCATCTTAGCCGTTTTCAAGAGCAGAGTTCACTAGCATTAAATACGTTCTCATCATGCAGCCGTCAGCACCACCCACCTGCAGAGCTCTCTCATCTTTCCAAACTGAAACTCTGTCTTTATTCAGCGCTAACTACCTGCTGCTTCCCCCTGCCCCTGGCAGCACCTGTCTGCTTTTTCCTCTATGCGTTTCCTACTCCAGGGTCCTCCTAGTGGTGGAATTGTATAGCACTTGACTTTCTGTGTCTGGCTTATCTCACTGAGCATAACCCTCTCCAGGTTCACCCATGCTGTAGCCTGCTCCGAATGTCCTTCCTTTTTTTTTTTTTTTTTTTTTTTTTTTTGTGATGGAATCTTGCTCTGTTGCACGGCTGCAGTGCAATGGCGCGATCTCGGCTCACTGCAACCTCTGCCTCCCGGGTTCAAGTGATTCTGCTGTCTCAGCCTCCTGAGTAGCTGGGATTACATGTGCCTGCCACCACACCCAGCTAAGTTTTACATTTTTAGTACAGACAGGGTTTCACTATGTTGACCAGGATGGTCTTCATCTCTTGACCTCATGGTCCACCTGCCTCAGCCACCCAAAGTGTTGGGATTACAGGCGTGAGCCACCACGCCTGGCCATGTTCTTCCTTTTTAAGGCTGGATAATATTCCATTGTATGCATGGACCATGTTTTGCTCACTTATTCATCTGGTATTCTCAAATACCAAGAATCAGTGACTGCAGCAGTGCCCGAAAGCTCCCTTGAATCAAAAACCTTCCTAACCCCAATCTGTACCTAGGCTCTGATCCTCCTGCATCAGGCAGTCCTCCAAGATAAGGTGCCTGTTTAAAATGCAAATATATTGCCTTGTGGGGATTGGGTAACAGGCATCCTGGGACCCCGCTTCCATTGTCCTTATGAGGGATGGAGGTTGTGTTGTCCTGGAAGCTGGGTCCACAGCTGTGTCCCGAGAGCCCATCACATGCCACGCTCTGGGCTGGGGACTTGACGTTCATGGTTTGGTTACATTTAGCCCTTCTGGCTGGGTGCCGTGGCTCACGCCTGTAATCCCAGCACTTTGGGAGGCCAAGATGGGTGGATCATGAGGTCAGGAGTTGGAGACCATCCTGGCTAACCTGGTGAAACCCTGTCTCTACTAAAAATACAACGAATTAGCTGAGCATGGTCGCGTGTGCCTGTAGTCCCAGCTACTCAGGAGGCTAAGGCAGGAGAATCACTTGAGCCCAGGAGGTAGAGGTTGCAGTGAGTCAAGATTGTGCCACTGCACTCCAGCCTGGGTAACAGAGCGAGACTCCATCTCACAAAACACAGAACAAAGAAAAACCAAAAAACATCTAGCCTTTCCAAAGACCCTGGCATTTTTGCAGTATTTCCTATAAATGCCATGTGCAGAAACATGGGTTATTTCCACTTTTTTTTTTTTTTTTTTTTTTGAGATGGACTCTTGCTCTGTCACTCAGGCTGGAGCACAGTGGTGCGACCTCGGCTCACTGCGACGTCTGCCTCCCAGGTTCAAGCAATTCTCCTGCCTCAGCCTCCCAAGTAGCTGGGACTACAGGTGCGAGACACCACGCCCAGCGAATTTTTTTATTTTTAGTAGAGATGGGGTTTTACCATGTTGGCCAGGATGGTCTTGAACTCCTGACTCAAATGATCCACCCACCTCGGCCTCCCAAAGTGCTGGGATTACATGCGTAAGCCACCATGCCCGGCCTGGGTTATTTCCACTTTTGGGCTGTTTTGAGTAGTGCTGCTGTGAACACAGGGTAAAAGACGGTCTGCTTTTTAAGAAGCTGAGTATCAGGGCCTTTGCTGACATGAGAGGAGCTGGCCTCCTGGGGCCCCGCTGCTGTTACGTGGGATGGGGGTTGTGTTGTCCTGAAAGCTGGGTCTGCGGTGTGTCCCAAGAGCCCATTGCGTGCCATGCACGGGGCTGGGCACTTGACATTCATGGTCACATTCAGTCCTTCCAAAGGCCCTGGCGTTTTTACAGTCTTATCTATAAATGCCACGTGTGGGAACAGGAACAGAGAGGTGAGTGGGACGTACCTGGGCTCTCAAGGCCAGCATGGGTGGGGCCCCGCTGGCCTGCTGCTCCGAAGCCATCACACCACACCCCCCTGCTGCTCCATCGCCTGCCACGGTGGAGGCTGGGTGTCTAGAGCTGGAGATGTTCAAGGTGCGAGGTGACTATGGTGTTAAAAGGGGACATAGTTTAAATGAAAGAAGCAAGTCCTCCTTTGTGGGCTTCTGCCCCAGTCTTAAAATGTAAGCTTAATTATTCAGGTAGTGAAGCCAACAGATCAGAAGACTGACTTAAAGAGATGGTGTGTTAATTCAGATTTACCTCTGAGTCTGTTTCAATGAGAAGGAGGTAGAGCTCCGGGCACACTGGCCTGGCTACTTTTGTGGCATGTGATCAGGGATTGCTCCCTGTGGCCCTCCACCAGAGCCGTGAAAGCTGCCAGGGCTCTGCCTCCACCTGGCACCATGGATGTGTCTTGGGGCTGGAACCTAGGGTCTCACATGCATCAGCGGCCGAGGCCGTGGACTTTGGAAGAAGTGCGATATTAGAGCAGTGAGGGGGTTGGTCCCCGGCATTTCGTGCATGGGTATTCCTCCCTGGTGGGTGTGCCCGAAAGGCCTGGAGGGTCTCACTGGTGCAGGGAGGTGAGGGGTCGTTTCTTGTTCTGAGACTGTCCCTAATCACTGGGCGTTCCAGACCTTGTAACTGTCCAGGAGTCCCTTGAGACAGGAGGTCGTGGTGTTTCTGACTTGAAGCCTCTGGCTCTCTTTATTAGATTTTGTTGTATGTCCCAGCAGTCCTGACTTGGGTGTTCCATCAGATTTCTGTCCCTGTGAATGTGGCTGTCACCAGTGACCCCACTTTGAACTCCAGACTCACCTGTGTGAATGACCGGAGGGGGTTAGCCTCTTGAGTCCGTGGCTCAGGACGCAGTCCCCCTGCAGAGGGAGGGCAGCCCCACCCTTTCATGCCCCATCACTGTGGTCCGTGCTTTGTCTGCCTCGGCAGCCTTGGTCAGATCTGGAAGCATCTGGAAGCTTTGGTGTCTTAGTTATGAGTTTCAAAGAGTAGTGAAAACAGACTGGCAGGGCTTGGTGAGAATTGGGAAATATTTGGGGTGGGGAGGAACTGCAGAATGTATTCTTGGTTTGGTGCATTTCTCCCTCTCACTCTTTCTGGGCAACAGACCTTTAGGAATGTCTGTTAAATGCTGAAAAAACAGGAACTGATTTATCTCTGCGTCCACAGTCGACACATGAGGCCGTGGCACTCCGGGTATGCTAACCTGTTTTTTCTTTTCTTTTGCTCAACAGTGAGTGACCTGCAGGAAGAAGGCAAGAATGCCATCAACTCACCGATGTCCCCTGCCCTGGCGGATATTCACCCTGAAGACACCCAGCTCGGTAAGGGCGGCTCCTCCGCTCCCTGCCCTGAAACACTTGAGCATCCATGGCACAGAGTTGGTCTTGGGAAGTCCAGCGAGGAACCCCATGGATCTGGTCTCTCGCTCAGATGCTGGGGATATTTGGGAGTCTAAGTTCTTAGCTCAAGGTCGTGTTTAGAAAAGCCCACTGGGAAAAGCAAGTCCTTTGTGGGTTTCTGCCCCAGTCTTAAAACGTAAGTTTTATTATTCAGATGGCAAAGCCGACAGATCAGGAGAAGACTGACTTGAAAAGATAGTTTGTTAAATTCATTTCTGAAAGGAGGTGTAGCAGACCGCTCAGGGCTATGCCATGCCACACCACACCGTGCCACGGAAGGCCACGTGGAAAGCATCAGGCAGAGGCAGAAGGAGCAGGGCCAATGCCTTTATTTTGTATTATATATATACGTATTTTGAGATAGAGTCTCGGGCCAGGTGCGGTGGCTCACGCCTGTAATCCCAGCACTTTGGGAGGCCAAGGTGGGTGGATCACAAGGTCAGGAGATCAAGACCATCCTGGCCAACATGGTGAAACCCCGTCTCTACTAAAAATACAAAAATCAGCTGGGCGTGGTGGTGCGTGCCTGTAATCCCAGCTACTCGAGAGGCTGAGGCAGGAGAATCACTTGAACCTGGGAGGCAGAGGTTGCAGTGAGCCGAGATTGTGCCACTGCACTCCAGGCTGGCAACAGAGTGAGACTCCATCTCAAAAAAAAAAAAAAGGAGAGAGAGAGAGAGAGAGAGAGAGAGAGAGAGAGAGAGCGAGCGAGCCTCACTCTCACCCAAGCTGGAGTGCAGTGATGTAATCACGGTTCACTGCAGCCTTGACCTTCCAGGTTCGAGTGATCCTCCTGCCTTAGCCTCCTGAGTAGCTGGGACTACAGGGGTGTGTCACCACACACACCTATCTTTGTAAATTTTTTGTAGAGATAGAGTCTTGCCATGTTGCTCAGGCTGGTCTCCAACTCCTGGGCTCAGGCGATTCTCCTGCCTGGGTCTCACAAAGTGCTGGGATTACAGGTGTGAGCCACTGCACCTGGCCCCAACACCCTTCCTGTGGCTTTCTCCGTAGGAATGGGCAAGACTGGGTGAACAGGCCTGGGCCTGACTGGCTGGAATCATTTCTATGGGCTCTAAGGTACAGGGGCTATCTTGAATATTCTGGTACCTGGCCCTAGGGAGATGAAGGTGGGGATATTGGCTGGGAGTGTAGGAGTCACAAAAGAGCCAAGAAAAGAGGTGGCTGGGGGCTCGGGGCTTGGGGCTCAGGGCTCTGGGCTCTGGGCTCTGGGCTCCGGGGGCTCGGGCTCTGAGTGGGTTTACATATGGAAGGTGCCACACAGAGGGTGGTTTACCATCTCTAAGAATTAGCTCGCCCTGGAGGTGCAGCCTCTTCAGAGTCAGCAAGGCTCCAAGATGCCAAGGACCAGAAGATACAGAAAACAGGACAGGCACTGTGGCTTACGCCTGTATTCCCAGCACTTTTGGAGGCCAACGCAGTCCTGGTTCATCAGAGCAGGCATGGCATGCTGCCCAGTCCAGGGGTTGCTGGGGGGTTGGACATACGATCGGAGCCTTCAACAAGGAGCAGAAAGTCCCCCTTGAGGTCCACCTGAGCTGGCTGGGCCCGAATCTTGTTTCTTCTCTGTTCAGGGAGAGCAAGGGGTGGGGATACAGGGCAATGCTTAGATTTTTAGTGTGGGTTGAAGGTTCCCAGAAATGGCCTCTCTGAAGGCTGGGATTGGGTAGTGACCTTCTCACTCTCCATCCTCCACCCCCTGCCATATACCTGTGGACTCACGGCCTGGCCCTGCTCCTTGCCCACCTGAGACGGCTGGTCTGGAGGGGGGTCTCAGACATGCGTCACACAGGTACACCAAGGCCTCCTTGGGGCAGGAGAGCTTGGAAGATTTGGCATTTGGACTCAAGGATCTTAGCTGGGGAGCTGAGGTCTGAAGAATGAAGGAAACATGGGCCAGGGAGAGAGGGTCAGACAGCAGGAGCAGGTGCCAAGGCCCAGGGAAGGTGGCAGCGAGGCTTCAAGGAAAGAGGGAAGGCTGGACGGGCTGGAGCAGATTGCTCCAGGAGGGTGGGAAAGGAGGCTGGAGGGGGGCCTTGGAGGCCACCTGGAGGATGCCAGCCTTGGTCCCAGCAGGAGTGGGAGGCTGCGGAGGTCTTCGAAGAGACATCACCAGGACTCCCAAGTGCTCCCTGCACGTTACCTGGAGTGTCCTTCCCGAGCATCAGATCTGCAGGACTTCAAAAATAGTTTCTCCACATTGTCGGAGTTCAGACACTGCTGCTGGGAGGTCACATCACATCCGTGTCAGCAGCAAACTTTCAATCAGATGTCAAGTGGGTATTAACAACAACAGAAAGATTCACTCAAAGCCATTTTCTTTCTTTCTTTTGTATTGTATTACATTATTTACTTTTAAAAATAGAGACAGGGATTTCACTATGTAGCCCAGGCTGGTCTGGAACTCCTGGGCTCAGGCAGTCCTTCCACCTTAGCCTCCCAAAGTGCTGGGATTACAGGCATGAGCCACTACACCCGGCTTCAATGCTGTTTTCATTTTGACCAACACAGTCAGTGTCTCCAGCCTTGTGGGAGCCTGTCTGGGCCCTGGGACCCTGGCCTCCACTGTGTCCTGTCTGTTTCTACATGTATGTCCTAGGGGTACCTGGCTTCTGCCCGGAGCCCCTCTTGTGCCCTTTCTCCTCTTAAAGAGAGAAGCGTGGTGTAGAGCCTCCTGGCGAGTGGATCCTGGGCCCCATCCATCCCATGCTCTGTGCAGATTCCGGAGCTGGACAGCGTGGACAGCCTGAGACCCCCTTGCCCTTCCCTGAGCGTGTTCAGAGGTGCTTGGAGCCCGCTGGCTTCTGTGTGGTGCTGGGCATTTCTGCCACGGAGCATGCCTGGCCTCTGGGGGTGCCCCCTCCACAGTCCCGCCTCCCCCACCACCACCTCCATGGCACAGTCCTCTGTGAGGGGCTCAGCTGACTGCCTGGTGTCCGTGGGATCCAGGCTGAAACATGGAGGGAAAGCAGACAGGTAGAGAAATTGAGAGAGGATGAGGATGAGCACATTCCGCTGATAAATATCATCCCCCCTTTCTTTTTGCCATTTCTTTCTCAATATGTTTTCTGCATGTTATTTTACATACAACCTTGCATGTTGATTATTTTCCACTCAGTGTACCAAACACTGTCCATCTCATAACCATCCCAATTCTTCACACGTATTTATAAATAGTGGCCATGGGGAACTACCTGGTTCCTGACACTTTCCCACATAGAAGATTCCAGGCAGGGGATGCGTCTCATGCCCCTGTGAATGCTACTCTCTCGTTATTTCTCCTGGAAAGTGGAAATGGTTTGGACCGGTTGTTGGTGAAGTCTGGGAGAAGCAAGGCTGGGCAGAACGATGGAGTTTGACTTCATCCTTTTACAGAAGAGGGGAGGATGCCCCATCCACCTTCCAGAAGGCGGCTCTTGCAGTCCCTTACACAACCCCCACCCCCTAGTGCTGGGCTCTCTGCTTCTTCGTTTGTCAGAGATGAGTCCGGCCTCCCTCTGGCTTCCCGAATCCCTGCTAACCCTACAGTCGCTGACGGTGACTTCCTTTTGTCCCTGGCAGAGGAGAACGAGGAGCGTACGATGATTGACCCCACCTCCAGGGATGACCCCAAATTCAAGGAACTGGTCAAGGTAAGGAGCTCCATCTCCATCAGAATCTTCCTCTTAGGGTGAGGGCTTGGCTTTGGGGTTCAGGGCTCTCGTGGACAAAGGGGGCTAAACCCGGGAACTCCTGACAGGGACGGTGGTGCGGCGTGAGAAGGTGGACGGATGTGTTGGCAGAGCAGGATGGCAGGAAGGGTCCCTTCTGCAGTGCCCAGTGCCTCCTGTGTGCCCTGCTCGGCTGGGGCTTTAACAGCCAGGCTCATGAGCTCTCTTCTGGACAGAGCTCGGCAGGAGGGGATTTCAGGATTAGGAATGAGTGCTGGTGTGAGCTAGTGTAGCTCCCTACAGATGGAGTTGGGACTCCTTCTGGAGCCTGGTGGGGTCCAGATGCAACCCTAAAACACAGGAGGGTGACCCCTCCGGCCACTCCTGCCAAGGAGCCATTGATGTTGACCCCTGTGCTGGGTGGACATTCGGTTTCCACCGCATCTGGAGGTGTGAATCCCAGCTGGGCGAGGAACCTGGCTGCCCCACTTTCAGAAGTCAGGGAGCATTGAGGGGAGGGGCCCGTGGGGCTGGCTTTGGGCAGCTGCTGTCCTCCTCCAGCATGGCTCCTGCTCATATGAGGCAGTGCTTATGTGGGTCCAAGTGTAGAGTGCAGTTTTGTTGCTCTGATCTAAACCATGGCAGGGCTTGGGAGGGAGTCCCCCGAAGAGGAGAGGCTGTGGGCTCCGCCTGACCCTGGTGGACCCAGGGCTGGCTCTCAGGCAGACGGCCATGGCAGACACTTGGCTTCTGCAGCCCATGGCCAGCTTGGGTGCCCTGAGAGTCTTGAAAATGTTGATTGTGACAGTGTCTGCCAGAGAGAGACATTTTTTTCTATTAAAAGTGTTTTTTAAAAAAGCTTCTCCACCTTTACAACCTCATTCGACCTGACACTGGGCTGTACAACTGTGTTTTCATGAGGACTCATTCAGAATCAGTAAAATGGCTTGCAAGTTATATTCTTTTAAAATTTACATTGAGGCCAGGCGTGGTGGCTCATGCCTGTAATCGCAGCACTTTGAGAGGGCAAGGCAGGTGGATCACCTGAGGTCAGGGGTTTGAGACCAGCCTGGCCAACATGAAGTCCTGTCTCTACTAAAAATATAAAATATTAGCCAGGCATGATGGCAGGTGCCTATAATCCCAGCTACTCAGGGAGGCTGAGGCAGAAGAATCGCTTGAACCTGGGAGGTGGAAGTTGCGGTGAGCCGAGATCCCGCCACTACACTCCGGCCTGGGCACTAAGAGTGAAACTTCATCTAAAAAAAAAATAACAATCCCATTGAAAATGTCAGTTTTAGGACCCACCCAAAGATGGTGATTCTTAATAACTTAAATTACTTAACTTATTTTATTATTATTTTTTCCTGAATACCTACTCTGTTATTTTGAACAGAGGAAAGTCGATGAGGAAATTCGCAGTCCTTTAGCCACCAAAATGTTGTACTTGGGGGATATTTAAGCCAGGGATGCAAGAGGTCAGGCCTCTCCAGATAAGCAGACCCAATTGTGTCAATATCTAGAGAGAGGTTGATTATGATATTGGCTCATGTGACTATGGAGGCCGAGAAGTCCCATGCTAGAAAGCTGGAGGGCCAGTGGTATAGATGCCAGCCTGATCTGCAGTCCTGAGGAACAGGAGCAGGGTGGAAGAAGACCTGCAAGCTGGCTCGAGCAGCCCCCAGCAGAGAGAAGCGACTCCCCACTTCCTCCACTTTTTTGTTCTATGGGATCAGATGGGGCCCATCGCCTTGGGGAGATGAACCATCCATGCATCTTTCTAAACATTTTTCCTTTGATTTTTGAGCAATGCTTGAGACTTCACAAACTCCATTCGCAGGATTATCTCCTTGAAACACCTCCGTGGGGGGCTGTGTCATCCTTGCTGCCATATGGAGACTCAGAGAAATGAAGGAGCCGGGGGATGGGAGGGTGCTGTGGCTCACACCTGAAATCCCAGCGCTTTGGGATGCCAAGGTGGGGGTTTGCTTGAGCCCAGATGTTCAAGATCAGCCTGAACAACATGGCGAAACCCTGTCTCTACAAAATAGTACAAAAATTAACTGGGTTTGGTGGGAGGCACCTGTAATCCTAGCTACTCAGGAGGCTGAGGTGGGAGGATTGCTTGAGCCCAGGAGGTCATTGCTTGAGCATGTCTGTGAATAGCCACTGCACTCTAGCCTGGGTGACAGAGCAAGACCCTCTCTCAAAAAAAAAAAAAAAAAGAGAGAGAAAGGTTTAAGTAATTCCCACCTCCAGGTGCTGGGGTTGGTGATGTGTCTGTGCTCGAATGGCTCTGTCCATTTGGTGTTGCCTTCACTGAGCTGTGTTGAGTGTGGGGTCCTGTGCTCAGCCCCCGGCCTGGCAGATGGATAACTGACTTCCCTCCTGTGCAGAATTTGATTTATGTTCCTCCCCGATGTATGCAGCACCACCTGCCCCTGCCTCTGCCGGGCTGCCTCCAAAGACCTCCAGGCTGTTTCGTCCTTGGTGAGGTGAGGGCTGGGAGGCTGTGTATCTGTCAGCCCGCCATGGAGGGGCTGCAGTGTCTGTGGCAGCCAGCGCCAAACTGGAGGGATCTGTGGAGGCTTCAACTGTTCTATCTCTTCCAGGTTCCAGATTGAGAAGAAGGCCACATCGAGGGGCATGGGGTGGGCTGGCTGTTTGGGAAAGCTAATTAACATTCTGCAGGGCAAAGTAGGACTAAGGACAGGAAGGAGCCGAGGAATAAATGCCTCTCCCCGACTTCCTGAGGTGTGCTTCTAGACCATGGCTGGTGGAGAAGGGCCACGTGGCTGAGCATCATCTGGGTTTTCTTCTGAAGCCATAGCCAGCTCATGCACCTGCCTCATCTCCCTTCCCCTCCCTGTTGCTAGTCTGGGATGCCCTCCCCTCACCTCCAAGCCCCTGCCAAAGAAAATGCATCAGCAGTGAGCTTTGCCCTGGCTCTGTTTTGCAGGGAACCTGGGCCAGAATCCTGGCCCCCAAAGATGACCATGTGATAATCCCCGGAGCCACTGACTAGCACCTTGCATGGCAAAGGGACATGGCAGGTGTAGTTAACAGCCTTGCAATGAGGGGGTCATCCTGGATGATCCAGGTGGGCTCAGTGCATTCACTTGTGTCTGGAGAGGGGCAGTGGGAGCTTTGACTGCACATGCACATGGCAGCTTGACCCCGGAAGCAAGGTGGCAGCTTCTGGCTCTGAAGATGGAAGAAAGGGCCACACACTGATAGATGCAGGTGGCCTCTGCCTCTAGAAGTGGAACAGACAAAAGAAGTGGAGAATCCAGGAGGAACCCTGGAACCCCCAGAAGAAAGTAGCCCTGCAGACACCTGGATTTTAGCCCAGTGAGACAGATTTTGGACTTTGACCTCTAGGACTGCAAGAGAATCCATTGAGCTATTGGAAGCCCCTGGGTTTCTGTTAATCTGTTACAGCAGCCACAGGCAACTAACCCGATCCCCTTCTCCAAGCTGCTGCCTCTCCTCCTGCAGCTGGTGGGCCCCTGGGGCCAGGCAGGGTGGGTTTTGGTACCTGCAGCGACAGCAGCATCCTTGGCCATTTCCTGGTAGGGCCAGTTGCCAGACACTGAGATGCCTGTTACTGCAACTGTCCCAGCAGGCTAGAGCATGTGTTTCTGGAGACAGGCAATTTCCCGAAGGCTCCACCTGCTCTCAGGCTGCAGGTTGTGCCTCAAAGCAGGGTGGCAGACGTTTTCCACTTTTGATCAATCATTTTCCAAAATAAGTGTAGACACAGCAACCAGGAGAGCAGCATCGGTTCAGCTGTTGGTGGCGTGTCAGTTACTATAGCGGTGGCATGGAGGGGATGTGCATTAAAGATTAGTTCTCACCAACGACAGCCTTTTGAACAGAAGTGTGGGTGGTGGCAGGTGAGATGGTAGTGCTGAGCGTGGGCTGCATGTGGTTCATTCTCGTTTGTCAGGTGTGCAGGGGGCTCTCTGTGCGGCCGGGGTTTTCCCTGAGTCTGGATTTACTCATGTCCGTGGATTCTCCTCACCGCCCTTCTTCTGGCTTGGAGAGGAGTCAGGTTCTCACCACACAAGGGCAGAGTGGCATGCGTGTGCAGGTAGGGATGAGTAGGGGAGGGTCAGCCCGCCAGCACTGCCTGAGCCAGAGGCCAGCACTGTGGCCTTTCCTTGGGCTGCGGCTGAGCTGGGCACCCTCAGACATGCTCTGTCCAGACCCTTCCTGTCATTCCCTGCCTCCCCTCCTTCACTGCCCCTGCCACCCCGGTCACCTTGCTGTTCTGAGGACACACTGAGTCAGTACCCACTGGGTGTCAGGTGAAAGGAGACAGTCCCCGAAGCCCACCCTCACTTCTGACACCAATGTTAAGTTCAGGATTTCCAACACTGCCCTGAGGTTTGGTAATTTGCCTGAGGGACTCCCAGAGCTCTCTTAAAGCTGTCACACTACCAGTGATGGTTTCTGATGGTGAAGGGATACAGATGAAAATCAGCTGAGGGCAGAGTCTCCCAGGGTGGAGTTGAAGGCACCCACATGGTGCCTTTATTGTCCTTTCACTGTGGGCTCATGGGCAGCGTTACTCTCCTGGTGATGCGGGGCCATGTGCATGCAATATTGTCAGCTGCAGAGTCGTCTGAGCCTCCGTGTCCAGAGTTTCTGCTGGGGTTCCCTTGCATGGGCGTGGCTGACTGTCCACATGGCTCATCTGTCTCCAGCCCCTCCAGCAGCTGGCTGATCCAGTATGACCAAAAGCTCCCTCCCTGAATCACATAGTTACTCTCTGGCTGGCCCAAGGCCCCTGGGTAAGCAGAGGTACTTTATCAGACAGGGTATTCTGGGGCTTAGGAGGTTACGTCCCAGGGACTGAGGGCACAGGCCCAACCTCTCTTTGGTGAAGGTTAGGTTCATTATCACGTACTGGCCTTTGCACTTTGAAAGGCCCATGCCTGGGGCTCTCTGCTTTACTTCTTACCGTTTTCTCTCCATGTTTCCTCCCTGAGATGTATTTCCTGCCCCTGTCACTCCATCACTGTTTTCCTAACTCCAGTTCCCTTTTCTTTGCCAGGCTTGCTGCTGCCTGGAGTCAGTTCTTGTCTACGGGTTTGTTTTCCATCTTTCCCCTCCCCGAGAATGTAATCCTATGCTGCGAGGGACCATGAGCATTCTGTTCCCAGCCGAATCCCCAGGGCTGGGGTCCTGCTGCACACGCAGAGCCCATTCATCCTTGATGGATAGTGAGTGAATGGATGGGGGATTTGTGTCAGCAGCACCAACATGAGGTTCACACCAGCATCTCCCAAGATGGCATGCGGCTTAGAGACAAGACAGATGTGGTTGCTTTTGGTTGTTGTTTTGAGATAGGGTCTAACTCTATCACTGTTGCCCAGGCTGGAATGCAGTGGCACGATCTCAGCTCACTGCACCCTCTGCCTCCCAGGCTCAAGCGATTCTCATGCTCTCATCTCCTGAGTGGCTGACTTTATAGGCATGTGCCACAACACCTGGCTAATTGTTTTTGTATTTTTAGTAGAGAGGGGATTTCACCACGTTGGCCAGGCTGGTCTTGAACTCCTGAGGTCAAGTGATCCACCTGCCTTGGCCTCCCAAAGTGCTGAGATGACAGGCATGAGCCACTGTGCCTGGCCAGATGTGTTTTTTGTTGTTGTTCTACCCCAAACCTGTGAGGTGACCTTGTCAGGGAGGAGGCTCTGGGAGTAGGGCGTGAGGATTGGGGTAAACCTGTGGATTGGATGCTGATGTTAGGTGGTTCCAGGTGCTTGCCTTGGGAAGAGATGGCCAGTCTGGATGGTGCAGACAAAACACCTCCACATGACCTGCGCAATGATCTCTGCTTTTCAGAGTGTCCTTTGTGGGCTGTGGGCTGTGGTGATCTAATGCTAGTGGATTACAGCTAAGTAGCCCTTAGTAGAGGCCACCTCCCAATGGTTCCTCGGAGGCATTTGGTCCAGAAGCAGATGTTTTTAGTGCAAAGCATAGACCACATGCAGGCCTGAGTAGGTCAGGGGGCAGGCAGGTCTGACTGACACCCTGATCTGCTGGTCATGGTGGTGTGGCTATTGCCTGTGGCCACATCACAGTCTTGAGACTAGGGGACTTTCCCAGGGAAGCCTGGCTGGTCCTCTAGTTTTCTCTTTCTCTGTTCTCTGTCTTCTGCACTTGTTTCCTCTTATCTTGATTGCCTGTCCTGCCTCCCCCTGTAGACTGCCTCTGACCTCTGCTGCCTTGGGACTGTTGCTGCATAAAATATTGTGAGCTGCCCTCTGCTCCTGTTTTTTTTAAAAAAATCCTTAGCTGTGGCTAAGGCAGGCACAGAGAATGGGGCTGGTCATTCGAAACTTGTCTCTGAGCATCTATTATACTCATGTATTATACTGTTAAGGGGCGAAGGTTGGCTCTGGGGTCAGCTTCCTGGATTCAAATCCCAACTCAGATTAAAGTGGGATGTTATATGTAAATTTCTTGTGCTGCAAAAGCAGTAGCACTTGAATATAAATTTCCTCAGCAAGGCAATTTACTTTTAGAGAAGGGTGCGTCTCACAGATGGAGCAATGGTGAGTACACACCTGGACGAGGGAGGGGAGGGGTTCTTATTCCTGATGTGCGTAGCCCCCACTGCTCTGTCATTGTTCCTCTATTGGCTAGGGTTGGACCGTCCAGTCTAAGCTAATTCTGTTTGGCTATTTTAAGGGGAGCAGGAGTATGAGCCAGAGTGGCAGGATGAGTAATTTGGCAGGAAGGATGGTTACGGCACAGGTCAGGGCAGGTGACCAGGATAAGATGTGAACTACAGATTAGAACTGATGGGAAAGTTGTTTACTGAAACTAGAGGCAAGGGGGCACAGAGAACCAGGAAGTTAAACTTTAAAATGGAGAATGAAAGAATAAGAGAGCTGAGCATACTGACATACTGATTCTCTGAAGAGAAACTTGGAGTTCACTATAACTAACAGGGAGAATAACAGCACCAACCTCAAAGTGACTTTGTAAGGATAACGTTAGATCATACACCCAATCACTTGTTATCACTGTCAAGGCAGTGCTGAGAACATGAGTGTCAACAGGGCAGCCTGGGAGGGAGGCGGATGGACAGATGGGCAGTGCCAGTTTGGAAGTGGGCACATGCATCCAGTGGGTTCAGGAGCCTGGAAGACTTAACGTTTCTCCAACCTTCTCCAGCAGCTGCCCGGGCAACAATAGGATTATAGATGAGATACTTTATATTTTTAATGATTCTGAAAGGAGGGAGTGGTTATTTTCATGCTTTCCAGAATGAATAGCCAGGGGAAACCTATACATTTGTGGTATAAGGGGAAACCTAGACCTGGTCTTAGCTTCCAGGTCCTGTGCAGATTATCTGCACACGGTGCCTAAAACCTTTGGGATTTCCTGAGTGATAGGTGCATCTTTTGTTTTTCATGATGACAGCTGGGTTTATGCTAATGAGGTGACTCAGGGTGGGGGCTGGCCCCAGAGTAACCAAGTATAGGATTAGAGGCTTGGGGCTATCAGTCCCACCCTGCCAGCCTCTGGTTGGGGCGGAGAGGGGCTGGAGAGTAAGGCAAATCACCAATAGCCAATAATGGAATCAGCCACGCCTACATAATGGATCCTCCACAAAACCCATCAACAGTGGGAATGGGAGAGCTTCAGAGCTGAGGAAAGCATGGAGGTGTGAGGAAGGGAACACACAGAGAGAGGGCATGGACACCCCGGCCCCTCCCCCAAAACTCTGCCCTATGCCGCGTTTCCTATTCATTACACTGTCCCTGAGTTCTAACGTTTTTAGTAAGCTGATAATCCTAAATTAAGTGCTTTTCTGAGCTCTGTGCATTCTGGCAAATCACTGAACTGGAGGTGAGGAGTCCTGATTTGTAATCAGTGGGCAGAGGTGCAGGCAGCCTGGGAGCCCCCTCTGCAGCTGATGTCTGGGATGACATCAGTTTGGTGGGACTGAGCACTTCACCTATGGGGTCAACTTCAGGTAGTTAGTGTTAGATCAGACTGAATTGTAGGACACTTTGTTGGTATCAGTTAATCACAGAATTGCTGTTGGATTGACATGTTTGGTGTCGGAAAGAAAACCACACAACACTTCCTAAGCAGATTGGTTGAAAGCAGGCTGACTGCATCTCATCTGGGGGTATGTGTCCCTCCAAGAACAGATTTCATATCTCATTCCCTGGTTGATAAGACAAGACCCTTCCTTGTCTTTAAGTTCTGTTTGCTTCCTCCTTTTGTCTCCATGAAGAAAATCAGCTGCATGAAAACCACCCTCTAGGCAGAAGCTGGTGCTGTTGGAGTCGTGTCGGGGTGCCCTCCTGTGCCCCCGGCCCCTGCCGGGCCACATCTCCTCCGGCCTGTTGCAATCAGCCCTCGTCCTACTCTTTTTGGAAGTGATTAAAACGTAACTGTCATAGCTGTAGGGGAGACAGGCTGCAGATCCTGATTATAATTCAGAAGGATCTAAAGGAAAAGTAATTTTTTTTATTCTGGTTAAAGCAAGCTCGTAAGATGTGCGTGATGGAGCGGTGTCCAGGAGCATAATTAATGTACGTCCTAGACATCTGCCCGCAGGATTCGGGGTTGGCAAATGAGTGCGTCCCTAAAAATAATGGCTGGTGCTATCTTTAAAAAGCCTTTTGTGACACCATGGATTAAGATGGATGGCTGGGAAGTACAGCGGCAGGGTGAGCTGTGGTATGCAGGAAGAAGTTGTACCTCCTGGGGGTGGCGGTGAAACTGGGCTGTGAATGGTTTTTGCTTCCCAGAGCGGACTGCCGTGGCCTGCTGAATGGTATTTGATTGTAATCTCTTTCTGTTGGTTATTTTTAGATTTGGTCTTGGATCGGGTTCGAGATACAGATGTGATGCTTTTTTTTTTTTTTGAGACGGAGTTTCGCTCTTGTTACCCAGGCTGGAGTGCAATGGTGCCATCTCCGCTCACCACAACCTCCGCTTCCTGGGTTCAGGCAATTCTCCTGCCTCAGCCTCCCGAGTAGCTGGGATTACAGGCACGCACCACCATGCCCAGCTAATTTTTTGTATTTTTAGTAGAGACGGGGTTTCACCATGTTGACCAGGATGGTCTCGATCTCTTGACCTCGTGATCCACCCGCCTCGGCCTCCCAAAGTGCTGGGATTACAGGCGTGAGCCACGGTGCCCGGCTGCCTTTTTTTTTTTTTTTTTTTTTTAATAGCAGCAACATTTGTCTCTTGTGTGGTCCCTAACAAGTCAGAGCTGGACAAGGCGGCCTCTGGAACCAAATGTCTGCATGCCCAGGAAACCTTTCTAGAAAGTCCACAGGTGGTTCTACAGTCCGAGCCGTTTCTGTGGGTCTGTGCATGCTCTAGCTGCTGGAGTTGTAACACTGGGCAAAACACCAGCCCCGCCCGTGAGGAGCTGCCAGGCCAGCTGGAAGACAGACCCACGAGTGGAAATGAGATCACGTGGCCTGCATGCTCTGAAGACTAGGAGGGGAAACAGGGCTGTTTTCTCCCCGCTGAACTCTCTTGGTTTCCTTATTAGTATCAGTTGACTGTGACCTGAGATTTATCCTGGACTCCCCGTTCTGTTCCATGGGCCTGTGTGTCTGCCTCGATGTCAGTACTGCAGTTTCAATGATTGGAGCTTTGTAGACAGGTTTGAAACGGGGGAGCCTGGGCCCTCCAGTTTTTTTCATCTTTTTCAGATTGTTTTGGCGATCCGGGGATCCCTTGAATTTACATATGTATTTTATTTTAATTAGTTAATTTTTTTTTTTGAGACAGAATCTTGCTCTGTCGCCCAGGCTGGAGTGCAGTGCCACAGTCTCGGCTCACTGCAAACTCCACCTCCTGGGTTCCAGGGATTCTCTTGCCTCAGCCTCCCGAGTAGCGGGAATTACAGGTGTGCACCATCATGCCCGGCTGATTTTTGTATTTTTGGTAGAGACGGGGTTTCACCATGTTGGCCAGGCTGGTCTCAAACTCCTGACCTCAGGTGATCCACCCACCTTGGCCTCCCAAAGTGCTGGGATTACAGGCATGAGCCACTGTGCCCGGCCTGTATATACATTTTAAGACCTGCTTGTCAAGTTCTTTATAAGCCATCTGGATAGTGATTAATTTGTAAAAATGATACGTATTATCTTTTCGAACTGCCAAAGTAATATATGCTGCTGAAAACCTGGAAGACGGAAAAATCCAACAGAAGGCAGGCAGGGCTATTTTTTTTTTCATATGTGTTCCTTCAGGCTTCTCTGTGTTTTCCGTTTTTCCTGCACAAATTTGGAGTCATTCCACAGCTAGTGAATGTCTAGGGCCACCACCTCGAGATAAATTAGAGCTGGTTTTGCTGGGCCATGTAGTGTGCACAGGGCTAGGGACTGACTTGTTCTCCTTTCTGAGTGAAGATGCTGAGGTCCAGAGAGGTTACGTGAGTGACTCTAGGTCACATAGCTAAAGCCCTGGTGGAGCTGGGTCTTTTTTTTTTTTTTTGACAGATTTCTTGCTCTGTCACCCTGGTGAAGTGCAATGGTACGATCTCAGCTCACTGTAACCTCTGCTTCCCGGGTTCAAGAGATTCTCCTGCCTCAACCTCCTGAGTAGCTGGAATTATAGCCATGTGCCACCACACCCGCCTCATTTTTAGATTTTTAATAGAGATGGAGTTCCATCATTTTATTCAGGCTGGTCTCCAACTCCCGACCTTGTGATCCACCCACCTCGGCCTCCAAGTGCTGGAATTACAAGTGTGAGCCACCGCGCCCTGTCGGAGCTGGGTCTTAATGCTGACCCTCCATATTCATGCCTTGCTGTATTTACACAGGCGTGTACGCCAACAGGTCGGGATTTTAGGGGGTGTTTTAAAATTCTGCCTACAATTTTTTTTTTTTTTTTGAGGCAGGGTCTTGCTCTCACCCAGGGTGGAGTGCAGTGTCACCGTCACAGCTCACTGCAGCTTCCTCCCAGGCTCAAACAATCCTTCTGCCTCAGACTCCCAAGTGTCTGGGACTACAGGTGTGCAAAGGAGAATCGCTTGAACCTGGGAAGCAGAGGTTGCAGTGAGCTGAGATCGCACCAGTACACTCTACCTGTGTGACAGAGCAAGAAATTCATCTAAAAAAAAAAGACCCAGCTCCACCAGAGTTTTAGCTTTATGATTTTCAGTCACTCACTTAACCTCTCTGGACCTCAGCATCTTTATTCAGGAGGGAAAATAAGTCAGTCCCTAGCCCAGCTAGCTAATTTTTAATTATTTTTTTTTTTAAGAGACGGGGTTTCACTTTGTTGCCCGGGGTAGTCTTAAACTCCTAGGCTCAAATGATCCTCCTGCTCCAGCCTCCCAAAGTGCGGGGATTGCAGGTGTGAGCCACTGTGCCCAGCAAGCCCATTTTAAAGCCATTAGCCAAAAATTATGAAAGACACACAGAGTATTATGGGTAGTCACTTACCTGGTATTTGCAGCATCTCTTGGGCTTGGGGCTTTGCTGGGTGCTCTGAGGAGGCGGAAGAGGCGCCGTCACTGGCTTTACCTGGCTGTCGAGGGCTGAGTGGTTGGTGAAGGGAGGAGGTCTGGAGCATGGGAGGCTGCAGGTGGGAAGGAGGTCAGCCAGGGAGCTGGGAGGATCATGGGGAATCCGGGGTGGAAATCAGGCTGGCGAGAGAGTGGAAGCAGGTGGAGGAGAGCTTTGAAGACCAAAAAAACGTAGTTAGGATTGCTGTTCAGTGTGTCTGTAAGCTTAGTGCTCTCTCTCACATTTAAATGACACACTTCAAAAAAGAAAAAAAAAAACCATAAAATCTCCCCAAGTGGCCAGAGCGAGTTCCTGAGGGGCAGGGCATAGAGGCAGGGGTCTTGGTTCTATGGCTGGGGGAGCTGGCTCAGGGTCAGTGGCTGGGTAAGTCTTCAAGAGCCACTTTGGGTAGCACTCCAGGTCTCTTGGTCTGGGGGAAGTACCGTGACCTGAGCGGCTCCATGGCCCCCTCCCCTCCCAGCCTGGGGGAGGGTCCAGGGTTAGCCCTGTCCTACTCCTGTCACTCAGTCCCCTGTACCCCTCACTGGCAGGGCTCCTCCTGGCTGTCCCCTCTGCCTCCAGCCCTCTTTCCTCAGGTGTCCATGCAGCTCGCCCTCACCCCTACCTGTCTCTGCTCAGATGCTGCCTCATCCCAGAGGCTCCCAAAACAGCCACTGGGTCTTAATACAGGCCCTACGTATTCATGCCATGCTGTGTTTACACAGGCACCCTGTTCCAGGAAAGCATGGTGCTGGCTGGGCACAGTAGCTCATGCCTGTAATCTGAGCACTTTAGGAAGCCGAGGCAGGAGGGTCGACTGAGCCCAGGAGTTTGAGATCAGCCTGAGCAATATAGTGAAACTCCCCACTTTTTACAAAAATTAGCTAGGTGTGGTGGTGCCTGCCTGTAGTTCCAGCTGCTCAGGGTGCTGAGGTGGAAGGATCGCTCCAGCCCAGGTGGAGCTTCAGCTCGGTCTTCCATCCTCTGCTGGGTACCCAGCCTCTTCTGCCCACCCAGCCTCCCCCTGCCCTGTGTGCACCCCTTTCTGCTCAGCTTTTCCTCCCTGGCTCTCTATGGTGCCCTGGGCTGGATGATCCTCATGTCTTTGAGATCAGCCTGACTTATATTTCCACTCTGTCTGCCTCCCGCTTCCAGCCTGAGGGCAGAGGACACGGTGACCTTTGTCTCCTGCAGCCTGTCAGGAAGAGGCTTAGTGATATTGTAGAGTTGTGTGTGACACCATCACCCAGATCAGATAATCACCGTACAGTCCTTTCAGCAAAGGACAGGGTCATAAATCCTGGATCACAGTGGAGTTGAGGGGCCCAAGGATGGGGTTTGTGTAATACCATCACCCAGGTCAAGTAATCACCGTAAAATCCTTCAGCAAAGGACAGGGTCGTAAATCCAGGATCGCAGTGGAGTTGAGGGGCCCAAGGACGAGGTTGGGAGGAGTTGTCCTGGTGGCTGGTGGGTGGAGGGAGATGTGGGTAGGGGCAGGTTTGCTTTGCCATTCTGCCAAATCGGTGGTTTGTGGCTGTGTCACCAAGGCCTAGGGAGAGGAGGTGACAAGGTCAGGATGGCTGAGGGGGTCTCTGCCTTGCCCCATGGGCATCAGGACCTGGGGAGCTGGCAGGTGTCCTCCCACTGCTTGCTCCATGGGCATCAGGGCCTGGGGAGCAGGCAGGTGTCCTCCTACTCCCTGCCCCATGAGTGTCAGGGCCTGGGGCGTGGGCAGATGTTGCCTTCACTTCCTCAGTGCTGCTTCCAGACCTGCTCCTCTCTTCCTTCCCCAGCCCTGCAGCCACAGGGCTGTACCAGCGATTTTCACCTCATGCCCCTTTGCTCAAAGGACAGGGTCGTAAAACCTCTGACCACTGACCCACTCCCTTCAGCCTAGATACCCCCAACCTCAGGGGCAGCATCCTCTGCACCCCTTGCCTCCACCGTTCCTGGCCTCAGCAGCATCTGTGGAGGGTGCTTACTTCCTCCTTCTCCCCTCTTCTAATTGCTGTCCTCTGACAGACTGTGCCCGCCCCTTCCCAAGCCTTGCCAGACCTGCTGCCGTGCCCCTCCATGGGCTCCATGTCCAGCCTCCAACGCCCACTAGTGTCTGAGATTACCCTGACCCTAGCGATTTCATGACCTCCTCCCCTCCCATCCTGGGGGAGAGTCCAGGGTCGGCCTATCCCCCGTTCTCCCCTCCTGACACTATCATTCCCCCGCACCCAGCTCACTGGCAGGGCTCCTCCTGGCTGTCCCTTCTGCCTCCAGCCCTCTTCCTTCAGATGTCCATGCAGCTCGCCCTCACCCCTTCCTGTCTCTGCTCAGAAGCCGCCTCATCCCAGAGGCTCCCAAAACAGGGTCTCATTCTTTTCACCCAGGCTGGAGTGCAGTGGTGCAATCACACAGCTCACTGCATCCTCTACCTCCCAGGCTTAAGCGATCCTCCTGCTTCAGCTTCCCGAGGAGCTCAGACTACAGGCATACCGCCATGCCTCACTAATTAATTTTTTTGTAGACATGGAGGTCTCTCTATGTTGCCCAGGCTGGTCTCAAACTCCTTGGCTCAAGTGATCTACCTGCTTCAGTCTCTCAGAGTTCTGGGATTACAGATGTGAGCCACTGTGCCTGGCCACCTTATTATTATTATTATTATTATTATTATTATTTGAGACGGAGTTTCGCTCTCGTTACCCAGGCTGGAGTGCAATGGCGACATCTCGGCTCACCGCTACCTCCGCCTCCTGGGTTCAGGCAACTCTCCTGCCTCAGCCTCCCGAGTAGCTGGGATTACAGGCATGCGCCACCATGCCCAGCTAATTTTTTGTATTTTGAATAGAGGCGGGGTTTCACCGTGTTGACCAGGATGGTCTCGATCTCTTGACCTCGTGATCCACTGCCTCGGCCTCCCAAAGTGCTGGGATTACAGGTATTATTATTTTTTTTAGAAAATTTTTAATCTATAGAAAACCTGGAAAGATCACACCCCACATATCTTTTCCTAATCGTAACAGCTTACACCAGCAGTGGTTGTTACAATTCCTGCATCAACATAGATACATTGTTACTAACAAAGGCCCTGCCCCAGCACAGATACATTGTTACTAAGGCAGGTGCTTTACTCAGGTCTCCTGGGTGTCCTGCTCTCCTGCAGTCTCAGGGTTCCTCCCAGGGCACCATATTGCATTCAGTCCTGAGGCTTCCCTGGGCTCTGACAGTTTCTCAGACTTTCCTTGTTTCTGATGACCTGGACACTTGTGGGGCGTATAGCTGAGAGAGTTTGTAGACTGTCCCTCTGTTGGGGTTTGTCTGATGCTTTCTCCAGGATTGGATCGGGGTTCTCACTCTGGAGAGAAAGGCTGCAGGGGTAAAGTGCCATTTCGTCCTGTATTGGGGCACACCCATGTGCACATCTCTGCAATTGGCATCGGCCTCGATCACCTGTGCAGGTGTGTTCGTCTGGTTTCTCCACTGGATCCGGCTTGATTTTCCTTCCTAACAATCATCACAGCCCAAAACTGTGGGCGTCCGTGTGTCTCTTGGAGTCTCATTGGAATGTAAGGCCCTTAAGGCAGAGGTCTCATTCGTCCTGTTTGTCACCTGCAAAAAAGGCTCATATCCATATTACATAAAAATATCTATCACAGGCACCTTCTTCATTAGACTCATCTCTACAACATTTCAGTGCATAAGCCACGAAGTCATTATCTCAAACTGACATTGAATGACAATTCAAACTCTTGTTATCACTAAGCTGCAAACTAGACTTCTCCACAGTCTTTATCCTGGACCGCAGTAGTGCCTAGTGAATCAGACTGTTGATTTTCCACATCCTTACAGAGCTCTGGTGCTGGGGAGAGCCACAGACGAGCTGGTCACAGCTCCTGTCCTCATAGACCTTGAAGTCTAACAGAGGAGAGCCTTTCAAAGCTTGGCTCCCATTGCTAGTGGGACAGGGTGAGACTGGGTGCCGGGGTACTGGGAGCTGTGATGGGGGTGCTGCCTGGAGTGCTGGGGTGGTCTGAGCTCTGGAGGAGTGAGTGCTGCTCCGGCAGTGAAGGAGGGGGTAGGGTATGCAGAGGAGGGGTGGGGGAGTATGCAGAGGCCCTGCTGCAGAGATGAACTTGGGCATTTGAAGAACTGCAACAAGGAGGCAGAGTGTTCAGGGGTCTCTGGCCCTGACCTAGGGGAAAGAGGAAGATGGGGAAAGTGGAGCTGGTTGAGAAGTGGACAGAAGTGGGGTGATGGACAGAAGTGGGGTGAGAAGGCGAAGTCCAGGCTCTGAGACGAGGATGGAGGCCCTCCTTCCTTCCTGCCTTCCCTGGGAAGGAGCAGGCCTGGAGTGTGGCGGGTCCTGTTGGGCTTCCATGGAACTCCCGAGTGGGAGGAGCATGGGGAGGCGGGCCCTGTGCTTAGGGGATCCTGGGTGAGGGATGAACAGGACATAAACAGGCCTCCTAGGAAGGGAGTGGGGAGGGAGAACAGGAGCTGTCCAGGGCCCTCAGAAATGCGCCATGTGAGGGTCAGGGGAGTTGGAGATGATTCCCCAAGGGAGTCTGCAGAGGGGTGAGGGAGGAGGGCAGGCATCTAGTGAGTGTGGGAGTCTGTGGCCCATGGAGGGTAGTGCGAGGCAGCTCCTTGGGAACTGAGGGGTTCCGGTGCTGTTGTGCGATTCCCAGGCCAGTACTCTCCCTGCCCCGGCCACCCACCTCACAGAAAGAGCCCCAGACTGAAGCAGGGTAGCTGGTACTGAGCCCTTGACCTTCAGAGGTGGTGTTGACAAGACCAGAATGCCACCGGGCCATGCACCTCTCCCTGCAAACCGCCCTTTAATTTATTTTTACCTCTGTTCCTCGTGGGCTTGTGTGTCAGGTTTGATATTTTTGTACTAGTGGGAAAATAGAATGTGCTTCGCAGAAATCTGCCTTGTGTCTAATGTCTTGGATTGCAGCTGTTTCAGAGTGACGGGAAACAGGATATTCTGGGCTTGAGCCCTTTTGTTCATCTCTGAGAGGGACATAAAGTCCCATTTGCAAGAGGTTACTGAGACCCATGAGGTCATTGCATTCATTTCACTTGCACAGGAAGATCACGCACTCCGTGTCATTGGTCGAGTCTGTTTTATTTTGTGGAATAGACGTGTCAGAAGCAGGATTGGCCAGATGGAATTGTGTTCGGCAGGAGTCCTGTCTTTCCGTAGGTATTTTCACAATGGAAGCGATCTCCTTCTAAAGTGTATCTCCCAACGAGCTGAACAGAAAATCTGTTGTGAAAAGGCTTAAGAGGAAGCTGGACTGGAAGAATGAAACTGACATCCACAAAGAGGCTTGTACCTGAACGTTCATGGCAGCACCACAGCCACCCCTGAACACCCTGCCTCCTTGCTGGGGTTCTTCAAATCACCCAAGCTCATCTCGGCCGCATGGCGTCTGCGTACGCCACTCCCCCTATCTCAGACACCACTCCCTCCCCTCCCCTCCATGGCCCACAGACCCCCACACTCAGTACCCAAAAAGGGTTGATAACCCAAATAACCATCAACCAAGGGATGGAGAAACAAAATGTGGTCCCCCATGAGGTGGAATATGATTCAGCATAGGGATGAAGGAAGGGCTGAAACATGCTGTCACATGGATGAACCGTGAAAACATGCTCAGTGAAAGAAACCAGACACGGAAGGTCACTCATCACCTGCTCTTGTTTATATGAAATGTCCAGAAAGCAGAATCCATGGGGAGGGAAAGTACATTGGCAGCCGTGAGGGGCTGTGGGAGGGAGATGTGGACAGTGGCTGCTAACGGGCATGATGGTAATCATTTGAGGGTGATGAAAATGTTCTGAAATGGATCACGGTGATGGTTGCCCAGTTTTGCGAATATACTAAAAGCCATGGAATCACACACTTTTAAAGGATGAGTTGTGTGGAGTGAGAGTGCTATCTCAACAAGGGCGGGTACAAAATGCAGCTGAGGGTGGGTGCTCCGAGCTTGTCGGTAATGATGCATAAATCCCCATCCTGGGTTAGGGTGTGTTGACGCTGAGGGTCACCAGGGAGGAAGGGACATCTTGTAGGCTACTTGACTGTCTCAGGGTGAGGGGGGTGCAGTATTACCTGTGCTTAATCTTTTGGCCTTCTGTACATACCAAGGTGAAAACCAGGTACTCTGGTCCTGGTGGCTGCAGAGCTGTCCCTGTGTTTGCCCTGGTCCTGGTGGTGGCTGCAGTGCTGTGCAGCCTCTGTCCCTGTGTTTGCCCTGGTCCTGGTGGTGGCTGCAGTGCTGTGCAGCCTCTGTCCCTGTGTTTGCCCTGGTCCTGGTGGTGGCTGCAGTGCTGTGCAGCCTCTGTCCCTGTCCCTGTGCTTGCCCTTTTCACTACCGCATCCCCACAGTGCTGGCGGAGTGAGGCCATAACACCCCCATCTCCTGCAGGTCCTCCTCAACTGGATTAATGATGTGCTGGTGGAGGAGAGGATCATTGTGAAGCAGCTGGAAGAAGACCTGTACGACGGCCAAGTGCTGCAGAAGCTCTTGGGTGAGTCCCCAGCAGGGACAGCTCTGTCCCACTCCCCATATCCCTGCTGCAACCCGGGGTTGGACCAGGATTCTCTGCATAGTGACATTGGTCACAGGTCCTAGGAAGACATTAAAAGCTGCAGTGCATACCTCCCAGGCGGTGCCCCCAGGCCCTGGGCTGTGGCTTCAGGGTCCTCTGTCCCCTCACTGTTTCTACAGAGCACCCAGCCATGGGGCAGCAGGAGGTTGGGCACAATCTCCAGAGCTGCCTGAGGCGCCCCTCCTTTTGGGGCACAGGCCCGCTTTGTGTCCCGCCCCTCTCCACTACCCCCTTTCAACTTGAGATCCTTCAGCTCCGGATGGGAGGCAGCAGGAGGGAAGCGGGTCCCCAGCAACATTCTGTGAGCGAATGTGTCACCAAATACACACATTTTTTGTATACTAAAATAAAAAAATTAGCCAGGTGTGGTGGTGCACACCTATTGTCCCAGCTACTTGAGAGGCTGAGGCAGGAGAATTGCTTGAACCCGGGAAGCGGAGTTTGCAGTGAGCCGGGATCACGCCACTGCACTCCATACTGGGCAACAGAGCAAGAGTCTGTCTCAAAAAAAAAAAAAAGTGAGTTCACACTAATACCTCTAATTCCAGTTCAATGCTACAAGTTTCTCCCTTACCTGTCAGCATTCTCTATTCCAATCTCCAGGGTAAACCTTGGATTCAGAAATATATTTGCTGTTTACTCTGACTGCATACAAAATAGTGTCAGAATTATGATATCAATACATCTGTCCACCACACATGTGCTAAGTACAGGATTTATTTATTTATTTATTTTATTATTATTTTTTTTTTGAGACGGAGTTTCGCTCTTGTTACCGAGGCTGGAGTGCAATGGCGCAATCTTGGCTCACCGCAACCTCTGCCTCCTGGGTTCAGGCAATTCTCCTGCCTCAGCCTCCTGAGTGGCTGGAATTACAGGCACGCGCCACCATGCCCAGCCAATTTTTTGTATTTTTAGTAGAGACGGGGTTTCACCATGTTGACCAGGATGGTCTCGATCTGTTGACCTTGTGATCCACCCGCCTCGGCCTCCCAAGATTTCTTTATTTTTTGAGTATATGATATATCCACTAAGAGTGTACAGTCAGAATTCTGTGTTCAGAGCTTAACTGAATTATTTCCTGTTCTAGTGGTCATGTCATCCATTTGATGTATAAATAATTTGTTTCTGTCTGTATTTAGTTTTTGGGTATATGTTTGCATTTACTTTTATTTAATATTATTTTTAAAAATATGAACCATTTATGTGCTTCAGAAGTCAAAACTGTGAAAATGACATACCTTGACAGGCCTTGGCCAGGTGTGATGGCTCAGCCTAATCATCCCAGCACTTTGAGGGACTGAGGCAGGAGGATCACTTGAGCCCAAGAGTTTGAGACCAACCTGGGCAACACAGTGGGTCCTTGTTTCTACAAATTACCAGACGTGATGATAGGCACCTGTAGTCCCAGCTGCTTGGGAGGCTGAGGCAGGAGGATTACTTGAGCCTGGCAGGTCGAGGCTGCAGTGAGCCATAATTGTACCACTGCATTCAAGCCTTGGCAATAGAGTGAGAGCCTGGAGAGAGAGAGGGGGGAGAGAAAGAAAGGGGGGGATGTCTCACTGCTTTTTCTCCCACCTATACACGCTCAGGTAACCATTTTCAATGGATTCTGATTTTGTCCTTATGTTTCTTTACAAAAGTGTCCGTACACACACCTACTCATTTCCCTTTCGTTCCGTGCATAAAAGATGGTATACGCGACACACTCTTTTATGCACCTTGCTTGTTTCACTTAATGATATGTTCTAGGAACCCTTCCATGCGGAGATCACCTTTCTTTTTCTTTACGGCTGCATAGTACTTCACTGTGTGGCTGTTCCTTAGTTTATTTACCCAGTCTCCTGTATTGAACATTTTTGTCATTTCCAGTATTTTTCTATCACCAATACTATTGTGGGAATATCCTCATGCAGATGTTGAAGAAACTAGAATCGTTGACCTCAAGAGTAATGAGCTCAGCACTGCAGAGGAAGGAATTCCCAAATTGTGAGATGGGTCACGTCTCACCTCTGGCTTTCCCTGGTCTGTTGTGCCTGGATTGATCTTTTCTGTAGCCACTTTCTGTGTTCCCTGGACTGTTGAGTGTGCAGACGTGATGTAATAGTTCCGATAAAACAGTGGTCCCTTGCTCCTGCAACATTGCCGTTTCTCTGTGTCGCACAAATGCATTGACCACTAGATCTGGCATCTGGTTGGTCACTGGTGGCCCAAATGAGAGCAGTTTTGGTG
Organism: Leontopithecus rosalia; assembly: GCA_028533165.1. NCBI lineage: Eukaryota > Metazoa > Chordata > Mammalia > Primates > Cebidae > Leontopithecus > Leontopithecus rosalia. The sequence continues at coordinate 26,047,802 of CM052648.1, read as the reverse complement.
CAGTGGTGAGGGTAACATCCTGATTGGGGGGGCTCAGGGGCAGAGAACTGTGCCTTCGAGGTGCATGATTTTGAGAGGAAGAGAGAGGAAGGAAGTGAGACTGTTGCTGCTTCAGCTCCTTTTCTTTTTGAGATAGGGTCTCAGCCCATCACCCAGGCTGGAGTGCAGTGGTACAATCACGGCTCACTGCAGCATCCACTTCCTGGGCTCAGGTGACTCTCCCACCTTAGCTTCCCGAGTAGCTGGGAGTGCAGGTGCTCGCCATCATGCCTAATTTTTTGTACTTTTGGTAGATACGAGGCTTCACCATGTTGCCCAGGTTGGTCTTGAACTCCTGGGCTCCAGCAATCCACACACCTCAGCCTCCCAAAGTGCTGGGATTATAGTGTGAGCCACTGCGCCCATCCATGTAGCTCCTTTCCATGTCTGTCCACTGGGAACCATCCAGGCTGCCTGCTGACATCACGTGCATGGCGCACTTGGCACAGTACCTGGCACAGTTCTGTCGTCAATAAGCAGGAGTTGCTATTGTTCTCGTTGTTGTTTTCTAAACAGACAAATAAAAGCCAAGAGCAGAACTGAGGAGTGTCTGGCTCCCTGCTGGTTCCCCACCCACTCCAAGTTCCCCGGGTGACTGGCACATGATAAATATTTGTTGATTAAGTCCGTGAAAGAAGCCCTGCAGTTTCATTACGTATGAATATTGTGGGGTCCTCTTGTGGGAGTTGAAAATGGGACGGATAGATGAGTATTTGGATTTTTGGTCCTCAGTGCCATCCATAGACTCTGGAAGGGACCAGCTATTTGCTGAACTTTCAGTTCTCATAGAGTTCTGATATGTTTTCAGGTCCCAAAGTGCCTGTGACAGTGGCCTCGAGAACTCAGTGTCCCCTTGTACGTGGGATAGCACACCTCTTAAAGATCAGGAGGAGATTCCACCTGCATCATCCCCAGCACTGGTGGAGTTAGCAGATCCTGTGTCTGGGGTTGCTTTTTTGCTCAACCTCCCCTGCTTTGATGGACTGCACAGACAAGCCCCATCCTGGTGGAAGGGTCTCCCCATGGGCCATCCTGGAGGGTCATGCCTTCAGGGCAGGGCTGGTGACTGGGGTGGGATCATGTTTTTCTGCACTGTTGTGACAGACAACTGACTGCTTCAGGGGATAGGAGGACCGCGCGGGGGCTGCTGAAAGGGTGTGAGTGGGTGGGGGGTTAGGGCGCTGTTCAGGAGAGAGAGAGACTGGGGGAGCCTCTGCCAGAAAAAATTGGGCCTGGAAACCCAGGGGGGCAGCATCGGTAGCTGCCTCTGGACAGAGTTTACACACTCTGCACAGAGGGCTCTTACAGATCAGTTCTTGGAGGGAAACCTCCTGGGCTTGTGACAGGTGGTGGGTTGGGGGATGAAGTGCTAGGGTGGCCACGTCCCATAACTCACTCTGAAGGACACAGTGATGCTTGGACCACATCGCATGTCCTCATTCAGCGGCACTCAGAAAGTACACTTGGAGGGAAACATGTCTATCTGTTTTGGTCACATGTTCACTCATTCATTTATTCATGTGTCTGATGGATGAGTGTTCATTGGCTTACATGTGTTGGGTGGGTCTTGGCTCTGGAGACATAGTGGCCCACAAGAGAGATGGGCCCCCTACCCTACCCCGTCTGCTCCCCCAGCACCCCGTCTAGCAGAGCGAAGAAAGGGAAGTGGTTTATGGGGCAGGTGGTTTAACCCGAGACATAGATGTTTTAAGGGAGTCACAAGAGCTAGGAAGACGGTAGCAGAAGATTATGGGGTAGAGTGGTGGGTGGGGGTGGGGCAGGCAATCCGGGGCAGCTCCTCTGGGGAGGCGACATCTGACCACAAGTCTGCACAGTGAGCTTGGGAAGGGCGTTCTGGGCCGAGGCTCTAAAGCGAGAAAGAGCCTGCTGTGTTGGAGGGGCAGTGAAAGGAGGTGGAGGTGGGGCTGAGATGGCAGAGAGGGAGGGAGGGAGCCAAGAGATGAGGCTGGGGCCAGATCTCATTCAGCCCTGCTAGACAACAGCCTTTATTCCAGGTGATAGGAAGCCATTGGAGGTTTTGAATAGGTCTGTGACATGGACTGGGTTAGAGTTTAAAAGGGCACTTGGGCTTCTGGGTGCAGGGTGCATGGGGAGGGGAGTCAGGAGCTGAGAGGTCAGTCAGGACACCACTACCACGGCCCAGGCATCTGATGAGGTGGCTCAGCCCCCAGAGTGGAAGGGCAGACATGGGGACATTCTGTGCAGTTAAACTGTCAGAGGAATCAAGGCTGATGGCCAGGTTTGTGGCATGAGCAACTGGTGAATGGGAAGCTGTCGGGAGTAGGGTGGGAGGTGGGGAAGGTGGAGGTCTGTGTTGTATGTGCTGGGGCTGAGATGCCTGCCCTCCTGGAGGCGATGCTGGGTGGCTAAGCCTGGAATCTCGGCTGCAGTGTACATGTGAAGCCAGCCGCACGGAGCTGATGTTTAGTGCATGGGACCACACAGCTCCATCACCTGGAGAGGGTGTTCCGAATTATATTTGGCCGAACGCCAAATGGCCAAGAATTAGTATCTATATTTGGCTAAGGTGAGAATCCCCATCTTAGAATGAGCTCCCATGGTACAAGAATAAATCTGAAACGTTCATCAAGATGGTGTCAGACTTATCACAGTTTTATTACGAAATATTAGTGGTCGAAGTTTTGACGTTTTGCACTGCAGTGTCAGTGGTCACGCCCGCCCAGCACTGTCAGGTGCCAGTTGCTCTCAAGGTCTTCACAGCAGACATTTGTGATGCCAGATGCTGTGACGCTTTCAACTGGGAAGGCTGGAGGAGCACATGGACCTTTGGCTGATGCTGTCTGAAGGGATGTGCCTCACGTGAAGCCGGCCCTGGGTTGTCGGCTTTTCTCCCTCTCTGAGTGGCAGGTTATGGTAGAGACTCACCTCCTCTTTGATCTTGGATGTAAAGTTTTAGCTGTTGCTGGTGATGGCCTTCTGTTGAAACAGTTCCTCTGATTGGTACTTTGCTCCCTGCCGGAAGCAGATATGTTCTAATATTTTCAGAAGCAAACCTGAGTGTTGTGTTCATTTTTTTTGCGGGGGGGGGATGGAATCTCATTCTGTCACCCAGGCTGGAATGTGGTGACACAATCTCGGCTTGCCGCAACCTCCACCTCCCAGGTTCAAGCAATTCTCCTGCCTCAGCCTCCCGAGTAGCTGGGATTACAGGTGCGTACCACCATGCCTGGCTAATTTTTGTAATTTTAGTAGAGACAGGGTTTCGCCATATTGGTCAGGCTGGTCTTGAACTCCTGACTTCGTGATCTGCCCGTCTCAGCCTCCCAAAGTGCTGGGATTACAGTGTGAGCCACCATGCCTGGCCTGACTTTCATTTTTTATTTCTGATTCTTTTGTCTGTACCTGTGGCTTCTCCCACCCAATCACTTGAAACAATATGTCCGCAAGCTCTGTATCTGGCAGCCTGACTGTGGAACTGACCCTCGGAATCTTAGGGCAGGCTCTGAATTTGCATCTGCACCTCAGCCCTGGTTGCCTGTAGACAACACCAGTGCCTTCTATGGAGTAGAATTGCAGGGACATCTTTAAAGCCAGCATCCTCCCCTCTCCAGGTACATCCTTTTGATTCCCTCTTCAGTTAGCCTGGGCAAATGCAGCATTTACTCCAAGTTGCTGTGATTATCCGTGAGTCCTGCCATACAAGTCGTGTTATCCATAAAGCATAACATGAGGCTTCCTTTGGCTCAAGCAGCCTTTTCCTTGTGGAGTAGCTGCTGTCCCATCTTGTTTGAATAATTGCATAAGCACTTGAGAAGGCAGTTCTAAAATCTCTTGAGTATCAAGCGGTTTGACATATTAATACCACTTTTTTTTTAACTGAAGAAAAGAACAATGGATAAGAATATTCAGATAGTAACAGAGCATCAGAATGTCTTGCCTGGTTTGGTGAATGCTGTTTGACTGAAAATACATAATATGCTATTGATGTGCTATACTATTGACGTGATCAGACTGATGTGATTGCCTGATCCTCCAGCCCCGGGATGCCAGGAATGACAATGACGTAGGCATCCAGCTCTTCAGCTTTCCAAAGGCAGAAGCCCAAACCGAATTGGAGATTTGGGCTGAAAACCAAGGCCAAAGCTAACTTCTGTGCATCTGTAGCAGAGAAGAGGTCTGAGGACTGCGCCTGGGCTGTCAGCCGTTCATGGCCAGGAAGAGGAAGTTCTGGCAAAGGAGGCTGACGGGGGTCGGTCGTGATGGGAGGGAGCCAGAGGAATGTTGCATTTGGGAGGGGTGGACGAGGTGTTTCTAGGAGGTGGGAGGGCGGGAGAGGAAGAGAGAGAGAATAGATCTCTGGTTTGGCCATGTGGAAATTGTCCAGGGTGAGCCAGCAGGACTCCAGAGGAGTCCTTTTTCTTTTTCTGCTCTTAAGATAGGTCTCACTCTGTTGCCCAGGCTGGAGTGCAGTGGTCTAGGCTGGAGTGAACTGGATCACAGTTCACTACAGCCTTGACCTCTTAGGCTTGGATGATCTTCCCACCTCAGCCTCCTTGGGTAGCCGGGACCACAGATGCATACTACCATACCCAGATAATTTTTGCATTTTTTTTTTGGTAGAGCTAGGGTTTTGCCATGTTGCCCAGGCTAGTCTTGAACTCCTGGGCTCAAACAGTCCTTCCACCTTGGCCTCCCAAAGTGCGGGGATCACAGGCATGAGCCACTGCACCCAGCCGAGACCCTCTTCTTGAAAGTAGATTCTGGAAGCAGCTGCTGAGTTCTCTGCCACATACCAGGTTTCTGGGGGTGTAGCTCTCAAAATAGACTGCATGTGGCCAGAGTGAGGTGCTCACACTGGGGGAACTCCTCTGGCTGTCGTCGTCCTGCCATGGGTATGCCCTCTCCTTGTGAGAGGAGGACCTGTCACACAGGAGGACCTGTACACAGGTCCTTCCTCACATGTGTACCCGGCCCCACTTGTGGCCATTACCCAGGGTCACCTGCTACGTGGGAGAATCCTTCCTAGCTTTCTCTGTCTCTTTTTGTGCAAGGAAGATAGGGGTCCTGGCCATGACAGAGCTCTGAGCTGCTCCTACAGCCCTATCAGTGGTGACAGTGATGTCTGGTGATGCACGTGGCCATGTGCCATATTCTCTGCTGTGCTGGAGTCACCCAAAACCCAGCCTATGGTAGCACCTGGGCATGGCCAGTCTCTTTGATCTCTGTTGCAGGCTCTTTCCACCACCAAATTCATATGTTGAACCAGGCAAGACATTTTGATGCTCTGTTACTATCTGAATTCTACATGTGGGGCCCACCCATGGGACCTCATTTTACCTTAACTGCCTCTTTAAATACAGGCACATAGGCCGGATATGGTGGCTCATGCCTGTAATCCCAACACTTTGGGAGGCCGAGGCAGATGGATCACCTGAGGTCAGGAGTTCGAGACCAGACTGGTCAACATGGTGAAACCGTCTCTACTAAAAATATAAAAAATTAGCTGGGCATGATGGCAGGTGCCGTAATTCCAGTTACTTGGGAGGTTGAGGCAGGAGAATCACATGAACACGGGAAGTTGCAATGAGCTGAGATCATGCCACTACACTCCAGTCCGGGTGGCAAGAGTGAAACACTGTCTCAAAAAAAAAAAATACAGGCACATTGCAAGGTATGAGAGCCTCACCCACTGGGAGAGACGGGCAGCCTGGCCCTGCTAGCAGCCAGCCCTGCAGGGTGAACCTCAGAAGGTGACTGTGTTGGAAGAGGTAATGGGCTGCGTGCAGTGGCCCATCCTGTAATCCAGCACTTTGGGAGGCCGAGGCAGGTGGATCACAAGGTCAAGAGATCGAGACCATCCTGGTCAACAAGGTGAAACCCCGTCTCTACTAAAAATACAAAAATTACCCAGGCATGGTGGCAGACACCTGTAATCACAGCTACTGGGGAGGCTGAGACAGGAGAATCACTTGAACCTGGGAGGTGGACATTGCAATGAGCTGAGATGGTGCCATTGCACTCCAGATGGCATCATTCCTGGGTGACTAGAGTGAAACTCCCTTTGAGGGGAAAAAAAAAAGGTAATGAAGGTAAAATAAGGCCATATGAGTGGGCCCTAATCCAGTATGTCTAGGTTCCTATAAAAAGAGGAGATCAGGACAGAGACACGCACAGAGGAAACCAAGTGAGGACGAAGGAAGGAGAGGGCAACCATCTACAGGCCAGGAGAGGGGCCTCGGAAGGGTCCACCCTGCTGGTGTCTTGGTCTTGGACTTCTGGCCTCCAGAGCTGTGACATACATCTCTGTTGTTGAAGCCACACGGTCCATGGCATGCTTCGTTGCAACAGCCCAGGCAAACCAATCCATTGTCCTCCACTCCTCTGCCGACTCCTCTCCCTCCACCCTGGGTGACATGGCCGTGTTCTGTCTGCAGGGCTGCATGGTGGCAGCTGCAACGGGGGCGCGTCAGGATCCCCATCTCCCTGGTGTCTGAGGCTCTGTGACCACCCAGCTCTGTGCCATCCTCTCTCTCTCCTTCCTTCTCTAAGCTGCCCTGCTCTGCCCTGTCTGGTAGTTGAACACCTGTGGGACCTTCTTGCTCTCTACTTCCAGGGCGTGAATTCAGACAGACAGCTGTGGATGACTCAGCGAGGAGCTGTTAGATCCAGATGGAGGGAAATCAGATGAATAAGCGGGGATCGTTTCCACTCCCCTGCAGGATGCGCTGTGTCGGGCTGCTTTGTTTCCTCTCTTGCAGTCGCTGCCATTCAATCTGATGTTATTTATGGGTGTCTTTCTCCACTGGGACCTCTGTTATCTGTGCCATTTCCAGCACCTGGGACAGTGCCTGTCACACAGTGGGTGCTCAGTCCCTATCTGTGAGCCAGCAGATGAATGATTGAAGGGGTATTCTGAGCCCAGCAAACCTTGCTCTAGAATTGTATTGTCCTGAAAGGGATACCAAAGCTGGTTGTTTTCCAATTAAGAAAAGGGAGGCTGTTGGGGAGATAACGCTGAAGTCTGGGGGGCCTCCCGCTAAAATGCTTTAAACGGAACTTTGCACTGGGAATCACTTGCAAAACAGAAACCCCATTTGCGACCGGCCTGGACTTGATTGCTGTTATGATCGTCCGTCAGTGCTGGCGTCACTGACAGCAGCTGTGTATGGAAGGCTCCGTGCTAAGAGCTTGCAGTCACCCTCCCAGTAAACCATCTCATGATGCTCTGTGACGTTGCTTTTGTCATTTTGCAGAGGGGATCGATCAGTAAAGACAGGAGTCTTAGAATCGAAGACTAGCAGGGAAGCTGGGGGTCATTCCCGCCGTGTGGCCCTGTAGCAGGTGTGGGGGGCGCTGGTCGCCAGCACCCCTGCCAGCACCTACTGCTAACAAAAGGGAAATTGAAAGAGGTGCGGGCCTGGCTGGAGCTCAGTCTCAGTAATTGCATCTTGACGAAATGTGACAGTTCTTGTCCGCGCTCCTCCAGATTGCTTCCTGCTCATTCTTGGTAATAAAGTCGTCACCCGTTCTGTGAATATCTAATCTAACTTCCTATTGTGGTGTCAGAATGTTAGAGAAACAAGAATGGGAGCCTCAGGTGTGTGGGGAGGCAGAGGCAGCTTCTAAGACCGTTTTTATTATGATCTTTATCAGTCCTGTCCCTTCCGGGACCTACTGGGACAGTCTTCTTCTCACCTGCTGACCCCCACTCTTGTTCCCCCCGGGTAACCTCCTTGCCTCTCAGCTTCATCTTGAATTTCATTTTTCCCATTTTGTATGCATAGAATGTTCTCGAGTATAACACCCACAGTTTTATCCTTAACTCTTCTTCCCTTTCCAATCTGGAGTCATTCTCTAAGAAAGATGAGTGACCTGAAAGCTCAGAGTTCCAAGGCTCAACATCTCAAGATGCCTCCATGGCCACATGGTAACCAGCCCTGCTTCGGGGGCCTCCTTGCAGCTGGGGTCCTGGTGGTTCTGAGTTCCTCCAGCTAGATCCTTCCCTTCCTCCCCCCTCCCTCCTATCCTCCCTCCTGCCCTCCCTTCCTTCCTCCTTCCCCCATCCCCTCCCTCCCTCCCTCCTCCCTTCCTTCCTTCCTTTCTTCTTTCTTGACAGGGTCTCACCCTATTGCCTAGGCTGGAGTGTAGTGGCACAATTTCGGCTCACTGCAACCTCCGCCTTGTGGATTCAACTGATTCTCCTGCCTCAGCCTCCCAAGTAGCTAGGATTACAGGTGCGCACCAGCACACCCAGCTAATTTTTGTATTTTTAGTAGAGATGGGGTTTTACCATATTGGTCAGGCTGGTCTTGAACTTCTGCCCTCAGGTGATCCACCCATCTCAGCCTCCCAAAGTGCTGGGATTACAGGTGTGAGCCACCACACCTGGCCCTTCCCGCATTTTCTGACCCTTTCCGCTTGTCCTTCTCATTGCAGAAAAACTGGCAGGATGCAAGCTGAATGTGACTGAGGTGACACAGTCGGAAATAGGGCAGAAACAGAAGCTGCAGACGGTGCTGGAAGCAGTACATGACCTGCTACGACCCCGCGGCTGGGCGCTCCGGTGGAGTGTGGACTGTGAGTTCCATGCCACGGGGCGGGGGCGGGGTGGGGGTGGGGGGTGGGAGCGTCTGGAGGGAGCCCGTCCTTTCGACATTCGTCATCCACATTTGTCATCCACATTCATCATCATCCCATCTGGCCTTGCATCTTAAAATTGGGTTCATCTCCCTGCTCTGTGAGAGGTAGCATTGCAGGGGAGAGAACAGGAGTAGGGTTAGGGAGGTCCTAGGAAAGGGACCTGGTCAGGCCAAAATTCTCCATCCTCCCCAGGCTGCAGAGGAGAGAGGCATTGTTTCTGGCTGGGTGGATCAGAGGGACTTCCAGAGAGAGAAGCAGCCTTGAGGGGTTCTTGTTGGGACTCAACCCCAAATACCGGTGGCAACGTCACCCAGTGGGCTGTTTGCCTGTGACCCTCTGGAATGTGTCCCAGAGCGGGCTGGCATTAGGAGGGGTGACATCATGGTGTTTCCCAGAGAAGACATGAACCCGGAAGGTGAAAGACTAAGCCAGAAGAAGGTGGAAAGTTCTCCTTGGTCCTGCCCACTCCTTCCCTACCTCCTTTCCCTTGAAGCAAGGCCCTCAGGGTGTGGCTTCAGGACTCTCTATGCTGGGCCAGAGGTCTCTGTGCTTTGGTGAGCTGGGCCCTCAGCAGTGAGCAGGAGGCCCTGGAGCCTGGCCCTGCACCTGCATCGAGACTTTGGGCAGACCCAGGCTGCCTCGTGGATTGCTGGGCGTGTCGGTGGGGAATCGGATGCCTTGTGAGCTCTAACGCCCTGCACAGGAGAAGTGGTGATGCTGACCGAAGCTGAGTCCGCGTGCTGAGGAAGAGAGAGGAGGGACTCAGGCATGGCGGGGCTCATGTCTAACGGCCCCAGAGCCACATCTGCCCTTGGCAGGCTACCCTAGGTGGGATGGTTCATTGCAGAGAGTGAGCCTTTTTTCAGCGCCAGAGAGAATAACATGCATCCTTGTGATGGGGTAAACGGCCGTGACCTGCTTCCCGTGATCTTTTCCCTTTTGTGCTAATTTTACCATGCTGTTCCTTCCTTCTCCTCATCCCTGCCCAATTTGTTGCTTTTAAGAGCAAAATTGTGCTTCTAAAAGTGGTTGCACAGGTCACCTTAGGCCAAGAGGAAAGGAGGCATTGAAAGTAGGAATGGATTCACCCAGGTCGCACGTCAGCTGTCTTCATTCGTCCACGCTTCGATCCGTCCTTGCCTCGCTGGGGTCTCATTTAGATGCTGCGTGTCTCTGTTGCCTTCTGTGTGTGGGCTCAGGTTCCTGTCTAACCCTATCTAAAGCATCTCCCTTCCTTCTCTCTTCCTCCTCCCTCCCACAGCAATTCACGGGAAGAACCTGGTGGCCATCCTGCACCTGCTAGTCTCTCTGGCCATGCACTTCAGGGCCCCCATCCGCCTTCCTGAGCATGTGAGCGTGCAGGTGGTGGTGGTGCGGGTGAGTATAACCGAGCGATCAGCCTGCCTGGAACACCGCCAGAGAGGCAAGGTCTTCTTCCTCCTGCTGTTTTCCTGCCCTCCCCATCGTTTCCCCCCTCCCCACAAGAGGCTACCTTCTGTTTTTCCCTTTTGACAACATGTGCGTCTCACCCTGGCTCCGAGATAAATGATTAGAATGGGAACAATGGCATTGATTTGATGAGAGGCAGAGGCATGAGGGTGTTGAGGTTTAATTTTCCACATTTTTGAAAAGAACATTCATTTCTCTTCAAAGGCAACTGGTTGGAATTCAATCCCCTTGAATGTGCTTATTACTCATTGGAGGAGGTTGGCCCCGAGGGATGAAACAGACACCCAAATTAAAGCCGCTTTGCATTTGCCGGGGATTGCTCAGCATGCCCCATCATCTCTTTTTTGGGTTCATTTCTCTTGATTCATTTGGAGAAATGGAACCAGGATCCAGGTCCCTCTAACAGAGGGTGAGGTAGAGTCACCTTTCTCTTGCTGTTTCTTTTATGTTTATATATATTTATTTATTCATTTACTTATTTTTGAGACAGAGCCTTGCTCTATAGCCCAGGCTGGAGTGCAGTGGCACAATTTCGGCTCACTGCAACCTCCGCCTCCCAGGTTCAACGGATTCTCCTGCCTCAGCCTCCTGAGTAGCTGAGATTACAGGCGCCCACCACTACGCCCAGCTAATTTTTGTCTTTTCAGTAGAGATAGGGTTTCACCATGTTGGTCAGGCTGGTTTTGAACTCCTAAACTCGTGATTCACCCGCCTCAGCCTCCCAAAGTACTGGGGTTACAGGTGTGAGCTACTGCACCCGGCTGATTTTTATTTTATTTTATTTTTTGAGACAGGGTTTCACTCTGTCACCCATGCTGGAGTACCATGGTACAGTCACAGGTGACTGCAGCCTCAACCTCTTGGGCTCAAGCGATCCTCCCACCTCAGCCTCCCAAGTAGCTAGGACTACAGGCACAGGCCACCACACCCAGCTAATTTTAAATTTTTGTGGAGATAGAGTCTCGCTATGTTGCCCAGGCTGGTCTCAAACTCCTGGGCTCAAGCGATCCTCCAAAAGTGCCGTGATGATAGGCGGGAGCTGCCGTGCCTGGCCTCGTTTCCCTTACATTTAAGTAGACAGTTGCTGCATAGGGTTTGTGTGTGCAGTTTCCCTCAGTAAATGTGCACTGAGCATCTGCTATCCTCCAAGCACTCAGCATAGGCTGCCGAGGCAGTAAAGGAGAAACACACGCCTGGGGTCTGCGGGACGTCCACTGCTGCCAGAGTTGAGGTCACGCTGGAAACCTTGGATGCCTCCATGTTTATTTGACTTGAGACATCTGGCTCCACTTTCCTCTGGCTATTAAACTTCTCAGTCCTGTGGTCTCTGTGGTCCGGGAGGACCTGGCTGCGGCCATGTTTTCCGAACCCATTCTCACCCCTCTGTCACCCTGGGAGCTCGGTCTTGACCTGACGGGAATGCCCGTCTCTGGCATCAGGCGAGGGCTGCCTCACGTTGCCGTGATTTTCCTTCCTAAGGCGGATGTTTGTGGTCGGTGGTGGTGACTCAGGACCTCGGGGTCCATTCCTCTTCCCCTTGTCTTGGCCACGGGTTCACAGGCAGCCGTCCTGGAAAGGCTTCCCTAGGGTACATGGGGTTGTGGTTCCCAACCCCACCTACGTCAGCCTGGGGCCCCAGGGGCCCTGCGCAGCCTCCAAAACTCCAGTATTTCCTTTCAGCCTTGCACTTGGGGCCAAGATAATCTTTGGGGTTTACAGCAAGTTTGAACCAGGCAAGCACTTGTGGTGCTTCCTGCCGTAACTGGGGTTAGAGAAGTGTTTGGACCATCAGAATGGAATAAAACGGGGACCCGGGGTTCCTGTGAACTGGGTGCCGTTACTCCCCAGACCTTGGAGCTGCCTTCTGTCTTTCCTGCGGCCCCCTCTGAGCTTCCTCAGGGGACCCCTTATCGAACTCAAGACAGGGCAATGCAAGGGGTGTGGCATTTCCTAGGGGGAAGGAAGGAAGGGAAGGCCCTTATCTGCTGCCTGGCCACGTGGCTTTGGGCTGATCACCTGCTGTTGAAAATGGATGTTGGAAATAGATGCTCAGTGCCGCAAAGAAAAGTTAGCCCTGAGACATAGGATCAGCAATGCAGTTTTTACTTTCTGGACTGCAGGAAGGGTACTCTCAGGTTTTAGTTTAGATTGTGAGGCCTGGCTCCAGCCAACAGAGATCAGACACAGCAGTGAGGACAACCCCAGATGTGTAAGGAATAAATTTGTCTGTTTTCCTTTGCTCATTGTACTGTCGTGGCAAGATGGCTAGTGCCACCAAGCATCTATTTCCGACACTCGGCTCTGCTGAGCTCCAGTGCTTCCCCCATAAAATCAAACTTTACTACAAACCATTAAAACATCCAGCTTCATGTCTCCAGTCCCTAGACCTAGGCCCAGCCCCTGGTGGGCGGGTGCCTCATGCATGTCTGGTCCGTGACTAAGTGAATACGATTTCTCTGGACCTTCCTTGGCAGACCCTCCTGAGAATCAGGTTAAGTGCCGCCCACAGACTTGTTCCATAACCAGCACCATCCCTGAATGTTTGCCGGAGGCCAAGCTCCGGAAAGGGATGGAAGCTCAGGTCTTGGTGGTGTCCACAGTGGGCTGGCCCAGTGGGAAATGAGTTCCCGGTCCCTCGAGGGGTTCAGCGGTGGTTGGATCAGCCACCCGGCTCTACCTGGAGCTCCCGTGAGAGGTAGGCTGCCGCCCCCACTGTCACCACTGCCATGCCCCCACTTGCCACCATTATTGCTTTTTTATACCTGTCATGCTCTGGGAGAAGTGTGATCTGTACTGTGTCAGTTTCCTAGGGCAGTGGTAACAAAGTGCCACAAATCAGATGGCTTAAAACAGCAGGCATTTGTTCTCTTGCAATTATGGAGGCCAGAAGTCTGAAATCAAGATGTCATCAGAGTAGCGTGTCCTTCCTCATGCCTCCTCCTCTAGGACAGGGGTCTTCCTGCCTCCTCCAGCTTCTGTGGTGCCCATCGGTCCTTGGTGTTCTTGGCTTGTGGCAGCATCTCTCTAGTCTCTGTGTCTGTCATCATGTGGCCTCCTGCCTCTGTCTGTTTCTGTGTCTATTTCTCCTTCTAATAAGGATGTGAGTCATATTGGATTAAGCTGGGGCTGACCATAATTCATTGCAGCCTCATCCGAGCTGGTATCTGAAAAGACTCTTATTTCCAAATGAGGTCACGTGCTGAAGTGCATGGTGTCTATGAACTTTGGGGGACCCTCTTCAGTCCCGTGCACACACATGATAGCAGGGGGTGTTTTCTGTTACTTATGTTCCTTCCAATTGCGAGCCTCATCTCTCCTGGCTGCAAAGCATAGAGGATCCCTTTGGGGACTCCTGACCTGGGGTGTTTCTCCTGTGACCTACCCAAATGCCAGGGGGAGACCAGAGGGTGGGGAGGAGGTTGGGGACAGGTTGTGGCCACTGAAAGGCACCCTGCCCAGGGCCCCCCGCTATGCGCCGACAAGGCCTGGCATGCGTGTTCAGCACCACCCATCCTTCCCATGGCTCTCTTCTAAGAGGGTCTCCGGCCCCGAAGCTTTATCTGCCCTGTGGGTGCATCCTTCCTCATCTCTCCACTGCCTGATTGTGTGTTTGTTTATGCTGGGGTTTTCAGAAGCGGGAAGGCCTGCTGCATTCCAGCCACATCTCGGAGGAACTGACCACAGCCACAGAGTAAGTGGACCCCTGCCTTGCCCTTCCAGGCCATGCTGCTCCGAGCAAGCTGGGCCCTAGGCTGCCACGTCAGCCAGGGATGCCAGCGCATGTGGGGCTGCTCCTGGTCCATGCCCCTTCACTTTAGCATGTGATTCTCATGCTGCTTCCTACCCCAGCTCTCCTCCCTCTGCACACTTTCTTCAGAGCTTTTAACATTAGAACTGAGTTGCCTTCCACAGCCTTTGAATTTTTCATTCCTTATCCTAAAAGGTGAGCTTTAAGAATGTTCAAGGTGGGGCAGGCAAGAGTGAGAGTTCAGGGCGGTTAGAGACCCATTGTCTCCGTTCATTTATTTGTCTACATTAGCCCTGTCAGAGGTGGGAGCTGCATGTTTAAACCAGAACTTTCCCTTGACAGACACGGCTAAGCCATCTCTTATCTCTGAGAGAAAGCCAGGGGGCAGGTGTTCAGAAGTCTATTGAAAATAGCAAATCAAACAATGTCTGTGGTGTGTGGTTTTAAGGACCCCTTGTGATAACCTGTTAAGGATCTTTAGAATTCACTGCATTTGTGCCTCTTGACTAAACCTGTTTCAGATGAAACAGAACATTTAAAAATTGATTGTCTCAGCTAATTCATCAGCTAAGTTCACAGAGTGATTAATTACTGTGTTGTGAATTCATGGATGGTATTTCAAAAATTGGAGCTGACACAGGAAACCACTCGTGGCTTGCAAGCTGTCAGGGAATATGATGGGATGGTGGAGTGCAGGCTGACACCTGTGCGGAGGCTGGCAAAGAGGCCTCCCAGGCTGCCCCAGGCCCCGGAAGGGAACAGGGAGAGCTGGAGGAGGGGAGGATGAGAATGTGGTTCTATGCCTGGCACAGTGGGCCTTTGGCAGCAGCTCTGCCTGTTCAGCGGTAGGAGAAGGGCTGTTTGTAAGGAACTGAGATTGGGCTGGTGTCTTACTGTTTATTGTTGTGTAACAAATCACCGCCGAAGCTGAGTGGCTTGAAACAATATCTGTTTCATTTGCTGCTCACAATTCTGTGGGTCAGCAATCTGGGCTAGGCTCAGCTGGGCGGTTCTTCAGCCAGTCTCGCCTGGGGTTGCTCGTGTGATGCAGACACCTGAAGGCTGGATGCAGTCTGGGGAGGCTTCTCGGCCTCCCCCTACCTCTGGTGGTTGGTGTTCACCTCCCCTGGGTCTCTTTCCTCCTCATGGAGCTGGACATCTTCCCAGAGTGCCCTCAGGGTCCTGAGAGAGTGAGAGTACAGCTGTAGACCCCTTGAGGCCTTGTCTCAGACATCCATACCCATGTCCTCAATTCCGTAGTCAAAGTGACTCACAGGCCACGCTGGATCAAGGTGCGGGAAACAGACTCTGCCTCCTTGTACAGGAGTGGCCTAGGCACATTATTGGAGGTGGACACGCTGTGATAAGAGTCCCCTTCCAGGTGAGGGGGGTCCCATATGAGGGCAGCAAGGAGGAGCTGGGGCCCCCACAGTTGTCCTAAGTAAAACCAGAATGGTCCAGAGACAGAGAATGAGCAAGTGGTTGGGAGAATAGCTTCAGCTATTCACCAGCAGTAACTGGCCCTGAGGACCTGCTGCATGCCAGGCTCCCTGCTGGGTCCACAGAGACACAGAGAGGTGGGCTGAGCATGGTCCCTCTCCTCCAGGGCATCCTGTCCTGCTGGCTAGAAAGGATGCATCCAAAGACATGTACAGTCCAGCACAGGGGGCTTGTGGGAAGTGCCTCAGGGCCTAAGGGAATTTCCAGGAGGAGGGGAGTGACCCAAAGTCAGGGCAGGGGGAATTCCAGTGGAAACCACCTCAACCAGATGCCAGGTGGCCCTGAGCAGCAAGAAAGGGAGTTGGGGTTTTCTAGCTGGAGTCAGCTTTCCTCTTCAAGCCAGGGCAGGGGTAGGGGCAAGACTGGTATCTTCTCTCCAGGCTGATGCCCCAGGTGGGTCCTCCTCAGGGCTCATCACACCATGCTGGTCACCTGTTCCTGCCCCTCCCTGTGGCCACAGAGGCTCTGATGGAGCATCTGAATCATGGGATGTCTGCTGAAAACCAGCGGCCCAAAGATCCATGTTCAGTTTCCTAAGGCAGCGTCACCACCTCCCATCCAGTCTCAGTGTTCTCCTTTCTCTTCCTAGTGGCAGCTACGAGGTCACCATCTCCAGGAAGCCCTCCTATCTGCCAAGCAGGAGTGCTTGGCTTCTTGTTAGTTCCCGTAGCCTCTGGACACACGTGGCCAACATTGAAATATTGGCTTAGGAGGTCTCTCACCCCCAGCCATCTCGAGGGCAGGGCCAGTATTTATCTCCAGGGTATATTAATCTCTGTTATGTACACGGCCTGCACATAGTAGATGCTCAAGTAAGTGCTTGTTAAATAAGATGGAGCCAAAGGACTTGAGTCTAGAGGTATTTGGGGACAAAGCAAAGACTTCCTTGCCTCTCAGGAAGGCAGGTGTGGAAAGGCTCTGGGCACTCACGTGCTGGGAATCTTTGAGAAGATGCTTACCGCCCCCATCTCCCTCACTGCTTTACTGCCCGCTGCCTGAGATCAGGGCCCGGCCTCGTGGTTCCCCAGAATCCTTTAATTCCCTGAGTTCTGCAAGTACATTGTGTTTATCCTGGAAACATAATACTTGGGTAACCAGCAACTTTCTGTGTTTATTTATTTATTCTTTTAAGAGAATCTTGCTCTGTTGCCCAGGCTGGAGTGCAGTGGTGCGATCCCAGCTCACTGCAGCTTCGACCTCCCAGGCTCAGGCAATCCTCTCATCTCAGCTCCCGAGTAGCTGGGACCACAGCCTATGCCATTACACCCAGATAATTTCTTTGTGCTTTTCTTAGAGGGGGTTTCGCCACGATGACCAGGCTTGTCTCCAGCCTTCTTGGGTTTTTGTTTGCTTGTTTGTTTTTGCAACGGAGTTTTACTCTCATTGCCCAGGCTGGAGTGCAATGGCTGCCTCGGCTCACTGCAACCTCCACCTCCTGGGTTCAGGCGATTCTCCTGCCTCAGCCTCCCAGGTAGCTGGGATTACAGGCACCTGACACCACAGCCGGCTAATTTTTGCATTTTTAATAGAGACAGGGTTTCGCCATTTTGGCCAGGCTGATCTCCAGCTCCTGACCTCAAATGATCCATCTGCCTCTGCATCCCAAATGCTGGGATTACAGGCGTGATCCACCGTGCCTGGCCCAGCCTGTGTTTTGAGTCTTCCACGGCCACTGGAAACCCTATTATCTGCTGAAATCTTCAGGTTAACTAACCACTGCCTTGATTTAAGTACCTCCCCTCCAAAAGGCATTCACGGCATGTTTAATGCGCAAATAGAGATGGCGATTTGCTGCTGATCTTGTGCAGACGTGAATAATCCACACAAGCACCTCTGATTTATAATTAGAGCGGGCCAGAACGTAGCATGGTGTGACCTGCATTATCAGTAGGCCTTCACATGGGCAGCGAGGGGCCTGGCTTTCTGGCTGGCCTGTCCCTCACCCTCCACGTGCTGCTCATGAAACTGCATTTGGAGTGACCCATCTGACACCTTTCTCTGTGCTCTTGTTTGCAGGATGATGATGGGCCGGTTTGGTAAGTAACCCTGGGGAAAGTGGGGAGACGAAGGTGTGTTAGGGCTGCCCCAAGAAGCTCCCTGAGAGTGTACATGGTCATTTGCGGGGAGTGGGAAGCTGGGTGGGTCTCACTGCCCCTGTAGTTCTGTAATCCTAGAGAAAGTACGCTGTCTGTCCCCACCTTTTGGTATAATGGGCTTATTTCTCAGAGCCGAGAGGGGCTGGGTGGTGCTAGGTAGTCACGTGGGGCCAGGCACAGTGACTCACACCTGTAATCCCAGCACTTTGAGAGGCCGAGGTAGTTGGATCACCTGAGGACAGGAGTTCAAGACCAGCCTGACTAACATGGTGAAACCCCATTATCTACTAAAAAATATGAAAATTAGCCAGGTGTGGTGGCAGGTGCCTGTAATCTCAGCAACTTGGGAGGCTGAGGCAGAATTGCTTGAACCCAGGAGGTAGAGGTTGTAGTCAGCTGAGACCATGTCACTGTGCTCCAGTCTGGGCAAGAGAGCGAGACTCTGTCTTAAAAAAAAAAAAAAAAGAGTGGGGTGGAAGGCTGGGTGGTGGAAGGCTGGGTGGCTAGCCAGGGGAGTGGGAGGGGCCTGGGACGTCACTGGTTGGAACTGTCCAGGGCTGGGGCAGGAGCGGTCAAGGGTAAAGGGGAGGGAGGAGAGGCGGCTGGGAGAGAATGACTCACCTCTGTGGATGTCCTTCCATATGTATTATTTCCTCCTGGAAACTGCTGGTTTAGCAGACTTCCTTAGAGTCAGGCAGCCGGGGCTCAGTTCTGGCTGGTGGCCTGTGGCCTGCCCTTTCCTCTCTCTGCTTCTCATCTGTGAAATGGGAGCGTAAAAGGCTCTCCCTGAGCAGGGCTGCTGTGAAGATTGGGTGAGATCACAGGTGAGTTCCCTGCTTGGCCAGAGGGTAGTCCTCTATGTGGGGTGGTTTTATTAGTGTTGGTCTTCAGTGGCTGCTCCCAATTACTCTCTCTTGCCCCCAGCTAAAGCCTGAGACCCCATATTCATCTCAGCAAAGGATGGCAACATTTCAACCCTCAGAGCCAGGATACCCCAGCCCTCAGCCTGGCCAGGCTCCCTGCTTTGGGGAGCATTTCAAAAGAGAAACCCCTTGACCCCCAAATACCATGTTCTCCAGTGAGCAGGGAGGGGTGAACAGTTCTTAAGAGGAAAAATGGAATCCAAATAAAAATTTCCCGCCTGCTTCTCCAGCCTGCCAGCCCGGAGCTGATGTTGGTCCCTTTGGGGTCCTCCGGCTGGGGTTGCCACCCACTATGTCCTATACATTGAGGGCTGGGCCAGCTCAACCATCGGGCTCTGTAACCTCGAAGTGATTATGGGGACCAGCTAGGATGCCATCGCTGCTTACCTATAGTATGAGGGTTCTCTAGAGGGACAGAAGCAATAGGATAGATACATATATTAAGGGGAGTTTATTAAGGATATTAGCTCATACCATCACAGGGTCCCACAATAGGCCGTCTACAAGCTGAGGAGCAAGGAAGCCAGTCCAAACCCCAGAGCTGAGGAACTTAGAGTCTGATGTTCAAGAAGCATGCAGCATGGGAGGAAAATGAAGCCTGGGAGGTGAGGCCCGTCTGGCCTTTCTATGCTCTGCAGTCTGCTTTTTGTTCTGGCTGCTCTGGCAGCTGATTAGATGGTGCCCACCCAGATTAAGGCTGGTCTGCCTCTCGCAGCCACTGACTCAAATGTCAGTCTCCTTTGGCAACACCCTCACAGACACACCCAGGGACCACACCCTGGATCCTTCAATCCAGTCGGTTGACACTCAGTATTAACCATCACGCTTATGGTGAGGGGAAGGGGCTCAGATCCCACGGGGCTTGAATTGAGGAGGTGCAGTGAGGATGTGTCCCTGAGGCTTCCTTTGCTACCCTTCAGCTGTGCTGGGAACAGTCACAGGCCTTCACCTTTTTTGTTTTAAGGAGATTTTCAGCTCTTTATATATTATAATAAATATTATAATAAAACAAAGGGTGAGAAAGAGAAACCTCCTGTGTATAGTTGCTGAGGAAGGCGAAACTGCAGTGGGGCCACAGCTTATAGGGCCGGAGTGGGGCGTCTCCCCACCCTGCGTCTAGGTATAGGCACACTTTGGGGGCAGAGTCCCCCCTCTGTTGCCTCCTCTCCACCCTTTCTTCCCAGAGGAGGCTCGGCACCCCTTTGGAATTGTAGAGGCCTAGAGATGAGGAGCGTGGGCGCATCAAGCATTTCTGAGTGTTTTTGGCTTCCTGTGGCGCTGTCACTTCTGCGTTTGGTACGGGCCTCATTGGAGATTTAGGAAGAAGACAGCCTGGACCACTAAGTTGGGGGCACACGGGCCTCGGGCTGTGTGTAGCACCCTGTGGCCCGAGGGCCTGGAAGCCTGGCCCCGGAGCCCCTGCCACCCTAGGAATGAGCTTTAGGGTCAGATGTGCAGAGCAGTGGCTCCCTAGGTAAGAGCCAGGTGTCACATGTGAACAGTGGACCCAGCTGCCTCTCCAGGGCGGCGGGACCGTGGGATCACAAGAGCAATTTGCACAAGAGGCCGATGGAGTTCTCATTCCGTTCTGGGCTTTATGCTCTGTGCTTGAGAAAGTGCAAACAGACTATTAGTCGATGACAGGCAATTAGTTCTGCCCCCGGGCTTGCTGCTTCTGCTGACGCGGGCTCTGAAGTCTCCTGGTTACCCAGCCTGCCACCCTCAGGCGCAGCAGGGCTTCTGGCCCGGCACCTGCTCCCGTGGGGGCAGCAGGCCTTGTCTTTTCCTGCTTGTCATACCACTTGCCTCCTCCAGCCCCTAAGAGTACCCTGGGGTGCTCTCTCCTCCAGCAACCTCCACCTGAGTGCTCTCCCTCTGGATTACCCCATGGCTCACTCCTTCAGCTCTGCCAGCTCTTGGTTCAAATGTCACTGATCAAGGAGGCCCTCTCTGACTCCACTGCCCTAAACTGCCTTCTGCTGGCCGTTCCCCTCCCCCCCCCCGCCCTGCCACGCCTTAGTTATTTCTGTAGTCATGTGATGAACCAAGCAGCACTCTGCTCAGGGGGGATGACCTGGCTCTTCTTCCCTGCGCCAGTATTTACACAACGAAGCCTGCACGTGCCTGGCAGACACTGGTGCCAGCAAACTTTCAGAAGCGTCCAGAGCCCCTGCTTTTCTCCCTTCACACATGGCTCCTTGACCCGAGAGGTGCCCTGTGGGCTGGAGCTGACCCTTCCTCAGGCTGCCCCTTCACCCCACCCCATCAAAGCAGCCAGCCTGGCCAGTCTGCCCTGCAGCTGGTACCAGATGTTCTAGGAGCTTCTGGAAGGCTGGGCAGACCCTCCTTGGCTCATGTGCTGAGCTTTGCCAGAAGCGGTCTTCTGGGCCTCAGTTTCCCTACAAGCACCCTGAGCCAGGGACTCTGCTCTGCCCACTCCCCATCATTCTGGCAAGAGAGGTGGCTCCACAGATCCTCGAGGCCTCTTGATGGCATCACTGCCCTGGCCGAGGTGGGTGAGGAGGCTTCTCTCCACAAGTCTCAGAGGAGCCAAGGAGGTTGCAGCCTGGTCTCCATGACAACGGGCCAGCTGCTGCGGCTTCGCCGCTGGCCGCCCTTCCCCCTCCTGAGCCTGCCCTGGGTTGGAGGGGAAAGAGGGGGACATGCCTTCCTCACCCTCTTCCCCCTCATTGTAACTCCTAGTCGTTCCCTTTCATGCCCCTCCCATTTCTGCCAACAGAGCTTGTTCCAGAAGCGCTAGCTCCACCCCGGCACCCCTGGTTCCTGACCGTGCCCTCCGTCACTCCCACACTGCTGGCCACACCCCTCACAGGCCACCCCGCTCTTGAACCTGCTCTGGGCTTTCTGGCATCTCTCCTTGTGCCTGCTGCTCACTCAGTGAAGTACCTTTCTTCCTCCTCTTGCCCCAGCAAGCCAGGCTTGAACCGCAGGGCTGCCTCGTGAAGCCTCATTCAGGTCCGCCCCTTGGTTCAGATTCGGATGCCTCCAGGCACCAGGCTGATAATATAAAAGAGGAAAGTGGCTAGACTGTGCAGTGATAATGCCAGCTGCCCCTTCACCCCAGCTGGGTGGCAGTGGGGAGTGGTGGGGTCTGGAGCACACTGCAGAGTCCACACCCCCATCCCCAGGGCTGCTCCCTGCTGCCAGGTGTGAGCGCAGGCTCACTGTTGCCAAAGCTTCCAGTTCCTCAAGAGAGGCCAGAAGTTCAGAACTTTTGGACAGACCTTCCCATTTAGGAGCTGTTGAATCTGGCTGGGCACCGTGGCTCACGCCTGACATCCCAGTGCTTTGGGAGGCTGAGGCAGGTGGATTACTTGAGGTCAGGAGTTCAAGACCAGCCTGACCAACATGACAAAACCCCGTCTCTACTAAAAATACAAAAATTAGTGTGGTGTGGTATTGCATGCCTGTAATCCCAGCTACTCAGGAGGCTGAGCCAGGAGAATCGCTTGAACTCGGGAGGCAGAGGTTGCAGTGAACCAAGATCGCACCACAGCACTCAAGCCTGGGCGACAGAGTGAGACTCTGTCTTAAAAAGCCAAAAAATCAAAACCAAAACAAAACAAAAACAAAAACTGTTGACTCAAGTCGGAACATTACGGGGACCAAGCTGAGCATTCTTGCAGGTTGAACTTGGGCAGACCGGCCTGCTCGGGTTGGCTGGTCCCTGCCTGGATTCCTCTTTTCTGACACTAAGAGGATTGCACTAGCAGAGTTTACTCCCTCTCCAGGCCCTCCCCCGAGTCTGTGCCTCTCCCAAGAGCAGGGCTGCTCCTCGTTTGTCTGTGGCGTCTCCACAGCCTGCGGAGGCTCTGGGGGACAGGACGAGAGGGAGCTGTAAGGACTGACGGCCAACATCACTTCTGCCAGGCACTGCGCTCCTGCCTCTACTCACTGCCCCACTTCCTTCCACACCAAGGGCGAGGCAGGGGCCGTCAGAACGCCACCTTTATGGAGGAAGAAATGGGGTTGGAGAGGGGAGGATTTGCCCAGTCATGGGGTGTGAAGTCAGGCAGCTAGGATCTGCATCTAGTTTTGTTCCCAAGGCCAGGCACATCACAGCAGTATAGTATGCGCTCTCGCTCCCGCGCTCTCACTCTCTCTCCCCCTCTCACTCTCCCCCCCCGCCCCTCCCCCCTCCCCCTGTCCCTCCCTATTCCCCTCGCCTCCCCCCTCCCCCTCCCCCTCCCCTCCTCTTCTCCTTCTCCCTCTCTCTCTGCTAGGTGAGGGTGGTCCCTGAGGAGGCCCCTGGGCCACCCCCAGACAGGTGGGAGGAGCTTCCTACCCCACCCTCTTCCTGTCAAGCTGGGTTCCGAAGCTCCCCAGGGCTGCTCCTGGTAATAGAGGGTCTCTCTGCTGGGCTCGGTCTTCTGAGCATGCTCTACCCCCAGGAACCTGGAGGTTGGAATTTGACGGACCTGGGTCCCTTCAAAATGCCCTGGGTCCTGTGCCTGCCCCCCAGTGCCCGTTTTCAGAGCCGGGGTCCCTCCCTGCTGTGTGGACGGTGTCACGTGACGCCAGTCCCCCAGGTCCAGGGGCACAGCGGCCGGCGGAGAGGCCTCTGCGGCACAGATGCCTCCCTGAGTGGCTTGACTCTGCCAGCCCAGCGGTGGCCCAGCTAAATATACCCTGGCTGACGTCAAGCACTCTTCTGCTCCTGGGGTTTTTCTTAAGCTGCATTTATAGTTTGCGTGCTGCTTTGTAAAGATTTCACTTCTTTTTTGGCCCCTTAGCCGACTGTCTTATTGGATGTGCTCTGACTTAGATGATTATAAAAATACTTTACAGCTGCTGCATTAGAAAGCTGGCAGCGGTCCAGAGGCTGGGGCGTTTTGGTCAGTGTCAGTCTTTAGGTGAAGAACCTTCCCTCCCCTCCCCCAAGCATGCACATGCACACACATACACACGTGTCCACGCACTTTCCTTCTTTCCTTCCCACCTTGTTTCTCACCACCTCCACAAGGCCAAGGAAGAGGCTGCCTGGGCTGGCCTGGGCAGGGGCCTGTGAGCTGCCACCTGGGCAGCCGGGCCTGGAAGGAAGGGGCCAGCTCCCTTCCTCTGGGCTTCTCTCCCTGGGCCTCTGGCTTACCTGGCCCTAATCCCTTCCTCCTCCTCCTCTTTCTGGGCTTTCTCTGTCTCTCTGTTTCTCTCTCCCCCTGCACTCTCTCCCCCCACACTGTCTCTCCCCTAGGCCAGGCTGGTCCCTGAGGAGGACCCTGGGCCACCCCTAGACAGGCAGGAGGAGCTTCCTACCCCCCCTTCCTGTCAAGCTGGGCTCTGCAGCTCCCCAGGGCTCCTCCTTGGTTGTGGTCCCAGCCTGGCTGGTATCAGACAGTCTCTCTGTTGGGCTCAGTCCTCTGGGCATGCTCTGTCCCCAGGAACCTAGAGGATGGAAGTTGCCGGGCCCTGGATCCCTTCCAGATGCCCTCGTCCCCCTCTCTTCTGTCCTGGCAGTGACACCCCACTGTTCTGTGTCTACCTAGAGACCTCAGCCCTCTGCCTGGGGTCCAAATCTCTGTCCTATATGCCCCTATGGAACCTCACTCCATGACAGCAGGTGCAAAGGCTCTGAGGCAGGTGCTCACCAGTGTCAGGAGCAGCTGGGAGACCGGTTAGTGGGTGAAGTCACGGAGGGTGCCTGTAGGAGGATGACTCTGAGCCCGAGTGTCCCATGGCCCGTGACAGAGAGGATCGATTTTATCTGAGTGGCCCATGGGAGAGAGGGTGAATTTTATTCTAAGCATGATAAGAAGTGGTTAGAGGGTTTTCGTTGTGGTGGGAGTGGAGCGGGGAACAAATGATTCTGTTTGCACTTTGAAGGGCTTACTCTTCCTGCTGGGAAGAGGGGATCAGGGCCTGGGAGTGGAGTAGGAGGCTGCAGCTGCTCCCAGGCAAGGAGCAGTGAGGTGTGAGCAGCGCGGCCATGGCCGCGGGGTATGTGGTTGGATTCACAGGTGCCATTTGCTGATAGACAAGGAGTGTGGGAACAGGGAGAATTCAGGACACCTCAAGTCCTAGGATGTGACAGGGGCGGATACCAGGTGCCATCTATGTGTTTCATGTGAAAAGGTAACGAGCAGGTGGAAGGGACCCTTTGCAGCCTCTAGTCCATTGCCGTTCTGGTTGTGCCGAAGCGCGCTTGCTTGCCTTGGTCTGGCTAGGACTTATCGTCCGGATCAGCTCTTTCATTCTGGCAGGATTGGAAGGATTCTAGGCAGGTGTCGGAGTTCAGGCTGAGCCTCCTTAGGGATCAGAAGCTGGCATGTCCCTGGGGGTCCCGGGATTAGGGCAGCACCTTGGGCCTCCGTAACTGCTCCTCTGTGTCTCTGTGCCTGTCCTCAGAGCGGGACGCCTTTGACACGCTGTTCGACCACGCCCCGGACAAGCTCAGCGTGGTGAAGAAGGTAAGCTGCTGGTGGGGGGTTGGATGTGTTCTCTGGCTCCGGCTTTTTGACGGCACAAATGCCCGCTGGGAAGAAGATGGGGAAATGTTTGGAATCTCAGAAATGTTTGCCACATGGATTGAAATGTAATTACAGTCAGAAAACCTAACCACAGTGCATAAAATTAGCGCCTTTTAACTCAACATCTCTGCTCCCTGGGTATCTTCCTGCCCACCCGCTCCACTTCTGTTAAATGAATTACCCAGCCAGCAGTTCTTTCTGACTCGAGGCCTTTTTTCAATGTGGAAATGTTTTTAAGCATGTCAGCCTGCTGCTCTTGCTGGCCTCATTACCCTCTCCTGCCTGCACCGTAAACGCGCAGGCCTGTGCGGCTGAACCGTGCCATGCATGGACTTGGCCCGCTTCCCTCCAGACGGAGGATGGGCCCTCACCAGCCCAGGCAGTCTGCTGGTCAATCTGTGGATGGAAAAAAATGCCAAGTCTCTGGAGGTGCGTGCTGGGAGTGCTCAGCTTTGGGGGACCTGCCAGAAAGGCATGTTCCCCTCAAAAGGGACAGGGGCCCATTAGCTGCACATTAACTTACCTGCAGGTGTCCCATTTAGGAGGCTGCAGTGGGGCGAATGCACACGCATCCCTTCTTTCCATAAAGTCGGAGGAGCACTTATTTCTACCCATGGTGCAGGTGAAGGAGTTCTCCTTTCTAGGACAGTTTACCCAAACAGCTTTCTTAGTGCAGGACTTGTCAGAGCCTTTAATAGGCTGACCTGTACTGTCCTTCTCCAAGAGGGAGCTTGGTAGGAAGCATTTTCCAAAGGTGTTTGTTGCTAGTGCAGTTTATTTATTTATCCATTTTGGGGTGGGAGGTGTTATATTTCTGTGGAACTCACTTTGGGAAAATGTTGGGCTGGGTTTAAACAATGAGATCCTTCATTCTTGGAGGCACTTTGTAAAAGGCTGTTGGAACCATGCTAATGTTCCTTCTGGGACAAAGCCTTCTGAGCACTCCTGGGTGGTGAAGGATACACTTGGAGCCTCAGAGGGCCCCACCTCCACCCCATCACATGTGGCCCCCAGAGGCTCTGACAGAACTGGTTCAGGGAATGAATCAAATCCAGCTCCCCTGATTATCAGCTGTGTGACCTCTGGTGAGGGGTGAGATTATACCCCCAGCCTCAGTTTCCCTATCTGTCAAGTGGAAACTGGGATGTTACCTACCTCTCGGGGACGTGAAAATAACCTGGGATTCTGTGCATGGGCTTCGCCTGCAGCACATTGAAAATGGTGTAGCCTAAGGTCCCTTTCATCTCTCAGTAGATACAACGTTAATTCATTCTTCGAAAGACACATTTCGGGCACTGGAGCCACCGGCAAGGAACGGTATCTTGTTTTGCTTGCTAGCTTCCCACTCCAGCCTGCCCTGTCCTCACCTCCACATGCAAGTTTCGGTGTTTGTGGCTCTCTGGGCCCCAGAATGAAATCAGGGGTCCCTCCCCCAATCTGTAGGTTTCTCCCTGGGTCGTCCCCTCCTATTCCCACCCACATCAACCACAGCCTGAAGACCCCAAAGTGTTTGCAGATGTCTCTCTGTCTTGTCTCTGTCTCTCTCTCCCCACTAGGCTGGGGCAGTCCCTGAGGAAGCCCCTGGGCCACCCCTAGACAGGTGGGAGGAGCTTCCTACCCCCCCCTTCCTGTCAAGCTGGGCTCTGCAGCTACCCAGGGCTCCTCCTTGGTTAGTGTTATACTGGCCTGAGCATAGAAAGTCGGCACCAAGACAAAAGTATGCCAAATTGCAGGGTCTTTATTGCTGGCGGCCACGGAGGACTCGCATCTCTCCAACCCGTGGTCCCGAAAGGAGAGTATCAAGACCTTTCATACCCGTAAAACCACCTTGGGAGTGAGGGTGAGGAGCAGGGGTGGGGGTGAGGGGCTTCAGAGGTTCTGAGGGCTAGTGGATTCTGTAAATCACCTCCTGGGCGAAGATGAGGGTGAGGGGTCCCTGGACACTCCAAGGGCCAGGGAACTTTTGACATTCTGATTGTTACCTAAGTGGTTCACAAAAGTCAAGATTAGCATTTGTTTACACATTGTCTGGGTAGGGTGGAAATTACGGGGCCAAAGCACAGAAAGTATTTTTACAGCTGGACAATGGATCTGAAGTACTTTGTAAAAACTGAATGGGGGCCGGGTGTGGTGGCTCACGCCTGTAATCCCAGCACTTTGGGAGGCCGAGATGGGTGGATCACGAGGTCAAGAGATCGAGACCATCCTGGCCAACATGGTGAAACCCCGTCTCTACTAAAAATACAAAAAAAAAATTAGCTGGGCGTGGTGGTGCGTGCCTGTAATCCCATCTACTCGGGAGGCTGAGACAGGAGAATTGCTTGAACCCAGGAGGCAGAGGTTGCAGTGAGCCGAGATTGTGCCATTGCACTCCAGCCTGGAGCCTGGCGACAGAGTGAGACTCTGTCTCAAAAAAAAAAAAAAAAAAAAGAGAAAACTAGGGGCTATTGTTGGGATGTTGCGTTTGAAATAATTTCAGCAAACAGGAGATGACGAAAGCGTTTCACAGCGCCGGGGCTGGCAGATGTCAAGCCTGCCCCTCCAGACGGGGCCTGCATGCGGCCACTCATGGCTTCTGTGTCTCTTTTGTTCTCGGCAGTCTCTCATCACTTTTGTGAACAAGCACCTGAACAAGCTGAATCTGGAGGTGACGGAACTGGAGACCCAGGTATGCACGGTTTTGCCCGCCGCTGTTTTCACTCAGCGTTTTCATCGCAGGTGGGGCGGGTGAACAAAGCTGGCGCCAGTTTGCTCATCTCGCAAGGAATTCCTGTGGCACAGGCAGAAATAACCACGAGGCCTTCTCAGCCCCTCTGTCTTCCTTTTCTGGGGCTGCTGCCACAAAGCACCACAAGCCAAGTGGCTGTAACACAGACCTCTGTGTCCTGGAGTGCTGGAGGCTCAGAATCCAAAATCAAGGTGTGGTCCCGGTCGGTTCCCTCCGAGGCCGTCAGGAGGATCTGTTCCTGGCCTCTCTCCCAGTTTCTGGGGTTTTGCTGGGATCTTGGCTTCCCCGGCTTGTACATGCATTGTGTGTCCTTGGTGCGAGTCTCTGTGTCCAGATTTCCCCGTTTAACCAGGACCTGGTCACGCTGGATGGGAGCCCGCCCATGACTTCATCTTTACCTGACTGCGTCTTTGTAAACCTGTTTCCAATACGCCACATTCACAGGTCTGTTGATTAGGGTTCCACTGCCGTCTTTTTCTGGGAAATGAAAAACCCCAAAACACCTGAGGGTGTTATTCAACCTCTAATACTCTCCAGGGCTCCACCCCAGCCCACCACAGGGCCTTGGCACCTGCAATTCCTCCATCTAGAACGTGCTGGCTCTTGGGAGGCCGAGGTGGGTGGATCACCTGAGGTCGGGAGTTCAAGACCAGCCTGACCAACATGGAGAAACCCTGTCTCTACTAAAAATACAAAATTAGCTGGGTGTGGTGGTGTGTGCCTATAATAGTCCCAGCTACTCTGGAGGCTGAGGCAGGAGAATCGCTTGAACCTGGGAGGCAGAGGTTGTGGTAAGCTGAGATTGCACCATTGCATTCCAGCCTGGGCAACAAGAGCGAGAAAGAAAAAGAACATGCTGGCCCCTTCAGCCTCCGCTCAGCGCCACTGTCACCCTGTGGCCGGGACCTGGCAAATGTCCTCCTGGTCAGTACATATAACACATTCCGGCCGGGTGTGGTGGCTCAAGCCTGTAATCCCAGCACTTTGGGAGGCCGAGGTGGGTGGATCACGAGGTCAAGAGATCGAGACCATCCTGGTCAACATGGTGAAACCCCATCTCTACTAAAAATACAAAAAATTAGCTGGGCCCGGTGGCGCGTGCCTGTAATCCCAGCTACTCCGGAGGCTGAGTCAGGAGAATTGCCTGAACCCGGGAGGCGGAGGTTGCGGTGAGCCGAGATCGCACCATTGCACTCCAGCCTGGGTGACAAGAGCGAAACTCCGTCTCAAAAAAAACAAAAAAACAAAAACACATTCCTTTTGCAATGAGTATATCAAGTTTACTCCTCCAGCCCCAACCCCCACTCAGAGCTAAAGGAGTGTCGTGAAAGTATGTTTTTGAGCACTCAGCGAGCATTAAAGACAAAATACAATTTTCCCAGGATTAGCAGGGTGCTTGGATTCGGAGGCTTTTGAGCTCCTAGTGCAGACATCCCTAATGCACAGCTGATCCTTCTTAAACCCCAGGGCGGCCAAATTCATTCCCTTCTCCTCCTTTAACTTTTCTCATTTGCTTTTCTAATTAAAAAAGTAATTCAGGTTCATTGTAGAAATGTCTGAAAATGCAGATAAGCAAAACAAATAAAAACCATCCGTAATCCCATCGCCCAGAGATGACCGTGCAGAGGGTTTTGTTCAGACCTGTTCTCTACATGGACAGCGAGTCTCGGGCAGCGTGGGTCTGTCTGTGACAGCATCGCGGTCTGTTTTTAATGTGTCTGTTTATTTGTGTATTGTTTGCCAGCCATTTATTGTTTTCCGCAGTTTACAAATGTCGCGCATTCAGCCTCAGATCGTTTTCTGTTTGAGATGTTAGCCCCCAGAAGCAGGGGAGGTGAAAAGTCAAAATCCTTCTTTATCCTTTTCTGCAGACCCCTCCCGTTCAGATCCTCTGGGGTAACTAACTGCAGTTCGTGGTTGCATGTGTATTTTTCTAGATATATTTTTTGTGCATAAATGTATTTTCCTAAATGATGGTGGTTCTTGCTGTCCACTGTTTTGTAATGTGTTTTGTGTCACTAGCTACACTGTGGACATCTTTTGGTGTAAGAGTTGTGTGTATGTGTGTGTGTGTGTGTGTCTGTGTGTGTGTTCCTGTCTGATTCTTTTTTCCTTGCTCGATCTATCCATCTATCTATATTTTGTCACATTTTTTTTAGACAGAGTCTCATTCCGTCATCCAGGCTGGAATGCAGTGGCACCATCTCAGCTCATTGCAACCTCCACCTCTCTGGTTCAAACGATTCTCCTGCCTCAGCCTCCCGAGTAGCTGGGACTACAGGCACCTGCCACCACACCCAGCTAATTGTTGTATTTTTAGTAGAGACGGGGTTTCACTGTGTTGGCCACTCTGGTCTTAAACTCCTGATCTCATGATCCGCCCGCCTTGGCCTTCCAAGGTGCTGGGATTACAGGCGTGAGCCACCTCGCCTGTATTTTGTCACTTTTAATGGGAAGTATATCTCATCAGCTGGAAGTCTGCACTGCACTTCATTAAAGCAGCGCCTCACAACTGGATGTTTTTCTGCTCCTGTAAACAGCAGTGCAGAGAGCATCTTTGTGTACAGCTGTCTGTGCCCCGGTCTGCTTCCTCAGGATAAACGCCTAGACGTGGAGTCATTAGAGCGAAGCCCATACCGCACTCTCTGAAGGCCCGGGAAGGTTTGCTTCGTGGGGGCCCCTGGTACCGTCACGGGGTGGTGACGGGCAGTCCTCTTCCACATCCATCCCACCTGTCCCCACATCCCTTCTCAGAGGGGCCTGCACATCGCTCTGAGCAGCTGAGCCTCTTAGATTGAGACTCTGAATTTAAATTTGCATTTATTTCTATTTACTCAATATCGACATTTTCTTCCTATTATCACACTATACAGAGTCTACACATATGTTTAATCACTGACCCACCAGAAGAGGTCAATGGCCACAGAAAGGCAGGGATTTTTTTTGTTTTATTGCAAGGGAATTTGGGTATTTGTATAAATATCATATATCATTTATAAAGACTATAAATCATTAATGTCCTGATGCCCTGGGAGTCAGAGAGGCCCTGGTTTAATTTCGTCCATTTCTCTGTGTGTGTGTCTGTGTGTGGTGTGTGTGTGGCTTATGTAGTCTGTGTGGTGTGTGTGTGTGGCTTAGGTAGCCTGGTGTGTGTGTGATTTATGTAGTGTGTGTGGTGTGTGTATGGGTTATGTTTGTGTGTGGGGGTGGGGGGTTATGTAGTGTGTGTGGGTTATGTAGTATGTGTGGTGTGTGTGGGTTATGTAGTGTGTGGTGTGTGTGTGGGTTATGTAGTCTGGTGTGTGTGTGGTTTGTGTAGTCTGTGTGGTGTGTGTGGTTCAAGAAGTGTGTGGGGGTGTGTGTGTGGGTTATGCAGTCTGTGTGGTGTGTGTGGGTTATGTAGTCTGTGTGGTGTGTGTGGGTTATGTAGTCTGTGTAGTGTGTGTGTGGTTTGTGTAGTATGTGTGGTGTGTGTGTGGTTTATGTAGTGTGTGTGTGGGGG
>CM052648.1:25913420-26016210 GCA_028533165.1 Leontopithecus rosalia | reverse complement strand
ATCTTGGCTCACTGCAACCTCCGCCTCCTGGGTACAGGCAATTCTCCTGCCTCAGCCTCCCGAGTAGCTGGGATTACAGGCATGCGCCACCGGGCCCAGCTAATTTTTTGTATCTTTAGTAGAGACGGGGTTTCACTATGTTGACCAGGTACCATCAGGATAGGGGCCTTGGAGGTCTACGTAGGAGGGGCCTGCTGCTGCTGCTGTTTTCAATAAAACAGCCTCCCATCTTTGAGTTCTAGTTTTATACATTGCAATTGTTGCTGCTCTCAGGGAGCTGGAGGCCTCCTAGGTACCCCAGCCCCTCTCGTCTCTCCAGTTGTTCTCCCTGAGAATCTTCCAGATCAGCACTGATGAACAGACCTTTCTTTCATGATGGAAGTGTCCTTTAGCTGTGCCGGCCAGCACGGCAGCCACTGGCCACACGTGGTTACTGAGCACCCGAAATGTGGTCATGCTGCTGAGAAATGAAATTTTTAATTTTAATGAATTTTTAGGAACAGTCAGATTTAAGAATCCTGGAGATTGTTTGTACAACAATGTGAATGTACCTGACATGACTGAATTGGACACTTAAAAGTAGTTAAGATGGTAAATGAGATGGTATGTTTTATGGTATGTTTTTACCACAATTTAACTAAAGAGAGGAGTCCGCATGGGTGAGATACGAAAAGACAAATGGCTATGTGATTCCATTTACATGAGATACCCAGAGGAGCGAAATTCATAGAGACAGAGAGTAGAATGATTGGTGGTTCTCAGGGCCTGGGGAGAGAGTAGAGTAGAGGCCTGGGGGACAGAGTCTCACTTTGGGAACATGAAGAAGTTCTGGAGATGTGTGGGTGTGAGTGGGTACATCCCCAACAGTGAGAATGTACCTACTGCCACTGACCCGTGCACTTATGTTAGAAACAGATGCTCGGTGCCACGAAGAAAAATCAGCACTGAGACAAAGGATCTCTCAGCACGCATGTTTTACCTCTGCACTGCAGGAAGGGTACCCTCGCCAGCCATCTTGCCGTGAGAGTATAATGAACAGAGGAAAGCAGACATGTTTATCCCTTACGCATTTGGGGTCGTCCTCACTGCTGTGTCTGATCTCCATTGGCTGGAGCCAGACCTCACAATCTAAACTGAAACCCGATTGGCTAATAACTTAAAACTTTTTTAAACAGGTAAAAGCAGTGGAGAGCTGGGACATGCCTGTGAGCACGTCCAGCACAGATGTCTTGGTTAAAGTACAAGGACATAGAATGTGCCATATGCCTATAAGCACGGCGTGTCTAACAGCTACAGAGGAGAGGATGCTGAACAGTTATTAGCACATTTATTCTTTAACAGGAAAGAAAATTTGAAGAGGAACTCTTCTACTTCCCACAACTTACAAATGGTTAAGATGGCAAATTTCAGCCTATGTATATTTTATCACAACAAAAAAGAATAAGTCAGCAACATTCAAACACAAACATTTTTTATTTAAATAGCTGCATGTGGCCATTGGCTACCATGTTGGACAGTAGCTCTAGACCCATGGAGGCTGGGGCTGCACTCACTGTGGTCTCTGCTGCAAGACAGAGTCAGTGAGGGCCACCTGGTCCCAGCTCTGCGCCCTGCAGATCTGAATGAATGATTCCAGCAGCTGATGCTGAGGGAGCACTCACGTGTGCTGGGGGCTCCCTGCCCGCCATCTCGCTGTGTCTTTATGATAGCCCTGAGCGATGGGAGTCAGTGCTATCCCTGGGGCCAGAAGCAGGGGACGGTTCCAAAGGCACAGTCCTAACTAGGCAGCTGCAAACACTCATCTCATCATATTTAGTATTTGCAGCGCTCATGTATTAGAGCCCTTTTGCTTTTCCTAGATGAGGTGCCGGGTCTCAAAGGATTTCATGATCATGGCTTCACTTGATTCCAGATTCTCCTGCCTGAAGTGATGGGAGGGATGGATTGCTTTACTTTAAAATATTTCTGGCTAGGTGCAGTGGCTCTCACCTGTAATCCTAGCACTTTGAGAGGCTGGGGCAAGCAGATCACTTGAGCCTAGGAATTTAAGACCAGCCTGGCCAATATGGCAAAACCCTGTCTCTGTAAAAAATACAAAGGCTGATGTAGGAGAATCACTTGAACCCAGAGGCAGAGGTTGCAGTGAGTGGAGATGGTGCCATTGCACTCTGGCCTGGGTGACAAGAGCAAAACTCTGTCAAAGCAAACACAAAAAGTTAGCCAGACGTGGTGGTGTGCACCTATAGTCCCGGCTGCTTGGGAGGCTGAGGTGGGAGGATCACCTGAGCCCGGGGGGTCGAGGCGGCAGTGAGGCTTGATTGCATCAGTCCAGTCTGGGTGATAGAGAGACTCTGTCTTAGAATAAAAAAATATGCCCCCCTTGAGTTTGTGCAACGTATTTGCCAACCCCATGCCCACCCGGAAACATCATGAGTCTTTCTCTGCAGTTTGCAGATGGCGTGTACCTGGTTCTGCTAATGGGCCTCCTGGAAGACTACTTTGTTCCTCTCCACAACTTCTACCTGACCCCGGAAAGCTTCGATCAGAAGGTATGTGCATGGTCTCTGTCCTCGGTAGTGGCTCAAGAAACGCTCATTGAAATGCAGGGCATAGAACATCCTGGCAGCTCTTCCTGCGTCCTGGCTGCATTCTTCAAAAAGTCAACATCGCACAAGTGATACTGCAATGAGATGGAACTCTCAGCTGAGAAATCAGAACCCCTCAGCAGTGCACGACGCATCCGAGTTCTGTTTGCCACATTTTCTTTGGGGTCTTTTCCACGGACTGTGTAGTTTTTTTTGTTGTTGTTGTTGTTTGAGATGGAGTCTCGCCCTTGTTGCCCAGGCTGGAGTGCAGTGGTGCGATCTCAGCTCACTGCAACCCCTGCCTCCCGGTTCAAGCGATTCTCCTACCTCAGCCTCCTGAGTAGCTGGGACTCCAGGCGCCTGCCAGCACGTCTGGGTAATTTTTGTATTTTTAGTAGAAATGGGTTTTCAACATATTGGCCATGCTGGTCTCAAACTCCTGACCGTGTCATTTTCCCGCCTCCGCCTCCCAAAGCGCTGAGATTATATGCGTGAGCCGCAGTGCCCGGCCGGGACCGTGTAGTTTTTAATAATTGTGGTCACACCTCAGTAGAGTTGTAAACCCTTCCCCTGTTCTGCTGCAGATCCAGCGCCTGTGGTTTTCCCTGCTGCTTCCCAAGCTTCCCAAATGCCATGTCCAGTGGTGGCACAAAGTCCCAAGCATGGCTCCCTTACCGCTGTCTCCCCAGTCCCCATTCTTGGCCATCAACTTGAAAGTGTTTCTATTTTTTTTCCTACTGAAACAACAGAACATCTTTTGACGTAGTTTGTTTCTTTATCCCTGTGGATTGTTTTCTTGGGAAAATTTCTCAGATAGGGTCACCTGGGTCATTCCTTTCAAACGGGCCGGCCCACGCCCCCGGTCCCGCTGTGGCCGCCCTGTGCGTGGGCTCCTCCCTGCTGTCTGCTCTCTGTCAGGGCTTCCACAGTGAAGCCGCTCGTGGCAGTATTTAGTGCATTGCCATTAAAAACTTGGCCATGGATAGTCTCTGTTGCTTTGGATTCACGGGCGTCTGTCATTTTATTTTCCCAAAGTGTTAGACCCATGAGTCAGGGAGGCAGACAATGTAAGCTGGTGGTGGCAGCCAGAGAATAGCAGAAATGGGGCCAGTGTTTATCAATCTGCCCGCTTCCGGCACATTGCAGTCTGTTTGCTGTGGCCAAATGTTCCTGTCTTGCCTGCTGAGATGGAATCAGGACAGATTAGAGAGGTCTTGGCACATGGAGTCCATGTTGAATCGAGAGAGAGAGAGAGACAGAGAGAGACGAGTGTGCAAGAGCAAGAGGGAGTGCAGAGGGAACGAGCAAAATTGTGCAGAACTCACCAGGAAACATGGGTGCCTGTGCTGTCATCCTGGGAATGAAAGGGCAGACAATGCAGTGAAGATGCTCGTGCATCTCCGGGCCCTGACACGCTGGTTGCAGAAACATTGTTTTGGAGAGTTCTTTTCTTTGTTCAAACTAATAAGAATGCTGGCAAGAACAGTGAGTGTAGCTGGGAGACTTAGAGCTGGTTTCTTTCCAAGACAAGGCTTTGTACAAATGTCAGAGGCATCATCTCCTGGGCCCTGGCCTTCTTCCCTTTGAAACTGGGATGAAAGTCTTTGACGATTGCTGCCCTGGCCTGTGAGGCTTGAGGAGGCTTGAGTCATCTGCTTTCCCCTCTGAATCGCAGCGAGGAAGGGAAGGCTATTTTCAGGTATAGCACGCAGCACACCGTTCATCCTATTCACTCAGGAGAACGGGAGCCTGGGGTGGTGGTGTGGCTCTGCCGGTGTCTGGAGATGGGAGGATGTCAGCAGCTTGGGAAGATGGCGGATGGGGGATGGGGGAATGGGAAGATGGGAGGATGGGGGGATGGGAGGATGGGGGATGGGGGAATGGGAAGATGGGAGGATGGGGGGATGGGAGGATGGGGGATGGGGGAATGGGAAGATGGGAGGATGGGGGATGGGGGAATGGGGGATGGGGGAATGGGAAGATGGGAGGATGGGGGGATGGGAGGGTGGGGGATGGGGGATGGGGGGATGGGAAGATGGGAGGATGGGGGATGGGAGGATGGGGGGATGGGAGGAGTTCCTCCTCCGGCCCCTGCATTTTTCCCCCTTTCACCTCGTGGTATGATGGTCATAATGGCAGCTGCTGTCAAGTCTCCATGGGCCCATGGTATTTGTTTTCTATCTTGCAGTCCTCATGACCCCTGGACAGGTGGGTGGTCCCCTGCTGTGGAGGACTCGCCCGCTTCAGGCTGGGCCCAGCGCCCATGTGCTCAAAACTGCTTGCAGACGGGATGTTGCTGACCTGCCCTGCTCATGTCTCTTGTGGGCTGAGATTCTGAGATGCCTTTGCTCTGGCCCTGGGAGTCCTTACAGCTGCTCCACATTTTTGGAGGAGGGACTGAGGTTCAGTGAGCAAAAGCAGAGATGCATCATGAGCTGCTGTCCCGAGGGTAGTCATGGCTTATGGTTTTAAACAATTGCATTGGATTGAAAAACAAAAAAGCTCGCCGGATAGCTCAGAGCCTGTAGGCTTCTGCCCTGTGAGCTACCTCAGAGGTGTGAGTGTGGCCTGGCTTTTTTTTTGTTTTAAGACGGAGTTTCACTCTTGTTGCCCAGTCTGGAGTGCAACGGTGCAATCTCGGCTCACCGTAGCCTCCGCCTCCCAGGTTCAAGTGATTCTCCTGCCTCAGCCTCCCAAGTAGCTGCGATTACAGGCGTGTGCCGCCTCACCCTGCTAATTTGTATTTTTAGTAGAGCCAGGGTTTCTCCATGTTGGCTAGGATGGCCTCGAAATCCTGACCTCAGGTGATCCACCCACATCGGCTTCCCAAAGTGTTGGGATTACGGGCGTGAGCCACCGTGCCTGGCGTCCCTGGCTTTCTGTTGCAAAGCCACCGTGGAGCCTTATCCTACACTGGCCACGTGCTGAGTGCCTTGCACCTCTTGGTCATCATTTTGGGAGACTCTGCAGGCCCCCTGTCTCTGTGGAGTGGGGTGTACCCTGGAGACATGGAGATGTTTCCTAGAAGAAAACACGAGTTGCTTCCCCTCAGCTGATCCCTTCAGCATTACTGGACGAGGACAGGGAATCTCAGGAGGGCTTCGAGGCCAGCCCAGGGATGCACGGCCAGCAACAGCAGAGCCAGGAGGGTTGACTCCTATTCCCGAACCTTCTATTCTTTCCTCACCCGGCCAGGTTGACTGAAACCTTTTGAATTGCGGAGAGAAAGGATTTCTGCCCATGTGGCTGGCTTGAAGCAGGGGTGTGTATGGGCTGATCTTCCCTGGGCCTTGGGGGCTCCCACTGCAGTCGGGGTCAGGGTGGGTGGTCCCCAGGCCTCGCCAGGAGCTGCGTGCTGGGATTCTGCCCTGATCCTGGCCTTCGGGGCATGGGAGATGGGTGAGGGCAGAGGCAGGGCCCTGAGAGAGGACAGGCATGGGACAGTGGCAGTTTCCTGCCCAGCATTTCCTCAGCCTGAGAAAAAAGCAGAAGGAAAATCTACTTCCAAACCAGTCACTGCGCGGCTGAGTGTCAGCGAGGCTTGGAAGGGGCTTGGAAGGGGCTTTGCTCTCCCCTTGAGCTGTTCTCTCCTGGGGCAGGGGTGACCACCTCGTCGCCCAATCACACTCTCCAGCCCTCTCTGAGCGTCTCCACGTGTCACGCATCTCATCCCCAGCTCCTCCTGAGCATCCCCCCTTCTCTGCATGGAAGAGGATTCCTCAGGCTTCAGAGGCGTACAGGAGAGGCACAAAAACAGACTGGTCCAAATTGGTGCTAACTTTCACACCGGGGAAGAATCTTTCCTTAAAAGAAAGATACCTGAGTAGTAATAGACGCTTTTATTTCAGGGGAAGTCATGGTAGGTGGGTAGGTGGCCAGCTTTCTGCGGCATCGAACAGCATCTTTTCTTGCTGTTCCCCCTCTTTGCTATCCTGTCTGCATCTCCATTTGGGGTCAAGCCTGTTGTGTGTGCGTGGGTGTGCATGTGTGCGTGTGCACATGTGTGTGAGAGCTAATTTGATGACATGGACCGTGGTCAGCTAAAGGGACCTGTGTTGCTAGGGGAGCCGAGGCAGGAGGCTCTTGGAGGAGAATGGGCACAGAATCCAGATCAGATTTAAATGTGTTTCAGTCCTGGTTCCATCCCTTTGAGGATGTTCCATCCCTGTGCCTTTTTAGGGCACCGATGTCCCCAGCACCCTCCTCTGGGAAGGAAGATGGCACCCAACCTCACACGGGGCCTGGAGGGGAGAGGGAGCCTGTGCCAAATGCACCTGCCCCATGGTGGGCGCCGGCATCCACAGGTGGCTCCCTGCTCTCTCCTTGAGGGAACTGCTCTCTGCACCCTCCACACAGGCTGTTTTACTCCTTCCCCATTTCCAGTGTTTGGCCACCCTCAGGCCTAGCCCTGCCGCAGCCCACCCCCATATCCAGGCAGGCTATCCTGCAGGGTTGGGGTGTCTGCCCTGTTGCATGGTGTTCTCACTGGTAGTTTCTGGGTGGTCTCTGGAGCAGGGTCTCGGTTTGCTCACCCTCCCCGCCTCCGGGGTGGACATGGCCTGCCCGCCCCCGGGCGGTGTCTTCCCCACCGGCCCCGTGTCTAGCCAGGCCCTCTCGCAGTTGGCGCTGGCACACCATTCGCCCCTTTGCTTCTCCGAGCACAGGCCACGTGCACTGCGGAAGCTTTTCCAAAGCACCCCCGCTGTTTTCCAGTGCTGTACGTTTGATTAACCAAGGGAAGCCGCTTTTTCCTGGTGGATTATTCAATTACATCGCAAGTCAAATTGTTCATGCTTCTGATTCATTGACCTCAGAATCATGAAAATATGATTGTTGAAAGGATTTTTCGTTTTGTTTTGAGACAGGTTCTTGCTCAGTTGCCCAGGCTGGAGTGCAGTGGCATAATCTCAGCTCACTGCAACCTTGCCTCCCAGGTTCAAGCAGTTCTCATGCCTCAGCCCTCAATTAGCTGGGATTACAGGTGTGTACCACCAAGCCTAGCTGATTTTTTAAATTACAGCAGAGACAGGGTTTCGCCACGTTGGCCAGGCCAGTCTCAAGTGCCTGACCTCAAGTGATCCTCCTGCCTCAGCTCCCAAAGTGCTGGGATTACAGGCGTGAGCCCCTGCGCCTGCACGTGACGTTTGATTGCTAAGAACCCTGAAGTCCCTTGCAGTATGACAGCTGTGTTTTTGTCTGATGTCCCCTCCTCCCATCAGCCTTGGCTCATGGCAGGTGGGTGGCTGGATGTAATCCGGTTCATTACCTACATCCGTCTCCAGTGGTCTTTACACAGCCCAGAAGGCTCTTATTTTAAATCTGTTCAGCCATCATTAGCAGAATGAAAGCTTCCAGTACACTGGGCGCTGAGTAGTCATAGACCCTTTCATATCAGGAGAAGTCATCGTAGGTGGGGAGGTGGCCACCTTTCTGCAGCATCTAACAGGACTGGGACACTGCAGGCTGACACTTGCAGCCACCATGGGTCTGACTTCAGTTCTGACTAGTTCACTGTGCCTGCTCAGAGCTGGGGCCCTCCCTGCCCAAAGGGTACCCCATCCTGCAAAGACGCTGCCTCATGAGCAGCTCTGTTTTTTTTTTGTGGGGGGGGCACGTGGAGTCTCCCTCTGTCACCAGGCTGGAGTGCACTGGCGTCATCTCAGCTCATTGCAACCTCCGCCTCCCAGGTTCAAAAGATTTTCCTGCCTCAGCCTCCCAAGTAGCTGGGACTACAGGTTTCTGCCACCATGCCCAGCTAATTTTTGTATTTTTAGTAGAGATGAGGTTTCACCATGTTGGCCAGGATGGTCTCGAACCCCTGACCTGGTGATCTGCCTGCCTCAGCCTCCCAAAGTGCTGGGATTACAGGCATGAGTCACCACGCCTGGGCA
The DNA here is from genome assembly GCA_028533165.1 of Leontopithecus rosalia. Classification (NCBI taxonomy): domain Eukaryota; kingdom Metazoa; phylum Chordata; class Mammalia; order Primates; family Cebidae; genus Leontopithecus; species Leontopithecus rosalia. The sequence goes on along the minus strand of CM052648.1, from coordinate 26,007,734 downwards.
TGTGCAGCTCTTTATAGCCTTTCCTGGGGCAGCGCCCAGGCCTGCGTGCTTCTGCTCGGGATTTATCCTCTCTGGGCCTTGGTTTCCCTCTCTGTAAAATGGGGTCACTGTGGGCCAGGCACTGTGGCTCATGCCTATAATCCCAGCACTTTGGGAGGCTGAGGCAGGTGGATCACTGGAGCCCAAGAATTAGAGACTAGCCTGACCGACGTGGCAAAACCATCTCTAATAATAATAATAACAATAATAATAATAATAATACAAAAATTAGCCAGACACAGTGATGCGTGCTTGGAGTCCCAGCTACTGGAAAGGTGAGGCAGGAAGATGGCTGGAGCCTGGGAGGCGGAGGCTGCAGTGAGCCAAGATCTTACCACTGCACTCTAGTCTGGGTGACAGATCCTGTCTCAAAAAAAAGGAAATAAGTAAGTAAACAAGTAAAATGGGGTCACTGTGACTTCTCATCACATGGCTGGTATCTGGGGCAGAGCAGGCTCTTGTTGGCTGTGAGCCCTTGAAAGCTGGCCAGACACCTCACCCTTCCATCTCTCAGCATAGACCACCAGCGTGAGGAGTGAGACCCGCCTAGGACGTGCATGTGGCCCTCTGCAGACTTCCTCCCCTCCCCCCCCGCCCACCCTGTGGGCTGCCTTGTGGACCTCAGCGTTTCAGAGGCTCCGTCCTGTCTAAACTGGCTGTCCCCAAGCAGTGGGCAGTGGATGGGCCTGGGCTGGGGATGACTGTGGACCCTACCGCTGACCCGCCCCCTTCCTTGGCAGGTCCATAATGTGTCCTTCGCCTTTGAGCTGATGCTGGACGGAGGCCTGAAGAAACCCAAGGCTCGCCCTGAAGGTAAAGCCCCTGGCTCAGCTTCCCCGTGAGGGCTGGGGCTGGAGGGGAGGAAAACCGGGTCCCAGAAGTGGCTGGAAGGCTGGCGTGTTGTTCCCCAGATGGGCCCTGCATCTCTGGCTCTGCCAACCCCAGCTCTCCGGTCTCCTCATGTTGGGGACCGGGAGGACTTTGCTGGTAGAGGTGGCAGTGCCCGTTCTTTAATAACCACTTTGAAGGACGTGGCCTCTGCCCACAGACCTCAGGATGAAGTGCGTCTCTAGCTGGCCACTTGGGCTGGAAATGCAGCTTTGTGGCCTGAGAAGGTATTAAAGGCTTACTCAGATTTAATGATGCTTGGGGTGGAGGTCTCCTGGGGCTCAGCTGAACACAGTGCTTGGGAGCAGGGACTCGGCACACTCCTGCTCTGTGTGGGTCTGAGCCGGGGGTAGGAGGCCAGCAGAGCCGGGGTGAGTGGTCACTTCACTGTCCGCACCTGGCTCCTGTGCTGAGTTGCCTGTATGAGGACTCTAACCCGAACGAGCATCACAATTCCTGGGAAGGGGTCTTCATAAATGCTTGGGGACAGCCAGGCTCAGTAGAACGTGAGTGGAACTGCCCGTGAGCCCTGCTGGAAAGTTACAGGGCAGAGTTGAACAGTAGAGGCTCTGATAAGTCCTGTGTGACGCCATCTCTTTGCCTCCATCAAAACTTTTGCTACGTAGGAGGAGCCCACAGAACTCAGACACTGTGGTTTATGCCTGTGGGCCCCCGCCTTGACCATGGCTCCCTACCCAGCCCTGGTCCCTCTCCTGAGTCCCCCATGGTAGTACATGAGTCGGGGGCCTGTGATGCTCCTTACATCTGTTCCCAGCATCCACTCAATGGCAGGCTGTGTAGAGTCTCTGACATAGCGAGAAAATGGATCCCATTCCTTCCATCCACCCGCCGCAGTCGCTGTCTCCTGCCGCAAGTCCACGGGGAAGGCGCTGGCCGGTCCCCTCCTGCCCGTGTGTCTTCCTCTCAGGGTTTCACAGGACGATTCCACACCCTCCCATCTCATTGCATGTGTGGCTGTTTATTCTCTTTTGTTTTGAGACAGGGTCTCACTCTGTCGCCCAGGCTGGAGTACAGTGGTGTGATCACAGCTCACTGCAGCCTCTGCCTCTTGGGTTCAAACCATCCTCCCACATCAGCCTCCCAAGTTGCCGGGACTAAGATGCACACCACCACGCCCAGCTGATTTTTTAACTTTTTTTTTTTTGTAGAGGTGAGGTCTCACTATGTTGCCCAGACTGGTCTCAGACTTCTGGGCTCCAGCGATTTGCTGCCTCCCATTACAGGCACGAGTCCCCATGCCTGGCCTTGTTGATTTTTTTTTTGTTTTCTTTTTTGAGATGGTGTCTCACTCTCTCTCCAGGTTGGAGCACAATGGCACGATCTCGGCTCACTGCAACCTCCGACTCCCTGGTTCAAGCGATTCTCCTACCTCAGCCTCCCCAGTAGCTGGGATTACAGGCACCCACCACATCCAGCTAATTTTTGTAGTTTTAGTAGAAACGGGGTTTCACCATGTTGCCCAGGATGCTCTCGATCTCCTGACCTCATGATCCGCCCACCTCGGCCTCCCAAAGTGCTGGGTTTAAGGGTGTGAGCCACTGTGCCCGGCCTGTTGATTCTTCGTTGTCCCACCCTCTGCACTAGAATGGAAGCCCCAAGGCAGCAAGGCTTTGTCCCCTGCGTGCTGAGAATAGCGCCTGGCCTGGAAACTGCTCGACAGCACTGGGTCAAAGCATGCATCCAGTGGGCATGTGGCGAGCTGCTGCCCATTGAGGCCGGCGTGGCCTGGGTCTCTGGGACTCCTCATGGCTGCTGCCCTGCAGCCCTTTTGTTGCTGTGAGGCAAGGGCATGAGGGAGTGGCTGGGGGCCCAGGGGATGCTGCTCTGCCTCTCCCAGCTGTGTGTCCTTGGACAGGTTACTTTGCCTTTCTGTGCCAGGGCCGCCTCATCTGTGCAGGGGAGTGACCATGGCACCTGCATCCACATACCTCATGGGGTCGCTGGGGGAGCAGGTGCATCACACAGGACTTGTCAGAGCCTTCAGTGTTCAGCTCTGCCCTGTAACTTTCCAGCAGGGCTGACGGGCAGTGCCACCCACGTTCTGCTGAGCCTTCCGGCCCCTCAGCACCTATTAAGCTCAAGTGAGCTGCTTCGATGAGCACTGGAAGAGGGTACTGCTCACAGAATTAAACATATGATGAGATTAAATATATATTATATTTGATGAGATTATATTGGATGAGATATGGACGATGAGATCATATATGATATGAGATTATATATGATGAGATTATACAGGATGTGATTATACAGGATGAGATTATATATGTTGAGATTATTTATGATGAGATTATGATGAGACTATATATGATTAGATTAAATGCATGATGAGATCATATTTGATGATATTATATATGGTAAGATCGTATATACGATGAGATCATATATGATGAGATTATATACGATGAGATCATATATGATGAGATTGTATATGTGATGAGATTATATGTGATGAGATTATATATATTGATGGTTAGCGTTAGTGTATGGTGGGGTCACACACAGGGAGGAGAAATCCTTGCTCATGTCCGCCGAGGGCTTGGCTGGGGCTTCCTTTAGTCTCCTGTAACCCAAAGCCTGGGCCCCATCTGCAGCATGGGGTGCTCTCCCCAATACCCTCGGAAGAGCCCCTGGTGGCCTTTGGCCTCTGAGCTGCTGAAGGAGCTCTGTTTCTGTATTCCCACAACCTCCCACCCTTTTTCTTTTTTCCCCTGAGACAGAGTCTTGCTCTGTCACCCAGGCTGGAGTGCAGTGGCTCCATCGCATCTCACTGAAATCTCTACCTCCTGGGTTCAAGCAATTTTCCTGCTTCAGCCTCCCCAGCAGCTGCAATTACAGGCACCTGCCACCATGCCGGGTTAGTTTTTGTATTTTTAGTAGAGATGGGGTTTCACCATATTGGCCAGGCTGGTCTCAAACTCCTGACCTCAGGTGATCCACCTGCCTCAGCCTCCCAAAGTGTTGGGATCACAGGTGTGAGCCACTGCACCTGGCCCTTTGTCCCCTTTTTGAGGAGTGAGGCAGGAGCTTGTCCAGAGGCCAGGCCATCCTCTGACAGGCCGGCCTCCGAGGAGGGGGTTTGCCCTGAGCCAGGTTGTGCTTTGTACTTGTCTGCCTCTGAGATCGCGGCTGGATGGCACGTTCGAAAAGCCACCACGGACACGTGGGAACCAGGCCAGGGGCCAAGCCGCAGAGATTTATGAGACGGGATCCCTCCTGGGCCTCTTTACTTTGTGGCTGATGCAACAAATGAGAGATTTTTCCTTCTTCATTCATGCTGGGGAGCAAGAATCGGGAGACGAGAATGACACGGAGAACGGGGCACAGTGGCTGCGGCCTCCCTGACACCCTCCTCCGAGCTAGGCAGACTTACCTGGGTACTCAGAGCTGGTGGGGAGGGAGGCAGTGGCTGCGGCCTCCCTGACACCCTCCTCCGAGCTAGGCAGACTTACCTGGGTACTCAGAGCTGGTGAGGAGGGAGACAGTGGCTGTGGCCTCCCGCGTGGGCCTGAGACTGCCCTGTCAGTGCCCACCTGGAGGAAGCAGAGCAGTCTCACGCTCCCTGCACATGGCGCATCTGAACAGCCAGGCCTGCACCTGGTTCCCCAGGCCCCCAGCTCTGATGAGCATCCCAGCCCCCTGCCCCCTTGTGGGGAGCTGGAGGAGATGCCAGTGGGGTCCCCGACCCTGCCCTTAAGGAGGCCCCTTGCCTGGGAGAGAGGCTTGTCGCTGGATAGAAGTTCACACGGCTGAGTGCCAGAGCTGGTTGGTGAGGTGGGCCTTTGGGGAGCACAGAGGGATTGGAGTTCACGGGTCACAGAATGGGATTCCTGTCTCCCTGGGTGCAGGTGCTGAGTGGTGGCCGTGGTTAGCAGGGTCTGGCAGGGGTGCGAGGGCTGAGTTCTGTTTGTCCAGCGAGGCTGTCTGGAAGTTCTCAGAGCTCAGACCTGGGGGCATCAGTGCCAGGCTGCTGCTCCGGTCTCCCTGTGAATCCCCCGTGGGAGTGGACTCAGTGGGGGGTCAGCGGCTGATGGCCCCCACCTCTGGGATCTCCTCTGTGCCCGCTGTCCCCCTCGCCTTGGCTGCCTCCAGCTCCATGGCACTATCCTCCCTCCCCTGCCTATCCTGGGCTGTCGGGAGCTGGGGTGGACCCTTCAGGCCAGGGGGAGACCCCAGGATCCTCAACAGGGCCCCAGGTGCATCCTCAGCCCGTGGAGCCAAGTTCAGCTCTGATCTTGCTCTGACAGCACACTTGCAGTCAGGTCCTTTCCCCACGATGAGTCTTGGTCTTCTTTGTGAAATGGGAGGGAAGGAAAGGAGGGTGTACCGGCTCTGACAAGGCTGCGTGAGTTGAGAAACTCCACCCAGCCCAAGGACAGTTGCTGATTCTTAGCAGCCACCCCACCTGCTCTCTCAGTGACAGATGCCATTTCTTGCTCTCGTGGTCAGGCTAAAGCACAGGGTCACCCATGGTTACCTTTGGATCACAGGTGTCAGGGCTCAAAGGGCCTTGAGTGTCATCTCGTCTGGGCCCATTTTACTGATGAAGAGACTGAGCCCCACCTGCAGCATGGGGTGCCCCCCCATACCCTCAGAAGAGCCCCTCGTGGCCCTTAGCCGCTGAGCTGCTGAGGGAGCCCTGGTTCTTTGTCCCCCTGCCCCGCCCCCTACTTTTTTTTCCCCCTGAGATGGAGTCTTGCTCTGTCACCCAGGCTGGAGTGCAGTGGCGCAATCCCAGCTCACTGCCGTTTCCTCCTGGGTTCAAGCGATTTTCCTGCTTCAGCTTTCCAAGTAGCTGGGATTACAGGCACCCGCCACCATGCCTGGCTAATTTTTGTATTTTTAGTAGAGATGGGGAAGTCACTTAGAGGTCACAGAGCAAGTGAAATGAACAAGGTGTCTGGTTCCCAAGAAGGTTCTCTTCCAACCAAAGAAACTGGCCCAAGACTTCCAGGGCCCCAGAGGGAGCTGTCGGGTCCATCAAGTGTTACTGGGGTTTTTGGCCCCAGTAAGTGTCATTAGCTACATCCTCCAGCCAGTCCTTAGACACGTCCTGATGCAGATCCAGGAGAGGCTGTGGGAGTGTCTCTGTCCTTGTGTCCCAGGCGCTTGTCCTGCAGGGTGTCAGCCTGCACCAGGAGCTCTCACACAACCTGTGTGCCTGGGGGGGCACTGCCCAGAGCGTCCTGGACAGGGTGGCGGTCAGTCTTTAAGGGTTAAGTGCTCTGTGGGGATGCAGCAGCCGGTGTCATGCTGTGGAGACGTGGCTTCTGAGAGTACCTACTGCAATGACAGGGGGAGGGCATGGCCCCTGAAGTTTCTCTGTTTCCTTCTGCAGACGTGGTAAACTTGGACCTGAAATCCACACTGAGGGTTCTTTACAACCTGTTCACCAAGTACAAGAATGTGGAGTGACGGGGGAGCTGCGGACAGTGGCAGGAGTGTCCCAGCGGGAAAAGCAGCATCTGTCTGTGCCCTGTGCCTTTCCAGGGAGGCAGGCACCATGGGCTTCTGGTCCCAGCTGTGTGACTGTCATCTCCACCCCACCCTTACCCCCATCTACCCTTACCCCACCCCCCAACCCGACCCCCTACCCACATCCCATCCCAGCCCACCCCACCTCCCCACCCCACCCCCACTCCCACCACCCCCCCCCCCACTCCACCCCACCTCCTGCCTCTTTTGGCTATTGTTCTCAATCCCCTTTCCATGTAATTCCCAATGGGTGAAAGCCTTTGAAAATGCAGGATTCTAAACACCGGTGCTTGCGTTTGAGGCCTCAGGTGCGTGGGATGCTGAGTTCGTTGTTATCTGCCTTGGCCAAAAGATGGAAAAAAAAAGCCTGAACCCCAGTCCCCTGCTGATTGAGAGCACCCTGCATTCTGCCTGCTGGTGCAATTAGCGATCACAGGCACTCAGAAGCTGCGGCATCAGCTCTGCAGGAACGCCTGCTCCCCAAGGACCCGCGCCTGATGGCTCGCCGGGGATCTCCTGGGCTGGGCTCTCCTTGGAAGTGAGGCCTTTTTAATAAAAGGGTTTGGCAGTTTGAAAAACTTTAAAGTGACAGAAGCTTAGATGTGACATGAGTGTTCTCCACCCACATTCCTGTCACTTCTTGGCCACTCCTTGTTGTTTTAATGTAGCTTTTGCACAAACATCCAAGACCCAGGATGGCTCAGCTGCCGCAGTCCTCGGAAGGAGCTGTTTGCTGGGGGCGTTTCTGAATTTCTCACTGTGGTTGAGGGGCTGGGTTTGGAGATGGTGGTTCTAATCGTGCTGCTGAAGAGAGCGTGGGCCCGAGCTCTCCCCTTCAGAGGCCCTTTTAGGGAATGAATGCATCTTCGGAAACCTTGAAATGAGGGTGTGCGTTGGTTCACTGGCCTTGTGTAATAAAGTGCCACGGGTGAGTCGCTCAGATGTCAGAGAGTCATGTCCTCAGGCGGCTCATCTTTGCTTCTGGACGCTGGCTTCTCCCTGTGTCTTCACGTGGTCTTCCCCCTGTGTGTCTGTGTCCTCACTACCTCTTTCATTTTTATTGTTATTTTTTGAGACAGGGTCTCACTGTCACCCAGGAGTAAAGTGGTGCCATCTGGGCTCACTGCAGCCTTGATCTCCCAGGCACAAGTGATCCTCCTACTTCAGCCTCCCGAGTAGCTGGGACCACAGGTATACACCACTATGCCCATCTAATTTTTGTATTCTCAGTAGAGACAGGGTTTCACCGTATTTCCGAGGCTGGTCTCAAACTCCTGGGCTTAAGTGACCCGCCCACTTCAGTCTCCCAAAGTGCTGGGATTATAGGCATAATCAGTCATGCCCAGGCTGACCTCCTCTTCTTAGAAGAGGTGGCCGGGTGCAGTGGCTCACATCTGTAATTCCAGCACTTTGGGAGGCCAAGGCAGGTGGATCACGAGGTCAGGAGTTCAAGACCAGCCTGGCCAAGATGATGAAACCCCATCTCTACTAAACTATAAAAATCAGCCAGGTATTGTGGCGTGCACCTGTAGCCCCAGCTCATGTAGGCTGAGGCAGGGAATTGCTTGAACCCAGGAGGTGGAGGTTGCAGTGAGCCGAGATCGTACCACTGCACTCCAGCCTGGTGCAACAGAGTGAAGACTCCATCTTAAAAAAAAAAAAAAGAAGGGCTGCCGTCTCACTGGATTAGGGCCCACTTCTATGACCTCATTTAACCTCGATTACCTCCATAAAGACCCTCTCTCCAAATATCGTCATGCGGGAGGTGCTGTGGATTAGGACTTGAGCATGTGGATTTGGGGGACATAATTCCCCTTGTAATGGGAGGATATGAAATGTTCATCTCATTCTCCCTGTAGCCCCGATAGCATCTTCCTTTAGAGCATCTTATAAAAGGAGACACTGCTCACTCGGTTACGGGCTATTCACCCCCTTGCTCACCCCAGCTCTGGATCGAGCCACTGCACTCCAGCCTGGGTGACAAAGTGAGGCTCTAGCTCAAAAAAAAAAAAAAAAAAACTGCAATTTTCAGCCAAAATGAGCAGTCCCAGCCCATTCTGTGTCATCAGAGGGGACAGGACAGTTACTCTGGGAGGAGGCTTCAGCTTCCCAGAATTGGCGATCCCATCGGCCATGCTTTCTCGGCCAGCCTCTGGTCTCAGTAGGTCCCTCGCTGTGGTGCCCCCACCACGCCCCTTCCCCAGTGCCTTTCCAGAGGTGTGACCCACCGACCCCCTGGGGTGCACCTGCTGCAAAGCAGCCCTGCCTCGGCTTCTCACAGCATTCTCCTCAACAAGCCGGGCCTTTCTGATTGCTTTAGCTTTTTGTCTTCCTGCCGCAGATCAGAGCTGTTGAGTAAGTTTTAATATGAAGTCAAATGCCAACACGGAAGTTTTAAAAAGCAGTTTAATATTCCCCTCAGTTCCGGCTGTTGCTAGGCTGGGGATGGGTTCAGAAGAGCCACTTTGATGAGGTGGCTTCCCAGCAGGGGAAAGAAATAATTAAAACGGCATTACAGTGGCTCCTGCGGGATGCGGTGACATTAAAGAGCCACACTGACAAAAAACCTGGTGCCGAACGTTCTGTGCTGCCTGTGTGACACGCACAGGACCGTGGCCCCTGGAGCCCATGGAGCAGCCCTGCTCTGTCCTGGCCTGCTCACAGGCCTGGAGAGGGTGCTGTGTCTTCCCGGGGGTCGGCATTTGAAGAGAACGGAGCTTGGCTGGGCGTGGTGGCTCATGCCTGTAATCCCAGCACTTTGGGAGGCTGAGGCAGATGGATCACTTGGGGTCAGAAGTTCCATACCAGCGTGGCCAACGTGTTGAAACTCCATCTCTACTAAAAATACAAAAATTAGCCAGGGGTGGTGGCACATGCCTGTAATCCCAGCTACACAGGAGGCTGAGGCAGGAGAATCGCTTGAACCTGGGAGGTGGAAGTTGCAGTGAGCCGAGATTGTGTCGGTGCCCTCCAGCCTGGGCAATAGAGTGAGACTGTCTCGGAAGGAAAGAAGGAAGGAAGGAGGGAAGAAGGGAGGGAGGGAGGGCGGGAAGGATAAAGGAAGGAGATAAGGTCTCGCTGCATGCGCAGGCTGGAGTGCAGTTGCCATTCACAGACACACGTAGCACACGGCAGCCTTGAACTCCTGGGCTCAAGTGATCCACCTGCTTCTGCATCCCGAATTCCCGGGACTCAGGTGGATGCCACCACACCTGGCTTGGGTGTGATCTTTTGTCCCAATTCTTCTCACACTGGTTCCAAGGTATAGGTGTGCCCTTTGCATACCTGGGAGGCCCCTTCGGCTTGACTCTGCTCACTTTTCTCCACCTACAATCAGTTTGAATCTGAACTCACAGCCTGGCCTGGCCAGATGCATCGAGGGGCCGGTTCCAAGGCAGGATTCAGGGTGAACTCGAGTCCCGTGGGCTCGGGACGAATGGTCGCTGGGGCACGAGGCGGGGGTAAGACCGCCAGTCTGCTGCAGTTCTTGGTGCTTAGTTCAGAGAAGCTCTGGGCACCACATTTTCAGTGAATTGTTCTTTGAAGAGGAACCCTGGTCCGTAGAAACTAAGTGAAAGCAAAACCATGTATCTCCACCCGTGGGGGCAGATGTCCCAGCACAAGGAGGTCTCAGGTCTGCAGGGGCCGAGTGGACGCTCGGACAAGGGCGGGAAGGCGTTTGCTGATTCTCCTCCTCCGTGTGATGTGCCTCTCAACCCACACCAGCTCGGGGAGCCTCCCTCAGCTTCAGTTCCCCTTGACCTCCACACGCTGTTATGCAAGCGCAGAGCCCAGAGCCCCGCCGGGCCACGGTGTCCTAATTGGAGGTGACAAAGAGCAATTTCATGTTAAAGCACGGAATCCTTTGCCCTGTTGGGTGTGCCGGTATTTTATTGTCTTCTTCATTGTTTTAAGCAGTGTTTACTTTGGATTTCTGGATGTTAAATAAAAGTCACAAAAACCCCCGCCCTGCTGTTGGTCAGGCCCGCCTGGCTGACCGCAGGAAGCAAGCACTTTTCGGGATCCCACTGCCGTGCCAAGCAAGCACTTCCTAAGCCAGAGATGTGGTTAGGAAAATGCCTCGTGGTGTCACAATATGCTGTTATTTATTGCAATAAAGAATTCGTGAGCATGGGCCTGTCCGCCGTCTTTGTCTGGCTTCTGTTTTTATCTTTCATGCATTTAGCGGTCGTGGATGATGCCACCCAAGGAACAGGTGCCGGGGCCTGGTGACTCCACCCAGCCCTGCTTCCCGGGGACTTCCAGGTGGACAGGAGCTCAGAGAAGAGCCAGTCACAGCCCCCTGTGGGGGATGGGACTTTGGGAACCCAAGCTTCCTCGGGGACCACAGGGAGAAGAGGGCAACAGAGTCACAGCTGCAGATGAGTAATAAAGGCTCGTCTGCCTCTCTGCCTGGCCTCTCTGCTCTGTCCAGACCATACGAACACAAAGCTAGTGGCTGCGGACACAGGCTGCATGAACACGCGGAGAGGGTCTCCCTACTCTTCATGATGTGACGTCCCGGGGCCTTGCATGCTGACAAGTAGCCGCTCTTGACTCTGCAGGGCAAGGGACCCCTGTGTGACAGAGACGGTGGCCTGCCCTCTGTGCTGGCCCTGCCATAAACCCTCCTTGGCACAGGTCATGGTAGGCTTCAGAAGCATCAAACTTTACGAAACGATGATAAAATTGCGACTATTCCAGGCTCGCCAGCCTGGAGAAAAAGGCAACCATGCTATTAAAAATAATGAACTACAAATTAAAAAACTGGATGGAAGGAATCTGCGCTTGGAGAAGTGCCTGGGTTTGCGTCCAGCTTTGTCACTGTGTGACCATGACCTCAGGGAGCTAAGCCACCCACACCTTCCAGCTCAGCGTTCTGGGTGACGAGTTCAACCTCCTTCCTTCAGAGTCAGCCGTCCTCCGTGGGAAGGGAGGTGCTGCCCCTCGGGGGATCTTTGGCCACGTGTGGAGACAGTTTGGGTTGCCACAGCTCGGGAGGCGGCATTCTGGGCGGGTAGCTGGTGGAGCCAGCAGTGCACGGGACAGGCTCCCTTCTCCCTAACAAAGACTCATCCAGGCCCCATGTGCAGTGTGCAGAGGTTGGGAAGCCCTACCGTAGGGTGCCATGTCCTTGAGCCGGCCTGTCTTCCCCTGTGCTTTTATTGGATAGGACCTAGCTGTTCCTATGGATGAGGATAAAACATTGTTCACTGAGATGCTGAGTCTTTGAGGCCAGCAACGGTGCAGAACCTTCTGGGGATCTTCTGACTGGTCCTGTTGAGCACAGTCATTTACCAAGGGTCTTGTTTGTCCAAGGCTGGGGCAAGTAGCCAGCGAGAATGTCCACTGCCCTTAGCCGGTGGAGTGATAGGTAACTCCCAGGCTGAACTACAAGAAAGGAGGGGTGCAGGGTGGGGCAGGGAGTGGTCAGACCTGACTGGGGAGGGACAGCTGAGGCCTGGAGAGGATGGGGTGGAAGCCAGTCTTCGAGAGGGAATAGGACCTGGGTGCTTCAGGTGGACTGGAGTAGGGGCTAATCCAGGTGGCTTTAATCCTTGTCTTTTGTAAGAATTGGTTTTGGGCTGTAGTGGCTCTGGCTTATGCCTTTAATCCCTGCACTTTGGGAGGCCAAGGTGGGTGGATTACTTGAGGCCAGGAGTTCGAGACCAGTGTTTCAACATGGTGAAACACTGTCTCCACTAAAAAAAAAAAAAAAAAAAAAAAATTAGCCGCCATGGTGGCATCCATCTGTAATTCCAGCTACTGGGGAGTCTAAGGCATGAAAATTACTTAAAGCCGGGAGGTGGAGGTTGCAGTGAGCCAAGATCACACCACTGCACTCCAGCCTGGGCAACAGAAAGAGACTCTACCTCAAAAACAAAAAAGAAAAATGTTGGTGATATAAGACGGTTCTGAAGATGCTCTTAGACTGCCCTGACTTGCCCATCTTTCTCACTTGTGGTTCTCAAATATAACTGCAGTCCGGGCGTGGTGGCTCACACCTGTAATCCCACCACTTTGGGAAGCTGAGGTGGGCGGATCATCTGAGGTCAGGAGTTTAAGACCAGCCTGGCCAACATGGTGAAACCCCATCTTTACTAAAAATACAAATATTAGCTGGGCGTGGTGGCAGGCACCTATTCGTCCTGTCTCTCCAGCCTCCTGTAGTCTGGAGTGGCCCTCGGTCTTCCCTTATGTCTCATAGTCTTAACTCTTTGGAGAATACAAGCTGGTTATGTTCCAGAATGTCCTGGAGCTTGGATCGGTCTAGCATTTTCCTTGTGATTAGATTCAGGTCACACATTTTTGGCAGAAGTGATGTGTCCTTCTCAGCCCATCACTGCCAGAAGACGTGTCATGTTGATTGGTCTTATTATGATGTGATGTTGGTTACTTAGTTGGGCATATGAACACACGCCTGTGGTCCCAGCTACTCAGGGGGCTGAGGGGGGAGGATCACTTGAGCCCAGGAGTTCAAAGCTGCAGTGAGCTGTGATCATACCCCTGCACTCCAGTCTGTGTGACAGACTGAGACACTTTCTATTTTGAAAAAATACATCTTACTTAGTTAATACACTAAAAAATGTAATTCTTCGTTCTAATCAATCAATATGTATGAGGAAAATATTTTCACTTTTGGAGTTTCCTTTCCATCAGGAATAACTAGAAACCTCCACAAAACACAGAAAAGAGTTTTCAGACATTGGACATGACTTAGCTTTCCCTTCACCTTCCACCATGATTGTGAGGCCTCCTCAGCCATGTGGAACTGTGGTCCATTAAACTGCCTTCCTCTGTAAATTACCTGGTCTTGGATATGTCTGTTTTAGCAGCATGAGAACGGACTAATACAGGAACTCTTTGCACTATTCCTGCAGCGTTTCTGTGCGTTCGAAACTATGTGAAAGTAAAACGTTAAAGGTGAGTCAGATCTGTGATCCCCAAGAAAAGGGTGGCAAGTGAGGTGAGCCCTTCCCTTGCCTTGCTTTCTGCCTGGGCATAATCCCTGGGCTATGCTGTAGTGAGGGGGACCCAGACCGAGCCAGGTCTCACTGATTTGAGGAGCCAAAGATCAGAGCTTGAGGAGGTTAAGCTTATTAAAAACAGACACCAAAAGAATATTTCTGCCAGAAAAATTCCAACACCTCTTAAATAAATGCAACAAAATTCAGGATCCAACAACATAAAAATTTAATGTTAGACATAATTTTTATGTCTAGCATTCAACAAAAACTTCTTATGCATATAAAGAAGCAGGAAAATGTGACCCACAATCAAGAGAAAAATCGGTCCCCAGAAGCAGACCAGGAAATGACAGAAGGGATAGATTCTACAGGACAACTGACCTGGATGCTTATAAAAATGTTCATGTCAGGGAAGACTGTTCTAGATTAAAGGGCTCTAAAGAGACATGAAAACCAAATGCAATCACATGTGATAGGTGATGCCTCAATGGATCTTGGAGTAAAAAAAAAATGCAGCTGTAGAAGATACTTTTTGAAGCCTTGGTGAAATCTGAATGTGGATGGAATTTTAGAAAACCTTCTATCCATGCTAATTTTCTTAGGTGTCATAATGGTACTGTGTTATGCAGGAGAATGTATTTGTTTTTAGAAGAAACATTCTGAAGTATTTAGAGATATGATCCCTAAAATGATGTGATCCCTGCAATGTGTTTATTTTTATTTTATTAATTTTTAAAATTCTTAGCTGAGGTTAAAATACACGTAAAATTTACTTTGTTAACTATTTTTAAGTGTACAGTTCAGTAGTGTTAGGTATATGTGCATAGGCATATTTTAGACTGTGTCTCTAAAAAAAAAAAGGCTGGAATAATTCTCTTCTATCTGTGCTTTTTTTTTGGAATGAAGTCTCACTGTGTGGCCCAGGCTGGAGTGCAGTGGTGTGATCTTGGCTCACTGCAACCTCCACATCCTGGGTTCCAACAATTCTCCTGCCTCAGCCTCCTGAGTAGCTGGAATTATAGGAGGCTGCCACTGCACCCAGCTAATTTTTGTATTTTTAGTAGAGATGGGTTTCCACCATGTTGATTCCACCATGTTGGCCAGGATGGTCTCGATCCAACCGCCTTGGCCTCCCAAAGTGCTGGGATTACAGACATGAGCCAATGCACCCGCCCAGCCTTTTTCTTAATTGGGGTTTGGGGGTGCTTGGACTTATCTCTGTGTTACTCTTCTACTTCTTAGCGTCCCTCCCTTTCTCTAAACAATGCTCTATACACATTGCTTGGTGAGTTGTGGATTTAGTTGTCTGTTGTAACTGCACACCATACAGGATTAGAGTCTGCATCTGATTTTTACCTACAGCAGCCCTGCAGACCCAAGAGATAAGAGAGGCTTTGAGGGCTATCAGAGAACTCCCTGTACTCTGAACATACCTTGAGCTGAGAATGTAAAGCACTGGGACTGTTCTTTTCTTGCCTTAAACTCTTTGGTGTGATGATAACAAGCTCACCCCACAGTCCTTAGATAACCTGTGCTTGTATTGCCCATGGAGGCCGCAGCTCTGCCAGAGCTAGAATTTAATAGTACTTAGTTCTGAGTGATGACAGGTAATTATCTTGCCATCACATGCTATGGACGGTTAGAACTCCATTCTCTAACAGTTACTAGGTCCCCACTGCCTTTAAATAAACCAGAACAAGTAACCAATCCCAGTTCCCATCCTGGAGGACATACTGCCTGCAATAGTTTCTGGTAACAAATCTGAGGTTAATTGGGATTTGCTTGCCGATGACTAGAGCCTCTTCAGTTGTTTGAAGGAGAAAGGAGTCTAACACAGGAAAGTGTGCAATTCCCAAGCCGTTGGAAGGCTGGAGGCAGTGCCTCCAGCACGGACTCTTGGAAGAATACTGCACAGCTGGCTCCTGAAGGAAGCTGCCACGTGAGGCTGGCCCTAGAAGAATGGTTTCCAGGTTGAACGCTTTAGGCTCACCTCTGCAAGTCCTCTCCCCACCATTTTCTCTCCTGACGTCTGTGGACTGCAGCAGGGCATTTCTTACCTCTGGCTTCTGTCTGGATGTGGCTGGGGGAGGCTCTGGCAGGAGCGAAAAGATAGAGAGGTCTGGGCACGTATTCCTCCAGCAGTGCCCTTCTGCGGGGTCACCATGAGCTGGCTGTGTCCCTCTACCAAAGGCCATAGCTCCTATCCTGAGCCCCTCTTAGAGCTCTGGTGATTCTGTTCCTGGGCTCCAGCATCCACTCCCTCCTTTGCCCTGTAGGTTTTGAAGAAGTAACAGCTCTCCCATGTTGCTAGCCAGGGTGCAGCGCCATCTCTTCTGGGTTCCTTTAACCCTGCCCCAGCTGTCCCTTTAGCAAACAGCCTTTAGTCAGCACATGGGAACGTGCTGTCCCTTTGCTGCTAGGACTGTGACTGGTACAACTACATGGCTGTGATCCAGGGTCAGAAGCCACCACCAGAACCACCGGGTCCAGAGCTGGGCTGAGCCTGGTATACACACTCCAGCAAAAGATGGTCGCTTCTCTCCCCGCCTGTCACGAGCCCCAGTCAGGCACAGGCACATCAGAATGGCAGAGACAGAATCGTACATATCATTTCTTCCTCTGTGATATGGGGGTGATGATTGTACCTACCTCATGGGGTTTCCAGTAAAATGAAGGCCCTTAAAATGATATTTGTTTCATCACCAATGACTCTGTAAATATGAGCAACGATACCAGTACGACGTTTTGTCATTTTTATATTAACTTTTTACAAACACCCTACTTTCCTGCTCTCACCCACCCCTGCCACCTGCTTCCCACCTGATCTGGCCACTTCCTGTCTAACCAGTCAGAAGGGGCGAATAGCTTCCCCATCTCCTGTTGCTATGGAAACTCACCATTTCAGCCCTGATGGTGAAGATTCCAGCTCAAGAGACCAGCTGGGGTCTGAGGTGTTTCTCTGACTATCTACTGTGCTGAAATCTCTCCTCAAACCCTTCCATGCCTTTGCGTACACTGTCCCCTCCACCTGCCACGTTCTCACCCCTTCTTCTTCCACTGCAAACTCCTATGCAGCCGTCAAGGCCCCATTCTCCTCTGGAAAGCCTTCCTGATCCCCTTGGCAACAACAATCATCAATATTCACCCAGCCCACGTTGTGCCAGGCATCGTTCTAGATGCAGGTATGTAACCATGATCAGAAGAGGCAGATCATAGCTGCTCCTGAGGAGCACAGGTCTGGTGGTGAGGCAGGCGTCACACACCAGATGGCTGACCGGCTGAGCCAACAATGCCATGGGTTTAAGTGCCGTGAAGGAAACCTCCAGGGGCTATGGTAAAAAATCATAGAGAGGGCCAGCACTTTGGGAGGCTGAGGTGGGTGGATCACCTGAGGTCAGGAGTTCAAGACCAGCCTAACCAACATGGAGAAACCCCCATCTCTAATAAAAATACAAAATTAGCCAGGTGTGGTGGCACACGCATGTAATCCCAGCTCCTCGGGAGGCTGAGGCAGGAGAATCGCTTGAACCCAGGAGGTGGAGGTTGCAGTAAGCCGAGATCGCGCCATTGCACTCCAGCCTGGGCAACAAGAGCAAAACTCTGTTTAAAAAAAAAAAAAGAAAAAGAATTACAGGGAGGACCTACTTCAGGTAAGGCAATTAGGGAAGCTGAAAACTGGGCAGGGGCCCCTAGGTGGAGGGAACAGGATATGTGAAGAGGCCAGGCAGGAAGGCAGGTGGTCCCTGTGGCGGGGAGAGAGGTTAGGGGATGAGGATGCAGGTACAGCTGGCAGGTGACCCATGCTGGGGCTCATGGGCGGGGCTGCACAGCCTGGGTGTTATTTTAAGAGCTATTGGGTGCCGTTGGTGCGTTGGTGGTTTGAGTGAGTGGGGAGAGGAAGTGACTCCTCTGACTGTGGGAACCCCAGCTCAGGGGCGGGCAGGGGGTGCGGGTAACGCTGCAGCTCAGAGTCCAGGTAGGAAGCTCCCTCTCGGTCCCGGGAGAGGAAGGGGCCTGGTCTGGGGCGGGGGGTGCAGGTGGGAGGACGGTGGCGTGGGCTGGAGTATGGAGGCTGCGCTGACAGGGTGCTGCTGGTGGAGGGTTGTGGGGGTCAACCCCAGCCTCTGGCCAAAGCAGCTGCCATTGTGGAGGTGAAAAGCCTGCGTGGAAACGTGTGGTTGGGGAAGGCGGGGAGAGCGAGAGACGTGGAAGCATTGAACTGAAGTGGCCTGTGGGACGGGGGCCAGGCAGGAGGCGGGCGCTGGAGCGCTGGGCAGAGCTGTCTGTCCGGCTGGGGCAGCTTCGCGTTCACAGCATCCTCCCCTCGGGCCCTGCTGCAGAGAGGAAGCTCCTGCGGCTGATCGGGCCCTGGAGGAAGTGCGCGGCCGAGCTCCTACCTCTGGCCTGGCCCCCGAAGCCCCCAGAAGAACCCGGAACCTGCTTTCATTCGGAACCCAGGGACCACCCTTGTGCCCAGTAGGCCTTGGTTTTCCAGTGTGGAGAAAGCGGCCGGGTGAGTTCTGGCATCGGGGCCACCATCCTTAAGTGCTGGGGGGAATGGTGGGAAGGGCCCAGACACCCCCTGGGAAGGATCCCAGAGGGCAGGCCCAGCCGAGGCCGCCTGGGGAAGGGTGTCGCAAAGTGAGACCTTGAGTCCCCACAGCACCTCTGCTGCCCCTACTCAGAGGTTGGTCAGCGTTAGCCCTTCCTGTTCGGAGGAGTTGCCGCTCCTGAACTTCAGCCCCTCTGTCTCCAGGTGAAGAAACTGAGGCCCCGGGGCCAGGAAGGGGTTTGCCCAGGCTGCTGATGCCTTTGGGCAGCATCGAGTCCAGGCCCTCCTTGTAAACATGCATCAGGACCAGAGAGGGCAGGGGTTTGCCCAAGGTCACACAGCCTGAGTGAGGAGGAGCTGGCCTGGGACCTGGGCTTCCTGATGCCCAGGGCGGGCACTTTCATATTCTCTGGCCCTGGCCCTCAGCTTGGGGATTAAGGGACTGGGAGTCAGTTCTACCGTCTGTGTTCCCCGTCACCTCCACGCTGCAGGCCAGGATGGAGTCCAGCGGCCCCACCCCAGGTTGGCTGCCGGTCTGACACAGGTGGCTGGGCCGAGCAAATGCCTCCATCTCCCACATCTCTGGGGGCTCCCTGCTCTGGCCACCAACATCTGTCGTGTGACCCCCCCCATCACCCCTATGTCTGATTGAGTTTGAAAACACCGAGAAGACCGGGGGCTGAAGAGAGAGGAAGAAGGAGGCCAAAAGCCGCCAGCCGAGCTGGCGAAGCCTCCGTGGGAGAGGAAGTGGGCCAGGGGAACAGGAAGGAGGCTGAGGTGGCCTCTGGATCTGCCCCTGTCTCGGCACGTGGCGAGCCCAGCCTTCTGCCTGTAATGAGGATGAGGAAGATGAACAGGGCCTCTGTCAACCCTGAGCCTTCCCGTTTATGGGATGGGAGATGTCACCTTCCACGTGTTCACCGCAGCCAGCCCCACACAGGCCAGCTGGGGAGGTTCCCCTTGAGCTCATCCCAACAAGCTCTGAGGATTGAGCTGTACCCCCTTTGTCCTGATGTCTGGGATAGGGTGGGGGTGCATGGATGGGAGGGTGGGGGCTGCAGGACAGCAATGGGTGGCCGCTCTGCAGCTGCCTGAGGAAGGACCACGTCCCCACCAAGCCTTTGCTCAGCTGTATCCTCAGCCTCTGTGCTTTTTTCTACCCTGTCACCCAGCGAGGGTTGGCTCAAGGCCTCTTTCTCACAGGGCCCGTACCCCTGCCTAGGCTGTTGCAGTGACATGTCCCTGGAGCCCAGCTTCCACCCTCCTTCTGTGCCTCTAGGTTTAGAGGACATGAGTTTGGGGCTTCTCGGACCATGACGCTCTCTCCCGCATCCTCCGTACAGGCTTGGAGGCAGGCGATGGAGCTGGAGTCCTTGTATGACCTGCTGCAGTTTCCCAAGGGGGTGGAGCCCCCAGCAGAGGAGGCGCTCCCACAAGGTGTGTGCCAGCACGGGTCTGAGGGCGGAGGGTGAGGGTCTGCATGGCAAAAGAGTGAGCCTGGCCATGCCTGGGATGTGCAGCGCCTTTCCAGCTGTCAGCTGAGCGCCCAATTCTGCCCATCCCTGCCTCCACCTTCCACCTTATGCTCAACCCAACTCCTCCTCCTGAAACCTTCTGAGGAGCTAGAAACTCCTCTCTCCAGGTGGGAGATGGTGCGGATTACAAGGGTGAATACCGATTGCTCCTGTCCTGTGAGCCTTCTGTATGCCCCTACCCACCAGCACCTCTTACCTATAGCAACTCATTTATTCCAAAGCGTGGGCATCAGTGCCTGCTTTATACAGATGAGGAAACTGAGAGATAAGGGGTGACATGCCACAGTAGCAGGACACTCTTAGCAAGTGGTGGAGTGGGGTTCTGAGCCCAAGGAGGTTCCCAGGACTGAAGTTCCATGACCACCTTGCAGTGATGCCCACCACGCAGCGATGCCTACCATGCAGTGATGCTTTGCAGGTGTGGGGCTCCTGATGTGCTTCCCTCACACGTGTGGGGCTCTTTCAAAAGTGGGGTGAGCATAGGATGGAGCAATTCAATGAGTGTGGGTCACCCTTTCAACAAAGCTCTGTGTTGTGAGCCCTTTCAGGAGCTGGCCACCATAGTCCCTGAAACCTCCTTCCTAGGAGGTGGCTCAAAAGAAGGGCAGGGGCAAGTCCCAGAGCTGTCACAGTCCCTGTGTTCTTTGAAAGAAACAGACCAACAGCAGCATGCCAGGAAGCAGCCAGATGTCCCGGTGGGGAAGGCTTTATTTAGGTGAACTCATTGGAATTTATGTAACCATGAAAACATAAACAGACAGGTGCGGTGGCTCACCCCTGTAATCCCAGCACTTTGGGAGGCCAAGGCAGGCAGATCACCTGAGGTCAGGAATTCAAGACCAGCCTGATCAACATGGTGAAATTCCCGTCTCTACTAAAAATACAAAAAATTAGCTGGTCGTTGTGGTGCATGCCTGTGATCTCAGCTACTCAGGAGGTTGAGGCAGGAGAATCGCTTGAACCCGGGAGGCGGAGGTTGTGGTGAACTATCACGCGGCTGCACGCCAGCCTGGTAACAAGAGCAAAACTCCATCTCAGAAAAAAAAGAAAAAGAAAAAGAAAACTTAAGCATGCTGACAAAGAGAACGTGTGAATAATTTAAGGGAAAGGAGCGGAATGGGGCTTTCTCCAGCTCCTGTGAATACCGCCTTTTTATTTTTATTTATTTATTTATTTTTCTTGAGACAGGAATCTCACTGTGTTGCCCAGGCTGGAGTGCAGTGCTGCGAGCTTGGCTCACTGCAGCCTCCACCTCCCAGGTTCAAGCCATTCTCCTGCGTCAGCCTCCCGAGTAGCTGGGATTACAGGCACGTGCCACCACACCCAGCTAATTTTTGTATTTTTACTAGAGACGGGGTTTCATCATGTTGGCCAGACTGGTCTCAAACTCCTGACCTCAAGGGATCCACCCACCTTGGTCTCCCAAAAGGGCTGGGATTCCAGGCGTGAGCCACTGCACCCAGCCCTGAATGCCGCCTTTTAAGTAGGTATTATGGAGTGAGAACTCCAGCACCAAGAGGGTCCCCGGAGTGGCAGGTCAGACCCCAGAGGGGACAGGCTTGGTCCAGAGTTGCCTGGCTGACTTCACCTTCTGGTATTCTGTGTTTAAAACACCGAAGACTGGAAGGTGTCCTGAGGAAAGCAGCTGAGTTAGGATAGTAGCACTTAGTTACTACAATAATAATAATTAGCATTACAACTGATAACAAATAATAGTTACAATTGATTACTTAAAGTTCTGGCAAGCAGAGCTGAGACATTGGGTGACTCAAGTCACAAGAAGTCTGCTCCAGGAAGGAGCAGCACCATGTTCATTCATTCATTCATTCATTTGTCCGCTCACGTGCCCAAGCACTTGCTGAGAGCCTGCCCTTTGCTAGGCACCTCAGCCCATGATGCTGTTGCCTTCTCTTTCATCACAAGACACAGGGCTGGGTAGCACTCTAAGGTTTTCAGCATATCTAGGAAAAGCCTTTGTTGGGGTCACATAAGAGACAACGCATTTTGTGAATTTAGGCAAGACAGTCCCCACTGCTGACTGTTTTCCCCCGTGTACATTGGGACTCGCTGATCTCAGAGGTCCTTCTCAGCCCTGACATTTTGTGGATTCTGTGGGTCTAAAATGTGGGCGCCGCTGGCCTCGGCCTTGGAGAAGGGGACCTGCTGGGCCTCCGAGGGCCACCCCGGGGAGTCCGACTACAAGGGGGGCCATGGAGGGGCCTGGGAGACCTGGGCTAAGCCCCACCTTAGCCTGTTAGAGCCTGGTGAGCCTGGGCACCGCCTCCCCTCTCTGGCTGGGGTTTCACTTTACGTAAATAGGGAGGGCTGCCAGATAAAACACAGGATGCCCAGTTAACTGAATGTCTCAAAATATAAATGCTGCAGTATCTGCGGATGAGCTGGTGCTGGTGAGGGAAGTGAGGGAAGGCGCGCCGGGGTGGAAGTGGCAGGACCAGTGCCCCCGGGGCTGAGGTGCTGCGCTCTGTGGGTGACCTGCAGGGAGTGTGGCCAAGTGCCCCACAGGGTCCCCACGTGCTTGTCATACCCACTCTGCTTCCAGGAGGAAAGAAGAAATACCTGCTGCCCACTTCCCGGAAGGACCCCAGATTTGAAGCACTGCAAAAGGTACAGCAGCCTCCACAGCCCTGACAGCCCTGGTCACACTCTGGGCAGAGGAGGCAGCAGCCTCCGCAGGGCGGAGACAGCGAGATATCCCTACTCTGGCTGGGGGTGGTGACCCCCGAAGGCCCCGAGGAGCAAGTTACCCACAGAACCTGCATGTAAAAACATGTATTGAGCACCAACTGTGTGCCTGCACACATACCATCCCAGCAAGCTCATGGGATTTGAGGCCAATCTATTATTCCCTACATCCCAGGGAGGGGACAGATAGTGAGGCTTAGAGAGGTGACCTGATCTGTCAGGGGCACGCAGGTGCCTGTAACGGAGGTGGGGTTTGACATGAGCTGCTGGCCCCTAAGCCTGCGCTCCTCCCCAGCTTGGCTGCCCAAGGTGAAGGAGAACTGGTGGGACAGTGGCGGTGGGACAGTGGCGGTGGGCCTGTGGCACCCATGCTCAGTTCTCTCCTTGGTCGTAGGTCTGCTGCTATGGCCACTGGACCAGCTGGGCACAGGTGGGCTCCAGGCCTCTGTTTCCCTCAGCCTCTGTCTCTAGTCTCCACATGGCCTCTCTGTTGCCTCCTCCAAGGAGGCCTCCTGGGCTATCCATCTTCCATACCCAGAGGCTTTGTGGACCATTTTCCATCCTCCTTCCTATTCCCTCACTCCCTCCATTGCCTTTCCCACCTTTGGCCAGCACACCTGGCACAGCCCTGTACCTGGCACTAGGGACACAGAGAAGGGCCATCTGTGGTCCTGCCTGGAAGACCTGGGGGGATGCTGACACATCATCCCAGCTCGGCTCCTCCAGAGGCTGATGCTGAGACAAGGATTTGGGTGCCAGTAGTTGAGTTGGGAGGTTGTCCCAGGGGTCATGGGAGGAAAGGGGCCAACACATGGTTAGCAATGGAGCTGGTTCTGGTTCTGGGGGCTCAAGCCTGCTGGGTACCCTGGAGCCAGCATAGAGCAGGCTCAGAGCATTCCTGCCCAAGGGGTGACGGAGCTGGGGTATTTATACACCACCTTCTGACAACCTTTAGTGAACAGCTGCTCCCTGAGAAAGGGCTGGGCCTTGATGTTGATTCACTGGCACCCTGACCTTTTGAGCATAAGCAGATGGGTACAGCTTCCAGCAGAGCTGCAGGCGGGAGCTGGGCCAATGGGCTCCAGTCAAGGCGTGGTCAGGGCACCAGCACTGCATTAGCTTCCTAGGGCTACTGTACCTTGTGGCCGCAGACTGCATGGCTTAAACCACAGAAATGTATTGTGTTACAGTGCTGGAGGCCAGAGGTCCTCAGCCAAGGGGTTGTCAGGATTGGCTCCTTCTGGAGGCTCTCTGGGGGCCTGTGTCCCCTCCTCTCCCCCAGCTCTGATGGCTGCAGCCTCCTGGGCTCCCAGAACCGTGGCGGTGTCACTCCAATCTCCACCTCCATCTTCACGCCCAATGTCGTGTCCCCCGTTTCCTCCTGGGACCTCACCAGGAGCACCTTTAACGGCCATATGTCTACTGACCACCTCTCAGGGCATTCTAGGCTTTTTCTATCAAGTGTTCATTGTCCAATTCTTTTCCTTCTTTAAGCTATCTCCCCATTTTGGGTATTTGCTATGGTAGTGCCCCACTTCCTGGTACTAAAACTTCATGCATGGTAACGACAGCCCCACACTGCTCAGGTTTGTGACGGAGAGAAGCAGGGAGTCGGCAGGATCCCAGAGCAGGCCCCCAACTCATTCTGGGAGATCAAGGAGGGCTTCCCAGTGGAGGTGACATTTTAGCGGGCCTTGAAGGATGGGTTAGAGTTGGCAGGTGAGAGACAGGCATTCCAAGCCAGGTATGGGGCCAGGTGAGAAGTTCCCACCTCTGCCAAAAGTCATCCCCTTGGGGTCTGCAGGTGCTGATGGAGTGGATCAACGCCACTCTTCTCCCAGAGCACATTGTGGTCCGCAGCCTGGAGGAGGACATGTTCGACGGGCTCATCCTGCACCACTTGTTCCGTAAGTGGCTGTTTCTGGGGCTGCCTGGGCCTCGGCCCCACAGGCGGGCTCCCTCTCTCAGTCCCCACAATAGTCCGGGGTTTAAGGACACCTGTCTCACTTTCTAGATGGGCCTGGGCTGGGGAGATGGGGGTGCTATGTGCGGCCCATGAGTGAGGGGGCCGAGCTGGGGCTCAGGCTGGGGCTCTGACGCCTGGACTCCTTCCACCACACCACACTGCCTCTCCAACACTTACTGAGTACCTGCTGTTTTCAGGTGCTGAGAGGTAACAGAAGAACCCATGGTCCCTGCCCTCCAGCTGCCCCAGGCTGCTGGAGAGAAAACAGGCGGTCTTGGGGGGCTGGGGGCAGGGCTAGGCTCCTGCTGCCATGTTCCTCCTCAGTCTGGAAAGTTCCAAGGGACTTTGCAGTGGGCATTCATGCTCAGGGCCCCCTCCTGGCCCTGGGTGAGTGTCCCCCACAAGCCCCAGAGTCACCCTGTCCCTTTCCTCTTGTGTGGCCATATTGGTCTACACATGTCTTTTGCACAAAACTGTGGTCTTGGAGGCCACCGATAGGCCCGATGCCGTGTCCTGGGCACTTAGCCTGGGGGCAGCCTCCGCAGTGTTTGCTGAGCTCTTTGCAGATGGGCTATACCATCCCATGCCTGTGACTCGCACTTCTGGGCACGGCCCATGTAGCAGGTGCAGCTCATCCTAAGAACAGCCGGTGCTGTTACTATCCCATTTCACCGATAAGGAGAGGGAGCCTCTGAAAGTCCTCATAATTTGTTCAAGTTCTCACAGTTAGGGAAGCAGAGGAGTCAGGATAGAAAACCAGGAGTGTGGACTGTAGCCACTAGCCCACACTGCCCTGCAGAGACGCAGTGAAACAGCTGTGCAGGAGTCCAAGGGCTGCAGGCACAGGGTGATCAAGGTGAGGTGGGCTCTCTCGGCCAGCACAGGGGGCTGAGATTTGCTCACGTCACGTGGCCTGCGTGCCCCACCAATCCTGTTCTGTGTGGATGAGGGTCTCCTGGGAGCTGGGTGGCACAGCGGGTTGAGGCTGTGGGTATGGCCCAGGCCCCAACACTGTGTTCCTTCTCAGTCTGGAAAACTCCAAGGGGCTTTGCAGGGGGTGTTCATGCTCAGAGCCTCCTCCTGGCCTCTCCAGACCCATGTTCTCTGAAGCACCAGGCAGGTTCAGCCTCCTGGAGGGGCCCCAAGGTGCTCTCTGGGTTGCCCCCAGCCAAGGGCCCTCACCACCCTCTCCTGCCTCCAGAGAAGCTGGCAGCACTCAAGCTAGAAGCAGAGGACATCGCCCTGACAGCGGCGAGCCAGAGGCACAAGCTCACAGTGGTGCTGGAGGCCGTGAACCGGAGTCTGCAGCTGGAGGAGCGGCAGGCCAAGTGGAGTGTGGAGAGTATGTGGGCTGCAGCCAGCCACCCCCGGGGGGAGTGTGGGGCCGCTGGGGTCCTTCTGCTTCAGGCGCCTCATACACCAGGAAGGTGCGCTCATCTCCGTCCCAGCAGGGGCACAACCTGTGAGTTAGGAAGGAGGTGGAAGCCTCAGGCAGCCACAGGCAGGCATCTGGCTGAGCAGCCAATGGCCCAGGACACGTCTGTGCCCCAGAGGGTGTCACTGCAGCAAAGAGCAGCCCAGGATAGCAAACGGTCTCATGGAGGATGACAGCCACTGTAGGGCTCCAAGTACCGCAGTCAACCCATCCACACTCCCATTTCCTTCAAGTACTGGAATATCTGCAGGGCCAGTTTGTACACAAAGTGAGTGTGCCTGGCTGGGCATGGTGGCTCATGCCTGTAGTCCCAGCACTTTGGGAGGCCAAGGCGGGTAGATCCCCTGAGGTCAGGAGTTCGAGACCAGTCTGGTCAACATGGCGAAACCCCATCTCTATTGAAAATACGAAAATTAGCCAAGTGTGGTGGCGGGCACAGGTGCTCAGGAGGCTGAGGCAGGAGAATCACTTGAACCCAGGAGGCGGAGGTTGCAGTGAGCCGAGATCTCACCATTGCACTCCAGCCTGGGCGACAAGAATAAGACTTCATATCAAAGAAACAAAAGAGTGTGCCAAACACCGAGATTTCCGCGCCCCACCCGGTTCACAGTTTGGCACAGATTTCCTTCCCTTCCATTGTCTGTATCGTCCCCCTATCCCAGATGAGAACAGCGAGGCCGAAAGAAGTTAAGCAGCTTCTCCAAGGCTGGGCGGTGAGGGTTGAACAGAGTCACTCTCCGAACCCAGGTTTTGTTGGGTCACAGGCTCCTGCATCCGCTGCTTTTAAGGTCTCACATTCAGTGATTGATGTTGATGAAATCAGCCCTAATTAAGTCCTGTTGAGCTGAAATCTAATGACGGTTCAGCCAGGGCCTTACCGCAGGTCACTCGGTGCTTCCAGGTGTGAACAGTCTGCAGTGACGCTCTTTGTGTCTAGAGCTCCTTGCACAAGGTACACTGAATCTTTGGGCTATGTTCTAAGAAGTAGGATGACAGAGGCAAAGTGTGATGATATTTTTTTGAGGAGATTTGTTCTGTCACCCAGGCTGGAGTGCAGTGGCACAATCTCCGCTCACTGCAACCTCTGCCTCCCAGTTTCAAGCAATTCTCCTGCCTCAACCTCCGGAGTAGCTGACACTACAGGCACATGTCACCACCCCAGCTAATTTTTATGCTTTTAGTAGAGATGGGGTTTCACAATATTAGCCAGGATGGTCTTGATCTCGTGACCTCGTGATCCACCTGCTTCGGCCTCCCAGAGTGCTGGGATTAAGGCATGAGCCACCGGGCCCCGCTGACGTGTGAAGCGTTTTAGGTTCTGAACATGTATCTCTAGATCTCTGCTCTCCAGAAGGCTGGACACAGACCTCCTCGGTCTGTGGGTGGTGGCTGTGACAATGAAGAAGGCTCCATTCGGCTGAATGTTTTGGTGGCACCCTGGGCCCTGACCTGTCTCTTCTCTCCTTCTAGCCATCTTCAGAAAGGACCTGCTGTCCACCCTGCACCTCCTTGTGGCCCTGGCCAAGCGCTTCCAGCCCGACCTGTCCCTCCCAACCAACGTCCAGGTGGAGGTCATCACCATTGAGGTAGCAGCCTGGGCCCCCAGGGATTTGTAAGCAGAAGCTGAGCGTCTTGGGTCCACATTGCTGTGCCCTGCATGGATGGTACTGGCTGGGGTGGGCTGACCCAGGGTGAGTGTAAGGGAACCCTGAGAAACAGAATCCTGCCAGCACAGCCAGGGGTGCTGTGTGGAGCTGGGGATGGGCTGGTAAGAGTCTAGTGGGGCTGGCAGAGATTATGGGGGCATGAGGAAGTCCATGGCTGGCCAGCTTCTCTTGACCTCAGCAACGGCCATCTAGCTGGCAGAGGTTAGGGCCGGCGGCTGTCCGGCCATATCCCTGAGTCATATGTGGCCGTCTGTTCATGGCCACGAGGGAGCCTTCACACCCCTGAGGCAAAACCACTGCTCTCACCACAGGGTACTATCGCTTGTTAGAGAACTGGCAGCTGTGACAGTGCAGGTTCTCCTCTTTCAGGAAGCCTTTCCAGATTTCCCTGCCCTAGATACTCTGTCTAGCATGCGTCCTGCCTGAGCTGCAGTTAATACCTGGGAATCCACGGCTTCTCTCTCCAGACTGAGCATCGCAGTAGGGGGTCACACCGGCTCTTTCCTTCCTCTGACCCCCCCGTCCCACCCTAGCTTCGGGTTCCTGGTGCATAGGGGCTTCCTGTCTGAGGGTGTATCTCTGACCCTCCCCAAGAGAATAAGCCAAGTTTGGCCAAACCCAGTCAAAGTCATTTCTACTTTTTTTTGTTGTTTTTTTTCCAGATGGGGTCTTGCTGTATTGCCCAGGCTGGAGTACAGTGGCACAATCTCAGCTTGCTGCAACCTCTGCCTCCCCGGCTCAAGTGATCCTCCCACTTCAGCCTCCCAAAGAGCTGGGACTACATGTGTGAGCCACTGCACCTGGCTAATTTTTTGCATTTTTTGTAGAGACAGGGTTTCACCATGTTGCCCAGGCTGGTCTCAAACTCCTGAGCTCAAGTGATCCACCTGCCTAGTCTCCCAAAGTGCTGGGATTACAGGCATGAGCCACTGCACCCACCTTCTACTGGTTTTTAAAACCATTGATTATAATTCCCTACCAAGCAGTTGTGTGGCTTTGTGAGGCAGACACAGCCCCAACCTCAGGACTCCTGGGGAGGAAAGTCAATTAAGTCAGGAGACCATCCTGAGGAGGGGATGAGGCAGAGCAAATGGGTCCCTGGGACTGCTCTGAGTCTGAGTTTTCTGGATTATTTAATTTCTTCCCTCCTTATGTTTCCTAGAGCACCAAGAGTGGTCTGAAGTCAGAGAAGTCGATGGAGCAGCTCACTGAATGCAGGTGAGGGAAGGACGACGAGGGTGCGTGGCTGGGGCTGGGGCTCAGCAGTGGACGGGGCAGGGTGGGGGCTGGGGCAGATCTCCCTGATCTTTGTGGGAAGGGCCCTCACACTCTGGCTCCCTCAGACCACAGAAGCCTGTGCTGACCCCTCAGACCACAGAAGCCTGTGCTGACCCCTCCATCCCACGGTAGCACTCAGGACCCCTTTTGTTCCGGCCTCCACCCTGGTCCCTGCCTGGCCCCTCCCAGCCACCCTGCTTTGTTCTCTGGGGTGGGGGCCCCTGCGTTTGGGGCCCAGGGCCCAGTGAATCTTAGTCTCTCTAGTGTGAGCAGGATGTGCCTCTGCCTTTCAAAGCTGTAAGAGTCTTAGAGGCCCCTGCATGGCCAGGGACTGGCCGTCTCGCTCTGGGTGTGCGGCCATCCTGCTTTGGGATGTGGCCATCCTTTTCCCCACCCAGTGGGGGGCATGGCCATCCTGCTTCCCACTGGGGCTGGCAGTCCTATTCCCTGCCCACTGTGGGTGTGGCCATCTGCTCCCCACCCACTGGGGCTGGCAGTCCTACTCCCTGCCCACTGGGGGTGTGATCATCCTGCTCTCTGCCTACTGTGGGTGTGGCCATCCTGCTCCCCACCCACTGGGTCATGGCCACCTGCTGCTGCCTGGCTTGTTCACTCTGCAGCAGGCTCTGTCTTGTCCAGACAGCTTTCCCCTTTAGTTGGGAGGAGGCTAACAGCAGGAAATTAGATTCCCCTCCCTTACCTAATTTCACCAAAGGCCTATTATGCGCAGGCATTGGGCTGAATGTTTTAGCTCTCACAAAGCCCAGGGAGGTGTGGTCAGTTTTCTTTAGTTCGGAGAGGGCAGGGGAGTGTCCAGGGCCTCACAGCTGGGGCAGAACTGGGATGCAAACCCAGGACTGGGCTATGCTTGGATGGAGCTGTGGCTGAAGGAGGAAGCTGGGCAGAGGGAGCCTAAGAGGAATCAAGTCCTTCTAGAAAAATGCATGAAATAGCCTCCCCGTTCTCAGCTGCCATCTTCCCCCTCCGTCCTGGGTCCCTACTGTCCCCTCAGGTCCCGTGACTGGGCCTGCTTAGGCCTGCCTGAGCCTTTGCCCTGGCCCCCTACCCAATATGCCCCCCATGCTCTCCCTCCTCCTGTCAAAGTCAGGGCACGCTTCCTGTTCTTGGTCCAGGCTCTGTCCTGCTGGACCATCAGGTCCTCTGAGCCAGGCCCAGCACCACAGTTTCTCAATGCCCATGTGGCCCTGGGTTCCAGTTTGTCTCCATTAATTGAGGGAGTCAGGCCAAATGCCATCCAGCTTTACAGGTTCTGGATTCTGTGCAGGAGTCTAAGGTTGGCACGTAAGAGCCGCCCAGAGCACTCAGTCACCGTGCTGCAGAGAACAGGTGGAGAGGGACGGGCCCCGGGGGCGACACAGGCTGCCGGCAGGTCCACCTTTGCTGGCTTCCATGTGGTGCTGGCTCTGGCTCAGGCTTAGGGCACAGCTGGTGCACAGCTGCTGGGTGCCTCGCTGGTGACATGGCAGCTGTGGGTGGTGCTCAGGATTTCTGACTTCTTGTCTTAGTTACTGATTGCTGAGTAACAAGTTCCCCCAAAACTTTGAAGCTGAAAATGACAGTGAACGTGGATTCTCCTCACAGTTTCTGTGGGCCCGGAGCTCAGGAGCAGCTCGGCTGGGTGCTTGGGCTCAGGATCTCTCACGGGGATGCAGCCAAGATGCTGGCCAGGGGGGCTGCCATCCACTTAAGGCTTGGCTGGGGCTGGAGCGGTGTGGACGGAACACGGCATCTGCCCTCCTGGCAGCCTTGGCCCTGTGTGCTGAGCCTGGGTCCCTGTCATAGGCTGTTGGGCTCTGCCCTGTGGGGCCAAGCTCTCCTCTGGAGGGCTCTAATTGGAGGGATTTGGGCTGCCCTGGACCTACAGAACTTCTTTTCTATGGGGTGGAGTGGAGCTAAAAACTTGACTAAAAAAGTCAAAGAAAAAATTTCAAAAACAGTAAAAATGGAGTGAAAGAAGCCAGACGCAAAAGAGGACATGCGACATGGTTTCAGTTACATGATCTTCTAGGACAGGCAAAACCAATAGACGGCAAGAGCAGTCACAGCCGGGATCAGTGCAGGGAGGGACGGATGGAAGGGAGGACATGCAGGGGTGCTGGGAGGTTCTGCATCATGTAGGTGGCGGTGATTGCACAGGTGTGTATGTGTAAAATGCACACACTGTAAACATAACTTTTGTACATATGTGATAGATCTCCCTTAGAACAAAACAGGAACCACAAAACCAGCAAAATCCAAATGTTTCTAGGTGTGGAAGCCTCAGAGAAGGGCATGAACCTATGTCTGCTGTTTGCCTCCCACAAAGACCCTCTCTGCTACCTGCCCTACCTACAAAACTACCAGGATAACCACAAACATGCCAGTTTCTTTGCCACCTTGCCAGCACTGATGTTTGTCATGTTGAGAAACCGCAGGTTTGCAGGGTTTTTCTTAACCATTTGTTTGCTTTTCCCACCCCCTTCAACTTCTCCTGTAGCACAGACAAGGACCAGCCTCCGAGTGAGTACTCTCGTAATTTCTGGAAATCTTTTCCTATCTGATGTGTGTTAATGCAGATAAGTCCTGATGCCGGGTTGGTTAATTGCTGAGCATTCTCTCATTTCCTTGTTGCCTGCTTTTGTATCTCGACCCTCATTCTTATTCATTTGTCCCTCTTTCTGTCTGTCCATCCACAGAGCTGGCTGCTCCTTCTCATGATACTGTCTCTGGAGGGAGAGAGATTTATAATTCACATATGCAGTGATGGTGGAGTCCATTGACTGTGTGGGCTCTGGAGTCAGTGGCCTAGGTTCAAACACCAGTTTTCCCACTCATGAGCCACTTAAGCTTGGGCAAGTATCTTAACTTGTC
The DNA here is from genome assembly GCA_028533165.1 of Leontopithecus rosalia. Classification (NCBI taxonomy): domain Eukaryota; kingdom Metazoa; phylum Chordata; class Mammalia; order Primates; family Cebidae; genus Leontopithecus; species Leontopithecus rosalia. The sequence goes on along the minus strand of CM052648.1, from coordinate 25,976,336 downwards.
CATGCCTCAGTGTCCTCATCTATAAAATGACCCTGACCCTGACCCTGGCCCTAACCTCTTAAACTGGCAGTGAGGGTTAAAGGAGATCATCTGTGAGTGCGTTCAGCATGTGGATAGTGCTCAATAGTGAGTGGGCAGTAATGTGGCTGCTGCTCTTCTGACAGAGCTGTTCACCAATCAGTTCATTTATCTAATTGTTACTTCTTTCATTCATCCATTCCTTCGTCAGCAGTCTTGCCAGCTCTCCTCTATCCATCCATCCATTTATCCATCTACTGATCCATCCATCCATCCTTTCTTCCATTCATGTATCTGCTCACCCACCTATCTACCCACCCGTCTATCCATCCATCAATGTATCCATTTCTGCATCCATCAACCCATTCTTCCATTCATCTATCCATCTACCCACCCATCCATTTATCCATCTCTCCATCTATCCATTCCTGCCTCTGTTCATCCATCCACATAACCATCCATCCATCCACCCATCCATTCATCGATTTATCCCTCCATCCAACCATCCATCCATCCATCCATCCAGTCACCATCTATTCATCCACCCACCCACTCATCCATTTGTCCATCTCTCCATCTATCCATTCCTGCCTCCATTCATCCATCCACCTACCCATCCATCCACCCATCTATTTATCCATTTATCCATCCATCCATCCACCCATCCATTCATCCTTTCATCCATCTATCCATCCACCCACCCATCCATCCATTCATCCATCCATCCAGTCACCCACCTGTCCATCCACCCACCCACCCATCCATTTATCTATCTCTCCATCTATCCATTCCTGCCTCTGTTCATCCATCCATCTACCCATCCATTTATCCATCCATCCACCCATCCATCCATCCATCCATCCATCCATCCATCCATCCAGTCACCCACCTGTCCATCCACCCACCCACCCACCCATCCATTTGTTCATCTCTCCATCTATCCATTTCTGCCTCCATTCATCCATCAACCTACCCATCTATCCATCCACCCATCCATTTATCCATCCATCCATCCTTCCATCCATCCATCCATCCATCCATCCATCTATCCAGTCACCCACCCACCCATCCATTTATTCATCTCTCCATCTATCCATTCCTGCCTCCATTCATCCATCCACCTGCCCATCCATCTATCCATCTATTCATCCATTCATCCTTCCATCCATCCATCCACCCACCCATCCATCCATTCATCCATCCATCCATACATGAATTCAGTCACCCACCTATTCATCTACCCACCCACACATTATTTATCCATCACTCTATCTATCCAGTCATGCCTCCATTCATCCATCCACCTACCCATCCATCCATTCATCTATCCATCCATCCCTCCATTCATCTATCCAGTTACCCACCTATCCATCATCCATCCATCCAGTCACTCATCTATCCATCCATCCACCTATCCATCCACCCATCCATTTTTCCATCCCTTTATCCATCCATTGACACCTCCATTCATCTATCCACCTGCCCATTCATCATCTATCCATCCATCCATTCCATTTATCTGTCCAGCCACCCATCCATCCATCCACCCACCTATCCATCCATCTATTCATCAACCCGCCCATCCACCTAGTCATCCATCCATTCATCTATCTACACATCCAACCACCTATCTATTCACCCATATCTGTCCATCCCAACACTATTTTTTCTTCCTGTACCCTCCCCACTTAGACACATAGCTATGTGGGCAGGGATGCTATGAGGAGCACCTCACTTGCAGAGATAGAGATACTGACCTGCCAGGAAAGTAAGTAGCCTCTGAGAATGGGGGCTGACGGAGACTGAGTTTTGGGAGAAAGGAGAAGTGGGGGGCAAGGAGGGCTGGCTGGGGAATCTGTGTTTGTAGGGGGAGGGGCTGCCTGAGGACATGAAGGGTTGTTCAGGGAGCAGTATTTTCAGCAGGGGGCAGCATGAAGTGAGTGTCATGGGGCGAAGAAAGGACACAGAACAGGGGATCATCTGATGACACATTTGCCTCTCATTTCCTGGCTCCTTCAGTGATGCAATTTCCCTGACCACTGATGTTTCCACCATGTCGATTGTCAGTTGGTTTCAGGGGCCTTTTAACGTGCATGATGCTATTTGGTGTCACTTTCCCCCCTTCATGAATAAGTGAACTGAAGCACAGAGAGGTGCTGTGATTTACTTAGAGTCACACAGCTCCTGAGTGGCAGAAGAAGCCACAGGCAAACTTAAGCCAGTCTGTGTATTTGGTGCCTGAGGACCGGTGTCCCCATGGGAGGAGTGTTAGGTGCAGATAGCAGGAACCCAGCTTGCTGGATCCCAGGGCCCGAGCCACTGTTCCCGGACTCCAAGGGAGTAACTGAGTTGCTGAGAGAACTGGCCTTTTGCAGGCAGCAGGTTCAGACACTCTTGGGGGTGGGGTGAGGGGGTGGGCAGTGGGGAAGAGTCCTTACTCAGCCAATTTAAAAGCCAGGGGAGGAGACTGATAGAACTAGCATCAGCCCCAGGCTGGCCCCATCACCCATCTGTAGCAGCTCCCGAGGCCCTGGGGAGGAGAGCAGGGCCCTGGGAGGAGGGAGGGCCAGCTGGCAGAGGAAGGGATGCAGCTGTGCCTACATCGTAACAAGTATCAGCTGCAGGAAGAGCGGCTGTTTACTGAAGTCCTACTGTGTGCTCAGTCATCATGCTGCTGGGCCAGGTGTGTTATCTGCTATCAAACAATTCCATCTCTGCAATGACTCCAGCTAGGGAGGCACAGAGAGAGAAGGCGAATCCCTCTGGGGGCACACGGCCAGGGGAGCAGTGACTCAAATCCAAGTCTATTTTATGTGAGAACCATGATCTAAAACGGCAGCTCCCTCTGGACTGGTTATTCTAAGAAACTTTTGTGAAAAAAAATATTCCCTGTTTGGCACAAAGATAATAGCATCGTAATGAGGTGTTTATTGGATCTGTGTCTGCAGAGGACGTCTTTGATGAATTATTTAAGCTGGCTCCGGAGAAAGTGAACGCAGTGAAAGAGGTAGGAGAGATCAAACCTCTCAGCAGCTCTCGGGCCGCCCACCCCACCCACTGCCCACCTGCGCCGTAGGAGGGAATCACGGGTCCTTGTGCCACACCTGCGGCATGCTAGGCCCTTGTTCTTCCTTGGTTAGGCCATCGTGAACTTTGTCAATCAGAAGCTGGACCGCCTGGGCCTGTCTGTGCAGAATCTGGACACCCAGGTAGGGACTCAGCGGTGGCATCTCCAGGCAGGGCAGGGCCACTGGCCCTAGGAAGGAAAGGGTCTGTGCGCCCTAGGAACCCGTTGTGTGGTGGTGGGGTTGCATCGCCTCTTGGAGCCTCGGGGTCCCCCTCCCCAGTGTGACTGCTGCTGGCAGCCAGCACTGGCCACCAGGGACGGCAGGATCCCGGGGGCGGGGGCGTGGGAACACTTCACCAAGCTGGAGTCACCTCGGCTGTCACTGCTTCTCATTGTTATAATTTTATTTCACAATTAATCTTAGCCTAGCCCATGCCCAGACTTGAAGCACATGAGTCTTCCCTGCGTGGTTGTGTTCGCCCAAACAGAATTTATTAGGTTTGTGCCATGTGCCAGGCGTAGGTGACAACGCAGTCCCGCTGTCTGCAGGCGCTGCGTCTCTCACAAGCACCCTGAGGAGCCCAGCCCTCCCCTGGCTGCCTTAGGCTGAATCGTCCCAGGAGCAGAAGCAGGAGCAGGAGCAGGAGCAGAATACTGGGGGTCAGCACTGACCGTGGGCTGTGGCTTTCCACAGTGGCTCTGTGCCCGCAATGCAAGGGATGGCGGCAGAGGAGCAGAGTGGATGACTGCCAGCCTGGCACCTGCAGAGTGGGCATGGAGTCTGCTGGATGCCAGTGGCCTCAATGGGACATGACGTAGGCATCTAGCCACCTGGGTTCTGCTGGGTGCTGGGGCCTGGGGTGGGGAGGGAGTCTGGTCCCAGATGGACCAACTGGCTCATGAAGAAAGTAGCCAGAGCTGCTGACCTCTCAGAGAGGCTCTGGATGGGCATTGGCTGGGGAGGAATGGGGCGAGGTACTCCCACTCCCAGTAGCTAAAACCAATAAAGCCCTTACTAGGTGCCAGTCCCCGGGCAAAATGCTTCCTACATTAACTCGTTGAATTCTTCCCCAAATCCCCTGAATTGGGAACTGTGTTACCTCACTTACAGAGGAGGATATTAAGGCACAGAGGGGTTAATTAACTTGTCTAAGGTCACACAGCGATATGTAGTGGATCTGGGATTTGAACCCAGGAAGCTGGGGCCAGAGTTTGTGCTTATAACCACCTCACATGTGGCCACGTGAGAAGTTTGTGTGTGATAGGGTATGGCAGCATGGCAGGGTGGAAATACCAGGCTTTGAAGCCAGACAGACACACATTTCCCTCCTGCCTCCACCAGTGATGGCCCCTGGGCTCTGCTGACACCCCTCCACGTTTGTTGTGTGACCTTGGGTGAGTTACTGGTCTTCTCTGAACCTCAGGCTCCTCTTATAAAGTGGGTGCAAGATGGCAACCTCATAGAATTATAGGTGGTACATGAGCCAGTGAGCCCCATGTTTGGTCTATTACTTGGCATGCTGCCGGCATGAAATAAATGAGAGATTTGCAGTTTTATATTTTATGTGGGTATAAACAGGATGATTTCTGAGATTTACATATTGCCTATTCCATCTTTATCTCTCCCTTGGTAAAGTAACGGCTTTGGATACTCATGGCATGTGCGAAGTTGGTATTTAGAGACTGTTCAATAAAGCAGGGGAAGGAAGTCCCTTGCATTCCCGTTGTGTTACCGAAGAATAACGGCAGAAAAGATTTCAGGCCCAAACTAATAACATTGAAACAGTAATAGGAGGAAATTCCATTAAGGGCTTTGAATGGCGGTTTCTTCCAACATCCCATCCCGTGTTTTGTATCTTTGAAGAGACTCGATAGGATAATATTAGCATACGATATGCTGGTGGTAGGGACGACAGCTTTATCTCGGAACAGACAGAACAGACAGAAATATTAATATGGCAACTGGCAAGATGGGCCCCGTGTGCCTCTCTCTGCCTTTCCCTGATGGAACAATTTTACATGTAACTCTGTTTTCCTGTGTTTCTGTACCTTGTGGAACAGCGTGGTGTTTAAAAACTGGCATGAGGCTATTCTATAACAAGTTTAGGAAGCACTTCTTTTACCGAGCAAACACTATGTACCAGGCATCCTGAAATTGCATTTTACTTGCAACCCTGGGGGCCAGAAAAGTCTTCCCCACTTCTCACCAAGGAACCAGAGGCTCAGAGAAGTTGTGTGATTTCCTTAAGACCACACAGCCTGTAAAAGACAGAGTGGGCCCCCCCCCCCAGGCTTCTTCCATATGATGGCCTCCTGTTCCTTCCTTTGTAGTTTGCAGATGGGGTCATCTTACTCTTGCTGATTGGACAACTTGAAGGCTTCTTCCTGCACTTAAAGGAATTCTACCTCATGCCCAACTCTCCTGCAGAAATGGTAAGTTCTCCAAAGATTCTTGATTGTCTACCTCTGGGTGAACAGGTAAACAGAAATGACATGACACTTGTGTTTATTCAGTTCCAGGTGAAGTGAAGGGTGTAGGGGAAGCTTGTTTATCTATGTCTACCTGTCCATCCATCCATCCACCCATTCACCTATCCATCCATCCATCCCTCCTCCCATCCATCCATCCACCCATTTACCTATCCATCCACCTATATACCTATCCATCCACCCACCCATTCATTCACCCATCCACCTATCCGTCCACCTGTATACCTATTCATCCACCCACCCATCCATCCACCCATACACCTATCCATCCATCTATCCATCCACCCATCCATCCATCCATCCACCCACCCACCCACCCATTCACCTATCCATCCACCCACCCATTCACCTATCCATCCATCTATATACCTATCCATCTACCACCTATCCATCCACCCATCCACCTATCCATCCACCCATCCACCTATCCATCTACACATCCACCCATCCATCCATCCATCCATTCACCTATCCATTCACCCACCCATCCATTCACCCATCTACCTATCCATCCACCTATCTACCCATCCATCCACCAATCTATCCATCCACTCACCCATTCACCTATCCATCCACCTATATACCTATCCATCTACCCATCCACTCATCCACCTTTCCATCCATCTATCCATCCATCCATCCCCCTATCTACCCATCCATCTATCCATCTACCCATCCACCTATCCATCCATCCATCATCTACTATCTATTCATTTCCATCTGCCCATCTGCCTATTATCCCTTCTGTTCACCTACCAAGCTATACCCACCATCTATGCACCCATCCGTCTACCTGCCCCCCTGTTCATCCACCTACCTGCCCGTCCATGCACCTGTTTTCCTGTGTGTTTATTCATCTACCTAGTCCATCCATCTATCCATCCATCCATCCATCCACCCATTCACCTATCCATCCACCTATATACCTATCCATCCACCCACTCATCTATCCACCCATCCATCCATCCACCCACCCATTCACCTATCCATCCACCAACATAACTATCCATCCACCCATCCACCTATATACCTATCCATCCACCCACCCACCCATCCATCCACCCATCTACCTATCCATTTATCCATCCATCCAGCCACCCACCCACCCACCCACCTGGCCATCAACCTGCCTGCCTGTCTACCCACATATAGGAAGTTTGTTTATGTATATGTCTTTCTGGCCTTCCATGCATTCGTCCATCCACTTGCCTACCTGTCCATTCACCTGCTTCTTCATTCATGCATCCATTTGGCTGTACTCCAGTCCATCTTCCCATCCTGTTGATTTATGCACCCAATCCATCCATACACCTGCCTGCCTATCCACCTACCTGTTCATCTACCCATCTCCTGCCCACACACCTGTTCCCTCATTCCCTGAAGGCCTGCTTAGTGCCAGCCCTGAGCTGCACGGGGCATTAAGATGATCCAACACAGCTCCTCATTTCAGGGACCTCTCCATCTATTCTCACTGTTCTCCCAGTGATGTGTACTCTTGCAGGACCACAGTGAAATGTGTTGGTTCAGATGTGTGGGTCAGAGGAGGGGCCTGGAAGAATGAGAGCTTAGTATAATCTCAAGGAGTCCAGAAGGGCATTGGCTCAGAGGTGAGCCAGGAGGTTGATTAGGGATTGGTTTGCAGAGTTATTGAGGAAGGGCTCCCAGAGGGGAGGGAACAGCATCAGCAAAGCCTCAGAGTGGGGCACAAACAGAGTTGGGTCAGCAAAGTGTCGGTGCTTCCCTCTGGCTGCAGGAGCTGGAAGGGTGGGGCCTGAGCTGGGGGGATCAGAGTTCCCACGTGGACCCTGGAGGCTGGTGGGGTGGCTGGGAGCTGGCTGCCTGCATGCAGGCACTAGGGCTGAGGCCTGACTTGGGGAAGAGGGCTGGAGAGAGTGATGAAGCTGAGGGAGATTGAGCTAAGGTGGGAGGGAAGGTGAGCTTGCAAACTCAAAGCTCCCACCACCTCTCCCCCAGCTGTGGCCTTCGGTGCCCGCTGGCTGGTCCTGCCTCCACCCCCACCACTTCCTTGAGCTCACTGGGATCTCCCACCTCTGGGTTTTGGCACAGGCTGTTTCCCTGCCAGGAATGCCCTTCCTACTGGTAGACCTGGCCCATGAGAAGGGATTTGCACTATTTTCCAAGTAAGGAAGCAGAGGTCCATGGTGGGGGGCCGAGGCTTACCCTGGGTCACTGCCAGGCGAGAGACCTGGGTCTTGGGCTCTCCACCACCAGCTCCTGCCTGCCTGGGCCTCAGGTTTTCTGTCTCTGAAGCAGACTGACAATTCTGCCCCCCACCCAGGACACACAGGTAGTAAGAAAGAGTTTGGAGAACCATCAAGGAGGAAGCGTTGAGGGACGTGTGGTCCCTAGTCCCCCCAGCCTCGCCCCCTACAGGAGGTGATGTTGGAGGTGTGCAGCCTCCATCCATGCCTCCAATGGACAGGCTGGAGTGCTGGTGGCTGGTGGCGTGCCCAGGATCCCGGGCGGCCAGCTTATCTCTGTCCATGCCAGGTGGCCCAGGACGGAAGGATCTCTTTATCTCTCTGCAGCAGTAGCTTTTTCTAAAGAGGTAAAACATCAGGCAGGACTGCATGCCCAGGGCCAGCCTTTGGGGCTATTTCTGAGGGAGACAAAGGCATTTTTTTTGTCCCTTTCACATGCCCAGGGCGTCCCTGGCACTGGATCAGGCCTCTTGGCCTATCTGGGGCCCAGTAGCAGGTAAGTTCCCCGCTGGGCCCCTACCAGACTCCCCATCTACCTGGTCCCTTCTTCTAGGCCCCTCCCCTTGGCCCCTCCTGCACACCAGCCCCTGGGCCTCTTCTCTGCTTCAAGTGGAGCACCCACCTGCCAGGCCCCATCTACCTCCCCAGCCACGTCCCCTCCTCCTGTCCTGCCGACTCCCAGCCACAGCCGTGTGCCACAGCCACGTGGACCCTGGCCCCACTCCCAGCTCTCCAGGGTCCGGTCCTCCCCCACTCCCTCGCATCCACCCAGGCGGTGCTCTCAGCCCAGCCTACCCCAGCTTTGCTTCCCACCTTTTTCCCCGGGCGGGCGGCCAGCTCTGCCCACCTTCTCAGCTCCTCTGCAGTCCCCCGGCGCCCTGGGGGGCCCTGAACCACGGTCCACACTCCTTTGGGGTTAGCTCCATGCACATTGCATCTCCTGGCCCTCTCCCCCCCCACCCTCCCTCCGTGCCCCTGCGAGGGCGGGGCAGGGTTGCATCTCCATTCTACAGAGGGGACCCCAGGGCGGAGAGGCTTAACCAGGACCACCTTGCTGCTCGGTGGCAGCCTCGCACCAGGACGGCCTGCCGCCTACACCCTGCCATGTCCCTCGACCCCACAGGAATGCATCTCGAGTGGGTGTGGCCTCCACCTTCCCTGGAGGCCAGGGTGCTCTGACTTGGTTCCCAAGAGCTGGGATGTTGGGTCAGAGCAATGAGGCAAAGCAGCCAGTGTCTACAGTCCCGGTGGTCGTGGCAGGCACAGTGGTAGCTGCTTCTTAGGTTCTTCCATTTGGAGGTGCCGTATCGGGCGGCCGTTGCCACAAACCACCCAAAAACCCAGGGGCTGAAAAGCATGCTCATCTCTTCCCACGGACCAGCAGGTCAGCTGAGTTTAGCTGCCGGAGGCTCAGCTGGGCTTTGTCGCTCCTCCGAGGACTGGATGGGGAGCTGCCGTGGCTGGGTGGCTCGGCTCTGTGCCACAGCCTGCCACGCTCCTCCTGGGACCAGTGGCTGACCTGGGCATACTTTCCTCCGGGCAACGGCAGACACACAGGAGACCAGGCAGGAGGCAGGAGGCCCTGGCTTGGAATGGGCAGGCCGCCGCTTCGGAGCAGGCCCTGTGGCCTTGGTGGTGACGCGGGTCTGCCCTGCAAAGCTTGTGGATGCAGAATGGGGCTGCTGGGGGGATCACCCGCAGGCAGCGTGGACAAACGTGCTAGCAAGTTCTCACAGTGGGTCTTGGGAGTTGGGAACTCTTCCAATCCCTATTTCCACAGAGAAAACAGTTCAGAGAGGCACGGACATCTGGCCCAGAGCACACGACGAGTTCGGGTCCTCCCTGTTTCCCTCCTGTGGAGCCAGCCTGAGCCCCTTGGGGGCTGGAGGGGTGCCAGGGCTCAGGGGGTTGAAGCCAGGGCTGAGAGTGGGGTCAGAGCCTGGCTCGGGAAGGCAAGGCCCTGAGGTGTGCATGGTGAGGGAGGGGCAGGCAGGACCACCTGCGGGCTGAGGGCCTGGGGCTCAGAACCCAGCTCAGAGCGGCTCCCCAGGCCTGCAAGGCCTCTGCTCAGTTTGTCCCACCATCCAAGCCCCAGTTACAAGCCAGGAACAAACATGCAGACTTCCATGTCGCTGTGTGCAGCCGCTTTGCTGAATCCACTGATTTTAGAACCTGCTTCTGAATATGAGTCAGATTAGATGTGGGGGAAGAGCAGCAGCCTCTTAGCTCAGACCCCGAGAATGAATTTTTACAGCATATTGTGGGCAATCTCTGCTGCAGGATTGTGGAATCAGAATGCTGAAGAGGTCGTTAGCTGAGGAGGGCGGGAGCAGCAGCCCTTGCGGAAGGTGGGCCACCTGCAGGATCGTTCCCTTGGCAGAGTGCCCTCTTGAAATTGGATTTCTCATTATCAGACCTTCTTTGCCGATGGTGTTTATGGGAGATAGTCATTCATTTTGGGAAGAGAAGTTAGGGATGGAGGGAGAGAGGGGATCCTTTGCTTCCAGAAATCGAACCCCTGGAGCCAGGAATCCTTGGTGTCCTTCCGTATTCCGCTATTTTTCCCCAGGAGCACCTGAATTCATCCTCCGGGGTTGCAACCTTCCCTTGGCTCCGGGAAAGAGCCTAGTTTTATCTTCATCATCTCAAATCGCACACAGAATAAACATCTTTGGACAGAGCATGGTGAGATAGCTCTGGAGCCAGGGTCAGCTCTTCTGGGAGAGGATCTTTTGTTCAGAGTGAGTGTCATTGAGGAAGAGTGTGACAAACAGAAGCAGATATCATAGCTTTCAGTGTTGATGGCAATTCCCAAAGCATAAACTCCATGAGGGCAGGGGATCTGGTCTGTCTTGGGCACTAGCTGCATGGCCAGCACATAGTAGATGACAAATATTTTTTAGATAGGTAAATGAACAGTGTTTCCAAAACACTGGTCCAAGGAGGTGCTCTGTGACACATGGGTCCTATGAATAAATAACATGCCTATTCTTGAAGGTTTGTCCCACTAACATGTCCAAGGCTCTGATAAGTCCTGCAGCTAAGGAATTCCATATTATTTTATTTAACCCAACAGTTTCCAAAAATGTTTGGCCACAGATACTCCTTTGCTGTCCATCCTAGATCACATGTTGGGAGATGCTGGCTCACTGAGTGTATCAAAGGCGGGGCTTTGAGGCGGGAGAGCACAGTGTGCAGTCCGGAGCCTCGGGGCCCTCAGGATCTTGTTCTCCAACACTCACTCTCTGTGTAACTGCAAATAATATTCATGACGAGACCCTCAACAATAGCAGCAACCGCAACCCTAGTTTTCCAGAATATTCCAGTGTCGGGGGAGGAACTGGGACACAGTGACGGGAACTCTCAGTGGCACTGGCGCCTGCAGCATGGGCACTGTGTGATAGCCTTTGTTTCTTGATCTTTTTTTTTTTTGAGATGGAGTTTCACTCCTGTCGCCCAGGCTGGAGTGCAGTGGTGCGATCTTGGCTCACTGCAACCTCTGCTTCCCGGATTCAAGCAATTCTCCTGCCTCAGCCTCCCAAGTAGCTGGGATTAGAGACACATGCCACCATGCCTGGCCAATTTTTCTATTTTTAGTAGAGATGGGGTTTCACCATGTTGGCCAGGCTGGTCTCGAACTCCTGACCTCAAGTGATCCACCCACTTTGGCCTCCCAAAGTGCTGGGATTACAGGCGTGAGCTACCGTACCTGGCCTGTTTCTTCTTGCTGACCGACTGACTATGGAGGAGCGGCCCGGCTGCGGCTGGGTGCCCCACCCATGCCCTCCTTTCTGTCTGGGACCCACCTTCCATCCCCAAGTGGAGAAGGACTCTGCTCACCCACTTCCAGCTCCTGTGCCTTCATCATCTTCACCTTCAAATCTTGTTTTGTGGCTTCAATTCAGTGTCTGTCATCACATTGGACACACATGGCAGCCTTGTGTGTCCATGGAGAGGGAGGCTGACAGATGCAACATCCCCATGACACAGATGAGGCAGCTGAGGCCCAGCTGGGATGTGTGACTTGTCCGAGTCCAGACACTTAGTGGCGGGATGGGGGTGGTGTTATACAGACTACACCACGCTAGATCCCATGAGTCCTGTTGCTGCAGCCCTCTAGAAGGTGGCTGGAAGTGGCCTGGGCCAGGCTGCCATTTCCCAATGAGCCTTGCCTGGCCTTGCTCAGCCAACCTGGCCTTTTGGCCCCTGCCTGGGTTGCCATGGTCACTGCCCTGGCCTAGTGGGGCTGGCATGGCCAGGCAGACATGGAGGGAACGGGACCAGGCATGGCCAACCCCGGGACTGGGATGTCCAGGCCCACTGTGGATCTATGGGTGGCTAAGGCGTTGAAGGGAGGACCTGTTTGAAGTCACACAGTGAGCCAGGAGCTCACTCTTCACCCACACCGGGCTGCTGCTCTCAGGCAAAGGGCTGGGGTCTACTGTGGCCCAAGCCCAGGGCTGGGTACCTGAGGCCCAAGGGAGAAGCTAGAGTGGAGAGGGAGGGGACCTACTGCAGGAGGGCCGGCAGGGCTCCTGGACTCTCACTATGTCCTATAGCAAGGCACATGGGAACTGTGGTGGCCCACTTTGCAGATGAGCAAGGGGAGGCCCCGGCCAGGGACTGTGCTGGGCTCTGAACCCCTGGGGACCTGACAGATGCCCAGAAACCCTCCACCCTAAAGGGAGCTGTGTCTGAGACTGCAGCCCAGGCGAGGGATGGCTGGAAAGACAGCCACCTGGGTGGGAGCCTCTACAGTCCCTAGCCTACTTTGCATGGAGTGGACAGACCTGGTTCCAACACTTTGTGTCTCATGAGCGCCAGTGAGCCCCTTCACTCCTTGAGCCTCAGTTTCCTCGCTGTGCTTTGCCCTGGGAAATAGCTGTTCTCAAAGGGGCTTTGCCACCCCTGGGCCCTTGCTCCTTTCCCTGGGTAGTTCTCCTTGCCTGGCAGGATGCACCACTGGGTGTCACCTCCACCAGGAAGCCTTCCTTGATTCCTGCTGGGTATCATCCTTGGTGATTGCCTTTTTCACTGATGGTGGCCCCTGGACACGTGTGTGCCCAGTGTGGTATAGCGCCTGCTCAGAGTGGGGCCTGTGAGTGGCCGAGGAATGAGGCGTGCGTGTCTTGTGTGACGGAGAGAGCTCCCCATCCATGGGGGCTGTAGGGAGATGCTGGATGAGTGTGGATGGCGGTTGTGGTCAGGGATACCCACCTTGGATGGGAGTTTGGGCTCGTGACAGACATCACAGACAACAGGAAGGGCTTGGCACTTGGGACCTAGGGCCTGGGCTGGGGATGATTCTTGTGCCCACATCTGATGGGGCCTTGTCACCATAGCTGCACAATGTCACCCTGGCACTGGAGCTGCTGAAGGAGGAGGGTCTGCTTAGCTGCCCCGTCAGCCCTGAAGGTGAGTGCATGGCAGATGCCCATGCGGTGGCCAGCTCTGTGCAGCAGCCTCGTGCAGGAGACACAGAACAGGGTGCAGGGCATCGAGGGACGAGCATGCATTGGCAGAGTCTTCTTGCCTGGCAGGAGTGGAGAATGGGCACTTACCAAGGTTTCCTGGGTGGGGACACTGCAGCACCAGGGGGGAGGTTCTGGGGAGGGGAGACCGAGGTCTCTGGGGACAGGCTGTCCAGAGAAGCCAGACCTTGAGGAGTTGCTGTGTTGGGGGCACCCCAGAGGGCTCAGGGGAGGACTGGCAAGGAGGAGGTGGCAGGTCATGCAGCGGGTGCCGGACTCAGGCCTAGAGTGACCAGCTGTCCTGGCTTCCAGGGATTCTCCTGGTGTTAGCACTGAAATCCTGAACGCCAGGAAACCCCTCAGTGTGGGCACTCTGGGACGGTGGGTCACTGCCACCCAGGCCTGACCGGCTGCCCTGCCCTCCTCTGGCCCGCAGACATCGTGAACAAGGATGCCAAGAGCACACTGCGGGTGCTGTACGGCCTGTTCTGCAAGCACAGACAGAAGGCACACAGGGACGCGACGCCCCAGGGAGCCACGAATTGACCCTCGTAGCCCCCAGAGCCCGTAGCCTGCCTGTCAGCCCAGAGGGAGGGCCCGAGGCCATGGGATCCTCCCATAGTCCCACTGTTCTCTGTGTGTTCATGACCCGCTTCCCTCCCACCCCATCTCCTGTCTCCGTCATCAGATTATCTTTGAACCCCCTTGTGTGGATCATTTTGAGCTGCCTGGACTTGCTCGGTTTATTTTAATAAAAGTATTGCTGTCCAGACACAGTGGTTCATGCTTGTAATCCCAGCACTTTAGGAGGCTGAGGTGGGCAGATCACGAGGTCAGGAGTTCAAGACCAGCTTGGCCAACGTGGTGAAACCCCGTTTCTACTAAAAATACAAAAATTAGCTGGGCGTGGTGGCGCACACCTGTAATCCCATCTACTTGGGAGGCTGAGACAGGAGAATCGCTTGAACCTGGGAGGCAGAGATTGTGAGCCAAGACTGCACCACTGCAATCCAGCCTTGGTGACAGAGCGAGACTCCATCTCAAAAAAAAAAAACAAAAGAAGTATATCTGGGAGGGATTCTGGGAACTTGCCAGGGTCCTGGGGACCATTGTTTCTTGTATCAGCAATCCATGCCTTTAGTTCAGCATTACTACATGGCACTTTGTGTATGCATTTGTCAGCTGATGGCCCTTTGGGGTTGCTTTGGGTTTTGGCTTTTATGAGTGGCATTGGTATTCATGTTCAAGTCTTGGTGTGGGCCTAGTTTTCATTTTTCCTGGATAAGTATTTAGGACTGATGTGGCTGGGTCATTATTAGTTATATTAGTGTATGTTTTACTTTATAAGAAACTGCCAACTAGGTGGAGTGCAGTGGCTCATGCCTGTAATCCCAGCACTTTGGGAGGCTGAGGCAGGCAGATCACCTGAGGTCAGGAGTTTGAGACCAACCTGGCCAACATCTAACATGGTGAAATACCGTCTCTATGAAAATTATAAAAATTAGCCAGGTATGGTGGTGGGTACCTGTAATTCCAGCTACTTGGGAGGCTGAGACAGGAGAATCACTGGAACCTGGGAGGTAAAAGTTGCAGTGAGCTGAGATCATGTCACTGCACTTCAGCCTGGGCAACAGAGCAAGACTTTGCGGGAAGAAGGGAGGGAGGGAGGGAGGAAGGAAGGAGGGAAGGAAGGAGGGAAGGAAGGAAGGAAGGAAGGAAGGAAGGAAGGAAGGAAGGAAGGGAGGGAGGGAGGGAGGAAGGGAGGAAGGGAGGAAGGGAGGAGAGAGAAACTGCCAACTGTATTCCAAAGTAAATGTACTATTTGCATTTCCACCAGCAAGGTATGAGAGTTCCAATTGCTCCACATTCTCATCAACACTTGGTATTGTCTGTCTTTTCCATTTTAGCCATTCTAGAGAGTACAGTGGTATCACATTGCAGTTGAAATGTATTTCCCTAGTGACTAATGGTACTGAGTATGTGTGTTAGTCAGCCTGAGCTGCAGAATACTGTAGAGATTTATTTCTTATAGTTGTGAAGGCTGGTAAATTCAAGAACAAGGTGCTAGCAGATTTGGCTCCTGGTGAGGCTCTCTTCCTGGTATGCAGATGGCTTCCTTCTCTCAGTCCTCACAAGGTCAAGGGTGGAAGGAGAGTGTGAGAGAGAGACAGGAGAAAATAAGAGTATCAGAGCACTGTGGTGCTGGTGCTGCTGCTGCTGCTACTGCTCTTCCTCCTCCTCCTCCTTCTCCTCTCCCTCCTCCTCCTTCCTCCTCCTTTCTCTTTCCTCCCCTCCCTCCTCCTCTTTCCTCCTCCTTCCTCCTTCCTCCCTCCTTCCTCCTTCCTTCCTCCTTCCTCCCTCCTTCTTCTTTTCTTCTTCTTCCTCTTCTTCTTCTTCCTCTTCCTCTTCTTCTTTCGTCTTCGTCTTCGTCTTCTTCTTCTTCTTCTTCTTCTTCTTCTTTTTCTTCTTCTTCATCATTTTTCTTCTTCTTCCTCTTTCTTCTTCTACTTCTTTCTTCTTTTTTTTTTGAGACAGAGTCTCTCCCTGTCATCCAGGCTGGAGTGCAGTGGTACAATCTTGGCTCACTGCAACCTTCGCCTCCCAGTTCAAGCAATTCTCCTGCCTCCGCCTCCCAAGTAGCTGGAACTACAGGCACATGCCACCACACCTGGCTAATTTTTCTTTTGTATTTTTGTAGTAGAGATGGGTTTTTACTGTGTTAGCCAGGGTAGTCTTGATCTCCTGACCTCATGATCTGCCCACTTCGGTCTCCCAAAGTGCTGGGATTACAGGTGTGAGCCACTGCTCCCAGCCTGCTTCCTTTTCTTATAAGAAAATGAACCCCATCAAGAGGCCCTATCCTCATGACCTCATCTAACCCTAATCACCCCCCAGAGGCCCTACCTCCAAATATCACTGCACTGGTGGTTAGAGGTTCAACATGTAATTTTGAGGGGACATAAACATTTAGTCCATAATACCATCTTTTCATCTACATTGCCATCTGTGGTATCTTTGGTAAGTGTCTGTTCGAATCATTTGCCTTTTTAAAAAAATCTGGAACCGGTTTTATAATTTGAGCTCTTATATTTAGGTCTATGATTCATCTTCAGTTAATCTTTGTATATGGGTTGAAGTAACAGGTCATTTTCTTTTCTTTTCTTTTCTTTTCTTTTCTTTTTTAACATATAGATGCCTAATTGTTCTAGTACTATTCATGCAAAGATTTTCCTTTCCCCATCAAATCACGTTGGCATCTTTATCAAAAATCAATTTGCCATATATATATATATATATATATATATATATATATGTGTGTGTGTGTGTGTGTGTGTGTGCATATATATATGTGTGTGTGTGTGTATATATATGTATGTATATTTGAGTAGATTTCTGGACTCTCTATTCTGTTGTGTTGATGTATGCAATGTACATCTTTATGTGAATATGTGTATTTTTATGCCAGAACTATAGTATCGTGATTACTCGAGGTTTATTATACATTTTGAAACCAGGTAGTATAAAGATGGAGTCTTGCTCTATCCAGGTGGATCACCTGAGGTCAGGAGTTTGAAACCAGCCTGGGTAACATGGTGAAACCCAATCTCTACTAAAAATACAGAAATCCAATTTTGTTCTTCATTTAAAAAATTATTTTGGTTCTTCCAGGCATTTTTAATTGCTTTAATTTCTACACAAAATTTAGAATCAGTTTGTCATTTTCTGCAAAAAACCCTGCTGAAATTTTGATTGGAATTGTGGTCTTTAGATGAAATTGGGGAAAACTGATATCTTGAAAATATTGGGGAGCTAAGATCATTGATCTGAGAACGTTCTTCTTTTATAATATAAACATTTAATGCTATATATTTTTTCTAAGCACGGCTTTAGCTGCATCCCCAAATACTAATATGTTGTGTTTTCACCTTCATGAAGTTCAGAATATCTTCTAATTTCAAATGTGACTTCCTTTTTCACTCATGGATTATTTAGAAGTGTATAATTTCCAAATATTTTGGGATTTTTTTCCAGCTATCTTTTGGCATTGTGTTTTGTTGTGGTCAGAGAACATACTTTGCATGATTTAAATAATTTAAAATACATTATGATTTGTTTTATGTACTGGATTATGGTCTATCTTAGTAGATGTTCTGTATACACTTGAAAAAGAATGTGTGCTCTGCTGTTGTTGGATAAAACATTTCATAAGTGTCAATTAGGTCAACTTGGTATTGTTCAGATCTTCTATATCCTCACTAATTTTCTCTCTACTACTTCTATCAGTTACTAAAAGTGTTAAAATCTTCAACTGTAACTGTACATTTTTTAATTTCCCCTTTCAATTCTATCAATTTTTGTTTCATACCTCATGTTAGATTATAGTGCCCTTTTACATCTCCTTTATCCCTTGTGATATCTCTTACTCTGAAATCTGCTTTGTCTGATATTAATATAGCCACTCAAACTTTCTGTTAGTATTAGCATGGTGCATCTTTTTCTATACTTTTAGACTGCATCTATTTAAAGTAGGTTTCTTATAGACACTAATAATTGTGTCTTTTTATATAATCTGGAAACCTCTGCCTTTTAATTAGAGGGCTTAGTTCACTTACATTTTTTGTTGTGGCAAAATATACATAGCATAAAATTAACCATTTTAGCCATTTTTAAGTGCACAATTCAGTGATATTAAATATATTCATATTGTTGTGCAATCTCACCTCCATCCATCTCCAGAACTTTTTCATCAACCCAAACTCTGCACCCAGGAAATACTAACTCTCCATTCTCCCCTCCCTCAGACCATAGAACCACTATTCTACTTTCTGTCTCTGTGAATTTGATGATTCTAGGTACCTCTAGTCCATTTACATTTAATGCCATCTGGCTATTTGTTTTTCATTTGTCCCATCTGTGTCTTGTTTATATGTTTTTCTTTTCTTATTTCTTTTGAATTGAGGACTTTTTAGTGATGTGATTTTATTTCCATTATTGGCTTACCAGCTGTATTTCTTTATTTTCTTTTCCTAGTGGTTGCTCTAGACTTCATATATACATCTGCATTCATGTCCTGTGGTTGCTGTAACAAATTACCACAAACTTGGTGGCTTAAAACAGCAGAAATTTATTCTCCCACAGTTCTGGAGGCAAGGTGTCTGAAATTAAGGTGTTGGAAGGGTCACATTCCTTCTGGAGGCTCTAGAGGGAAAGCTGTTCCTTGCCTTTTCAAGCTTCTGGTGGCCACCAGCATCTCTGTGCTTGTGGGTGCATCACTTTAATATCTACCTCCACAGTCGCTTTGCTTCTTCCTCCTTTCTCTGTCTGTCCCTCTTCTGTGTGTCTCTTATAAGAGCACTCATTATGGGATTTAGGACAGATAATCCAGGATTATCTCATCTCAAGATTGTTAATTTAATTGTATCTGCAAAAACCTTTTTTCCAAACAAGTTAACATTCACAAGATCTGGGGATTAACATGTGGACAAATCTTTGTGGAGGCCACCATTTAATCTATGACAACATCTTAACTTATTACAGTCTACTTTAAGTAATATCACTTCTATTTCACTCTTCTGTGTCCTATGGTTGACATGTGTTTCGTTTTTATATAATAAATTTCATACTATATTATTTTTACTTAAAAATATCAATTGTCTTCTTGTGAGACAGAGTCTCACTCTATCACTCAGACTGCAGTGCGTATTGCAGCCTGCATGTCCTGGGCTCAATTGCTCCTCCCACCTCAGCCTCCTCAGTTGCTGGGGCCACAGGCATGCACCACAACTCCTGGCTAACGTTTTTGAAATTTTATTTTGTAGACATGGGGTCTCTCTATGTTATCCAGGCTGGTCTTTAACTCCTGGCCTCAAGTGATCCATCTGCCTTGGCTTCCCAATGTGCTGGGATTACAGGCATGAGCCATGGTGTCCAGCCACATAAATTATCTTTTAAAGATTTTTTTTTAATTGAGAAAAAGTCTTTTATTTTTACCCACATACTTATTCTTTGTGCTAGTTTCTTCTACCATTTGCTATCATTTTCCTCCTGCCTAAAATACTTTATCATTTTGTGTAGTGTTGCGTATATGTTAGTGAGCTTCTGTAGGTATGGTGTACCTACAGAAATAGATTGGGTTTTGAAAGATATTTCAAAGGATATAGAATTCTAGATTGACAACTTTTTTTCCCCTGCTTTCAAGATGCTGCTCCTGTGTCTTCCGGCTTGCATAGTTTTCTTTTTTTATTGCATTTTAGGTTTTGGGGTACATGTGCAGAACATGCAAGATAGTTGTATAGGTACACACGTGGCACTGTGTTTTGCTGCCTCCCTCCCCTTCACCCACAGTTTTCAGTGAGAAGTTAGCTGTCACTCTTATCTTTGTTGCTCTGCAGTGTGTCTTTTTCCTTTGGCTGCTTTTATGACTTTCATGTTGTCACTATTTTTAAGCAACATGATTATGATGTGTCTTGGTGCCGGGCTGTCAGTGTTTCTTCTGTTTGGGTTTGTTGAGCCTTTTGATTCTGTGGGTTTATGATTTTCATCAAAGTTTGACCATTATTTCTTCAAAAAAGTTTTTGGTCTCCCTTTATTTCTCCTTTCCTCCTTAAACTCCAAGTACAGATTTGTTGGGTGGCTTGATGTTATCTTACAGATCGCAGCTGCCATCTTCATTTTATTTTCAGTCTTTTTTCTCTCCATGTTTCATTTTGGATGGGTGAGACGTTAACCACCACCTGCAGAGGTCTTGCCTGCAGACCCTGACTCAACAATAGATGAATAAATGCACTCTCACACCATTACTGTGATTCAAGTGGGCTAGGGATGGTCACTGGCTACTTTCAGAGGGTGAAATGCAGCCAATCGACCAAGACCCCTTGTACATCCACATTTATTCATTATTGACATTGTTGAAAGAGTGGTTTTACGAATGATAAAAGCTTTAGGTTCTGGGCCCAGAGTAAACACTATTAATGGGTAATTCTCCTTTGATCTCCCCCTGAGAGGGCCATCCAGCACAAAGTCTACATGAGTAAACAGTTAGAGTGGAGACAAGGGATGTGGAGTAAACAGATTTAAACTGGGAAAGCCTTTTATCATCCCTATCTTTTCCTTAACATGACGGACCGGCTGCCTTCGGTCTGTCCCAATAAAACCTTTCAGCCTTCCAAAAGGTTTGAGACTATCTATAACTTTTCCTAAATTTTGCCAGCCACCCTGAGTGAATCTCAACAGCTGGGTTCATTGCTGCGTTTTCAAGTTCATTGTCTTTTCTTTGATGGTGTCTACTCTGCTTTAATACACCCATTTTATTTTTTATCTCAGAAATTACATTTTTTCATCTAGAGAAGCTCAATTTGAAACTTTTACATGGTTTTCCAATTCTCTCCTGGCTTTCTTCTACTTTCATGAACATGTGGAGTATATTTGTAATGATGTTTTAACATCTTTATCTACTAATCCTATTGTCTGTGTTATTTCTGGAATTGTTCCAATTGATTAATTTTTCTCCTGGTTATTATTCATGTTTTCCTAAATTTTTGCCTGTCTGGTAATTTTTAATTGGGTGCTGGACATTATAAAAATTTACATTGTTGAGCACTGGAATTTTAAAAATATTTATCCTTTACACATTTTTCAGCCTCTCTGAGATGCAGTTAAAAGAAATCAAATACTTTTGAGGCCTGTTAGGATGGGTCCAGAATAGACTTTAAGACTTCTTTGGCGCCAACTGAGGCAATACCTTTCTGAAGATCCTTCCCATGTCCTGTGTGTTAGGAGGTCTTCCCTTTGTGGCTGGTGGCACCACAAACTATGCCCTGCTTGAACCCCAGTGATTGCTTTACTTACACATTTCAAAATGTGGTTCTTTTCTTGGCATAATATGCCAGGAAAGTTTCCTCCCATGTATGTGCAGATTAATACTTGACTCAAGACTCAAGAGAACTTCTGCTGATCTTTAGAGCTGTCTCTCTGTGCAGCTCCTTCTCTGGTCCTTTGGCCCACAAATTATAGTTCCCGTGGTTTTCCCACAATCCAAGTTCCATCTCCTCAACTCTGGGCTGAGTTTGCATTCCCCTCCCTGTGCTGCGGCCTGGAAACTGTCTCCAGGCAGTGAGCAGAGGCACTCCAGGGCTCAGGGATTGCTCTCCTGCGCTGTGTTCTCCAGTGTCTGAGAACCATTGCTTTCAGGTGTTTTGTCTGGAAGACAAGAAGGTAAATTCAGCCCCTGCTATTCCATCATGACTGGAAGATGGAGTCTTCATGTTGCCAGACCCAGTTTCCATTTCAGCCTCAGCCTCACCCTCATCGGGAGTCACTGACCCAGCATTTTCCTTGGATTCCTGGACCCCAGCCTTCCTTGCTGCTTCTTCCATTCTCCCTTTGGGTGTTTTGGGCTCCTTTTCCGTTGCCTTCCTGGAAGATTTAGGGTTGACTCTTGGTCCTTCTCACTCCAAACAGCTTTCCTGGTGGTGCTTTCTGCTTCTACAGTTCCTGTCACTCCTCCCTGAGGGTCAGTCTCCAATCTCCACTCCAGCTCTGGCTCTGAGCTCCAGACTCACGTTTCTTTCTTTTATTTTAGTGTGTGGTAACATACACATAATACAAAACGTACCATCTTACCATTCTTAAGTGTACAGTGCAGCAGTATTATGGATGTTCCTGATATTGTACAACTGTCATCACTGCATCTACAGAACTCTCCTCATCTTGAAAAACGGAAACGGCCCATTAAACAGTAACTACCCCCATCCTCCTCCCCTACCCCCTGGTAACCACCATTCTACTTTCTGACCTAATCCACGTTTTGAACTGCCCAAGGCATAGCTCTGCCTGCGGTGCCTACCCCAAGCTCACCACATCCGAGTCAGAGCTTGCCGCATTCCCTAATCCTCACTCTGTAACTTTCCAGCTGGCCTCTTTTTCTTGTCCCCTCTGACTTTAATTCTGCACCAGAAGCCAGAGTGTTTTTGTCCTGGAAACCCAAACTCACTACCATCCTGCTCTAAGCTTCCCAGGTCCCAGCCTCCAGGCAGCGTTTGGACTCTGGGTGCTCTGGTGCTGCTGGCTTTGTGTTCTGTCTCCTTCCCCACAACATTTCCACACTGCCTCCAGTTATATTCCTGACATCTCTGTGATCTTTCGAAGTCGCTGATGCTATTCTCTCTGCCCAAGATGCCCTCATCCTGCCCACCCCAGGAACTTGTCATTTAGAAAAGGAGTGGGGACGTTCTTTGAGGAGAGAGTGGGGAAGAGGGTTCACCGTGGGACGAGGTGGATGCCTGGGGGCCCCAGGTGCCTGTGGGTGGGTGGAAGAAGTGGTTTTCACAAAGAAGACTGAGAAGAGGCAGGAACAGGGAGCCCTCCCTTCCTCTTATTTCAGTGTCCATCACCTTCGCTCTCTTTCTTTCTCTCTTCCTCCATCCCAATAAACCCGACTCCAGTAGAAGTTGCAGCAGAAGTTGGAAGCAGGATAATTATAGCAAGCTGAACAGGAAGGCGTCCAGGGCCAGAGAAGGAGCTGGCAGCTTGGGCTGGGTGTGCAAACAGCTTCGAAGCGAAGGGAAATGCCTCGAAGGCTGGGGTGCCTCGGAGTTGAGCTGCTTCCCAAAATAATCCAGAGGGCAGCTGTCTTGGAGTCTGAAACTGGGTCTGGCCGCCTGAGCTGCAGGAAGCCCCAGGACTCACACCAGCTCCGCTCTGGGAACAGATGGAGCTAAGATTTTTTTTTCTTCTTTTTACCAAAGTCAGCTGGTAAGCGAACAGCTTGTCTAGAGAAAAGTGTGTTCCTGCCCCCATATCTTCTGGCAATGTATCAAAGCTGCCAATGCCATCCCAACCCCCATCCCTGCCCCATCAGCCTTCTTTCCTTGTAAGACTTGGGCAGTGGTGAGCAGAGGGACATCATGGACCTAGAGACACATGGAGTCCTCACCCATGTGTCTCTAGGTCCATGGTGTAGAGACATCTACTACGCCCTGGGGTATAGCCCAGGGAGTGTCCTGGGCCCCTAGGTAAATGGGGCACTGGGCAGAGGGGCCTGACTGGCGAGTAAGTAGATGGTGAAGATGTCTCAGAAGTGATTCTTCCAAGAAGAGTCAGCCAGTGGACCTGGGTTGGCCAACAATTGCATGAATTCATTTATTTATCCACAAGCATTTCATATGGGTTGGTTTGTTATTACCCAAAAAGGTGATGCATTAATACGCAGGTGGATTTTTACATCTGTGCAAAATCACAGTGCATACATCATTCGTAAGAGACCTTCTCCAAGCACCTACTATGTGCAGGCCCAGGGCACAGAGCTGGGTATAAAGAGAGTGCTCAGACTGAGGCTGTATCCCAGGGGAGCTTTAGCCCAGGGTGGAAGGGGCTGGATGGTGCAGTGGTTAGAGCATTATGCTTGAGTCAGACCCTAGGGTGTGAATCCTGGGCACATCCTCACCTCACTCTGTGACCCCAGACAAATCACTTATCTTCCTGGAGAGCTTGGAATCCATGTGCTGAGATGCTGGAGCCATAGACAGAGTCACCCTGGGAGGAAGCTGCCTGTCAGTCAGGAACGCTTGTTATGAACTGTATCTGAGCAAGAGATACTTGAACTCCTACTCATGCGGTGTTTGTTACAGCAGCGGAAACACTATCGCTTTCGACTAAAACAGCTGCGTCAACTCTGTATCGATTAATCCATTTTCAACCAGATATATATTTTTTCATTTCTACAAGTTTTATTTGCTTCTTTTAAAAACTATCTTGGCCTTTTTATAGTCTGTTGTTCTTGATTCACATTATTTATATCTTTGCACCCTGCCTTTAATTCTTTCTGTGGATTATCTTTCTTTTCTGTTCTGTGTCAGATGACACTAATATCCAAGGCCTCTGCAGCCTCCCTGAGCTGTCTGTTGTTTTCCTTGGTACTCACTCCTGGTGCTTTTTCCCTGGTGGGTCTTTGTGGGTTTCGACTGTGGAACTTTCAACTTAATCATGGAGAATTCTTCAAGGCTCAGGTAGAAAATGGGAACCTCCAGAGATTACTCACTTCTGCTTCTGCTGGATGTCCAGGGTCACTCCAAGTTGGCTCTTTTATATGAAAATGCTCGTCTAAGGATTTGGGGTCCACACAGCTAGTGTTAAACCCACATTACAGCTGTGGTTACGAGCCCTGGATAAGCCCATCTGGCTTGTGGTTATGACTTTTTAGGGGAGGTTCTTGTTCATTTTTTACTCATGTCCAAGATTGATAGAGACAAGTGTCCTGACTTTTCCTTTCTTCAGCGCCCCTCTTCTGCATGTTATTCCACTAGTGAAGGCACAGCCCTTTGGGGACACCAGCTTTATGTGGGGTTTCCTTTTTTTTTTTTTTTTTGACACAGAGTCTCACCCTGTTGCCCAGGCTAGAGTGCAGTGGCGTAATATTGGCTCACTGTGGCTGGGCGCGGTGGCTCACGCCTGTAATCCCAGCACTTTGGGAGGCCAAGGTGGGCGGATCATGAGGTCAAGAGATTGAGACCCATCCTGGCCAACATGGTGAAACTCTGTCTCTACTAAAAAAATACAAAAATTAGCTGGGCATGGTGGCGCGTGCCTCTGGTCCCAGCTACTTGGGAGGCTGAGACAGAAGAACTGCTTGAACCCGGGAGGCGGAGGTTGTAATGAGCCGAGATTGCAGCACTGCACTCCAGCCTGGCACCTGGTGCCTGGCAACAGAGTGAGACTCTGTTTAAAAAAAAAATTGGCTCATTGCAACCTCCACCTGCCTCAGCCTCCCAAGTAGCTGGGACTACAGGCACATGCCACCACATCCGGCTAATTTTTGCATTTTAGTAGAGATGGGTTTCACCACGTTGGTCAGGCTGGAATCATACTCCTGATCTCAAGTGATCTTCCCACCTTGGCCTCCCAAAGTGCTGGGATTATAGGCGTGAGCTACTGCGCCCGGCCGGGTTTCCTGATTTCCCTTACTGGGTGGACCTGGCTTTTCTCCCATCCCCAGGGCCACATGTGTTCATGACAAAGGACAATCAGGTAACCAGGCATGGCTGAGGTCTCCCAGGTAAAGCCAGCTTTGGCAACTGCTCCCCTCTTGGGATTTCGCTTCCACTGGAAGTTTTCCAACATGTATTCCTTGTTCTTGCTTGTTCAGTGTGGTGCATTTTAACACATACATTCTAGATATCTATGTATGTATGCACATAGAAAATACATTCATATACATGCATACATATACATTATATTTCCCGTCGCTTTGCAGTGGGACTCTGTTCAGTGATCAAGTCTGTCATACTGCGGAAAATAGAAGCGTGCTCTGGCAGCACGTAGTAGATTTTTCATAAGCAGAAAAAGCATCTTCAAAATCCCCCCTCTCCATCTCGAGTCCCCGCATGGAGGCATCTGCTCTCCCACCATCCGTTCTCCTCCATTCAGGAAAGCCCTCCCCCTGCCTAGCTCTGTGTCCCAGCCCAGCCCCTAATCCAGCCAGACAGTGAGGGGAGGGGTGCATGTGTCTATAGATAGTCTTCTCCATCACGTCGGTACAGTCGGCCTTCAATATCTGTGGTTCTACATCTTCTGATTCAACAACCTCAGACCAAGAATATTCACAAGAAAGGCTGGGCGTGGTGGCTCACACCTGTAATCCCAGCACTTCGGGAGGCTGAGGTGGGTGGATCACTTGAGGTCAGAAGTTTGAGGCCAGCCTGGCCAACATGGTAA
This sequence comes from Leontopithecus rosalia, assembly GCA_028533165.1. NCBI lineage: Eukaryota > Metazoa > Chordata > Mammalia > Primates > Cebidae > Leontopithecus > Leontopithecus rosalia. The sequence goes on along the minus strand of CM052648.1, from coordinate 25,950,357 downwards.
AATCCCTTCTCTGCTAAAAATACAAAAATTAGCTGGGTCTGGTGGCACATGCCTGTAATTCCAGCTACTTGGGAGGCTGAGGCAGGAGAATCGCTGGAGGTGGAGGTTTCAGTGAGCCGAGATCCCACCACTGTACTCCAGTCTGGGTGACAGAATGAGACTCCATCTAAAAAAAAATCAGAAAAAAATACGAGAATAAAAATAATACCAATTTTAAAATATAGCATACTATTTACATAGCATTTACACTGTATCAGGGATCATAAGTAATCTAGAGATGACTTGTAAGTACATGGGAGGGTATGTGTAGGTTATATGCAAACACTATGTCACTTTATATCACAGACTTGAGTGTCTATGGATTTTGGCATCCTCAGGAGGTCCCAGAACCAATCCCCGGGATACTGAGCGACAACTGTATACTCCACCAACACAAGGCTTTGGTGCTTTCTTCTCAAGGGCACCATTAGTGTGGGGTGCGCTGGGAGATGGAATCTTCTTGAACAGCTGGTCCTGACTCTACTGGAGGACAGAGTGGGCTGAGGTAGCTGTTCTGGAAGAAAGAACTGACCTGAGCCCCAGGGGCTGAGGGAGCCCACAGCCTAAGACAGACTTGGCTTCCCTGTGGGCTCACTTGCGGGAGGCAGAGGCCCCACGTGATGGGGCACAGTAGGCAGATTCTATATCAGCATCAGGTAGAGTGGTGGGTTTTTTTTTTTTTTGAGACAGGGTCTTGCTCTGTTGCTCAGGCCGGAATGCATCGGTGTGATCATGGCTCCCTGCAGCCTCAACCTCCCAGGCTCAAGCAATCCTCACACCTCAGCCTCCCGAGTAGCTGGGACCACAGGCATGTGCTACTATGTCCAGCTAATTTTTAAATTTTTTAGGGATGGGATTCTACTACATTGTCCAGGTTGGTCTCAAACTCCTGGCCTCAAGTGATCCTCCTGATTCAGCCTCCTGAAGTGCTGGGACTACAGGTGTGAACTACTGTTCCTGGCCAGACAGAGCTTTCTAATGGGCAAGAATGGCATGCATGGCCTTAGAGGCAGTGAGTCTCCACCCAGAGGGGTGTCAGCAGAGGGAGGAACCACCTTCTAGGGAGTCTGCACAGGGTTCCGGCCCCCCATGTGCAGGGGAGAATGGGTGCTCCTGATGGATTGGGTTCTGCACCCTGGGCTGGGTGCCTTGTTTAGGCTACCCTGGGCACAGACACTGTGCCCTTTCCTGTCCGCCCTGGCTATCAAAATCTGAGCTGTGGTGGTCAGACAGGGTCCACCAGCTGATGTCCACTCAGCATTCAGGAGCCCCTGGGGACCAACCGGATGTCATCAGGCTCAAGGGTAAGACCAGAGTGCCCAGGTTGCATAGAAAGCACCAGTCACGCTGCTCTCGTGACACTGCTCAAACTGAATCACGTGCAGAGCTCACCTGAGGGCACAGGCACACTGACTCCGAGGGCCAAGACCCTTCCCTGCCCACAGCCTCAGTCCCTCACCTTTTAGGGCAGGAGGGGCCGACCTTGAGATTCCAGGGCATCACCCTCCCTGCTCTGGGCTTCTCAGAAGTACCCCCCACCCCCACCCCACAACACACATACATCTCTGGCCGTATTTCCCAGGGAGCAGCAGTTGACAGCAGGGTCATGTGTTGGTGCAACGGGAGCTCGGTGTAATGTGGGGATGGTTTCTGGAGCAAGGGGCGGGATTCCTAAGGAGCAGAGTGGACTTCCTAGGAGCTGGGAAAACCTCAGGACTCCTCCCTCTCTCACACAGCAGCTTCCAAGGTGCTGGGAGGGCCCCAGTAATGTGTGTGCAGTGGCACGATCTTGAATCACTGCAACCTCCACCTCCCAGGTTCAAAGATTCTCCTGCCTTTGCCTCCCAAGTAGCTGGAACTACAAGCACCTGCCACCACACCTGGCTAATTTGTGTATTTTTAGTAGAGACAGGGTTTCACCATGTTGGCTGAGCTGGTCTTGAACTGCTGACCTCAGGTGAGCCACCTGCCCCGGCCTCCCAAAGTGCTGGGATTATAGGGGTGAACCACTGCACCCAGCCCACATGGTGTAGTTTCTGTATACCCGGTAAGAGGAAAATATCTTTGTGTTTCTTTAGTTACACTGACAAATTGTAGAAGCTTTGAACCCCGAATTGCCTGGACCTGGAGCTACTGAAATGGGGCTGCTCCAGAAAAGCTGTGCTCTGAGAGCCCTGGGGCTAGGACTCAGCAACGTCTTCCCAGTGGAGCCCCCTGAGATCCTGCTCAGGGGCCAACCTGCCTTCCCACAGCTGGGAGACCCTGCAGGTCTAATCAGTTCCCCTGACCTCACACCCAAACTGCTCTCTAGCAAGGTAGCAGCTGTGGGTGGGCGGACAGTTGAGTTGAAATCCCCACTCACTCTTTCGTGCCCGGCCACTGCACCAGGGAGTTTCCTCAGGATGGGGGTTGGGGTTATGATGCCAAGGATAACAGCTTCCTGTCTTCCCATTTGCTCCGACTGCCCGGTAACTTCCCCAAACACAACTGCGTGAGAGAACCAGAGTTTCAGGTCTTGCTGTGTTCCTAGTCCTGTGGGTGTGGAATCCAGCCAGGGACTGGTGGGGGGCTCAGCTCCGCCCCCCAGTGTCTGGTGCCTCAGGTGGGAAGGCTGGACAGGCAGGAGGCGACTGGATGCTGGGCTGAGCTCATCGGGGGGCGGCTCACTCCCCTCTTGGGTCTCAGGTAGGCTTGGCAGGTGCTGCTGATGGAGCGAGGGGACACCAGTGCTTCCCTGTGTGGCTCTGGCTCTCAGGGCATGAGAGCCGGGTTCTGCATCCTGGGAGCGGTCACACCCCTCAGCCTCACTGTGCTTTATGATGGAGGCACTCACAGCTGCTGTGGACTCAGGCCTTGTCCTCTGCAGAGTCCCAAGGTGGCAAAGGGCACCACATGGCAAGGAGCGGAGTGTGCTGGCTCAGGTCTCTCTTCCTCCTTGTATAAAGCCACTAATGCCACTCTCCTCCGAACCCATTAATCCATTAGCCCATTTATCTATTAAGCTGCTAATCTGAATGGATTAATGCATTCACCAGGGCAGAACCTTCAAGATCCAATCACCTCTTATTCTTCTTATTTTTTGAGACAGTGTCTCACTCCACTACCCAGGCTGGAGTGCAATAGTGTGATCTCAGCTCACTGCAACCTCTGCCTCCCAGCTTCCAGCAGTTCTCCTGCCACAGCCTCCCTAACAGCTGGGACTACAGGTGTCTGCCACACCTGGCTAATTTTTTTTGTATTTTTAGTAGAGATGGGGTTTCACCATATTGGCCAGGCTGCTTTTGAGTTTCTGGCCTCAAGTGATCCTCTGGCCTTGGCCCCGCAAAGTGCTGGGATTACAGGTGTGAGCCACTATGCATGGCCCCAGTCACCTCTTAAAAGCTCCACCTTTCAACACTGTCGAATTGGCAATTCCATTTCACATGAGTTTTGAAGGGGGCAAATATTCAAACCCTATCAGTGGGCTGCTATGGCCTCAAGAGCTTTGTGGGATTTGAGAGGTGAGAGCTGAGGACCACCAAGGAGATGGGCCATGGAAAGAAAGTGTTGATCCAACAGCAGATATGGCCTCACACAGGCCCTGTAGCAGCCGGCTGCGCAGAGCTGTTCCCCACCGGGCAGGCAGCTCAGATTCTCTCCTTCGAATGCAGCTTTCCTAAGGGCATAGCTTCTAGCTCACAGCAACTCCGGGGACAATGTGGCCTGTTTGGAAGGAACCGGGAAAAGGGCACTGGGAAGGTCCTGGGCCCTTTCCCTTCCAGTCGCCAGCAGGGAGCCCCATCCTGGCAGGCGTGGGGAGAGGCCAGAGCAGCACTGTAGCCAGCTGGAGCGGGGACGCATCTGACAAAAGACTTCCCCCACCCCCTGATTTGCGAATCTAATTTTAGGACAAATTTTACACAGTGTAAAAACCTTTAAACACACATAGCTACACATTTTACAAGCTGCTTCTATTGATAAGAATAAAATTACATATAAGAAACATCAGCTTCAAGCAAAAATACCACCCATTCGGGGCACAGCGCGCGTGGTCACTTGCTGTGGAGGTGGAGGTGCACTGGTGCATTGCAGTCATGACCAGTCCCCGCAGTTTGCATGTATTATCTGAGTTTCCACATGCTCAGTTGACAGGGGCCGCCAGGTCACACAGCCATGGCATGGCTGAGTGGGGTTCCACGGGATGCCGCAGGGGCCAGGGCAGGATTTAGGAACTGGGGCCAGATGCTGAGAGTGGCTGTGGTCTTGCAGTGTTAAAGGGAGAAGGTGTAGGGCCGGGGGTGCTCCACTCCTCAGGACCAGCCTCCTATCCACGGTCCTACTCGTACTTACGGAGTGGGATCACCTGAGCGGTTTTGATTCCTGAGTTAGCTCAGGGTGACCATAACCTATGACCACAAACTGGGTGGCCTAAACCAACAGCAATGTCTTCTCTCACGGTTCTGGAGCCCAGCATGGGAAATCTAGGTGTCGGAGGCTCTGAGGCTGAGCCTGCTCTTTGCTCCTCTAGCCCAGCGTCCAGTGGGTCCTGGAAGCCCCCGGCATTCCTTGGCTTGTGGGTGTATCCCTCCCCTCTCTGCCTGCAATGTCATGTGGCCTTCCCTCTGGGTCCCATCTATGTCTGAGTGTCTCAAACCTCCCTTGCCTTTCTTTCATGAGGATGCTGGTCAGTAGACGGAGGTCGGCCTTGTTTTAATCACATCGACAAAGGCCCCATATCCAAATCAGGTCACATTCGCAGCTTGTGGGGTTAGAAGGCAGGCATGTCACGTCTTACTGCCTCCCACACTGAGGGTTTGGCTTGAATATTTGCCAGCTGCTCGGTTATTTTCTGGGGTGATTGATGGGAAGGTGTTTATTTTGAAATGGAGTCCCGCCCTGTCGCCCAGGCTGGAGAGCAGTGGCGTGATCTCGGCTCACTGCAACCTCAGCCTCCTGGACTGAAGCCAGTCTCCCGCCTCAGTCTCCTGAGTAGCTAGGATTACAGGCGTGTGCTACCACACCTGGCTAATTTTTGTATTTCTGCAGAGACAGGGTTTTATCATGTTGTCTAGGCTGGTCTCGAACTCCTGACCTCAGGTGATCTGACCTCCTTGACCTCCCAAAGTGCTGGGATTGCAGGTGTGAGCCACTGCACCTGGCCACTTCCATGTTCCTTTCCCCTTCTGGATAGCGAAGCTCTTGGAAAGAGCAAAATGCCTCCCCATGTTTCTTGAACACCCCGCTCCAGCACACTCTTGACACCATGGATGTCCTGAGGCTTAATGAAGTCGGCGGTGACCCCCAACCCCAAACTCCCAGGGTTGACTGCCTGAGCCACCCACTGAGTCAGCCTCCGCTGGCTGGGCTCTCTCCTCCTTGCTGCGCTTGCCTCACCTGGCTGCCAGGACGCTGCTGCTCTCAGCCTGCTCCCACCTCTCTGGTAGTTCCTCCCCACTGCCTTGCTGGCTTTTCCTTGTGTCCTTGACCTTGAACATGTTGGCGCATTCTAGAGCACAGTCCTTACTGTGTCTGCTTTTATGACCCTCTCATTCCCTTACTGATCTCATCCTGCCTTGGGGTTTTCAATGCCCTCCAGATGCCAGTGACTCCCATGTGCACCTCCAGCCTGGGCCTCTGTCCTGACCTCAACTAGGTTTTCAACGTGGATGTCAAAGCCACTTCTGCTCACATCCAGCAGGCCCGACACTGAACTGATCCCGTCCCACCTCCCCGTCTTGGTGGGTGGCTGCCCTGTCTTCCCCGTGGCTTGGGCCAGGAGGCTGTGTTTATCTGTGGATCCTCTTTCTCCTGCACCCCACACCCAGTCTGTCAGAAAATCATCCTTCCATTGCACCGATGTATCCAGGATCTGACCGCTTCTCTCCACTCCCACTGCTTCCATCCCACTGCAGGCCACCTTCATCCTTGCCTCTGCAGTCTGTTCTCAGCACTGCAGCCAGAAGAATCCTTTCCATGGTAAGCCACATTATGCTACTCCTCTGCTCAAACCTCTTGAGGCTCCTCCTTTTCATTTGAAATGCAAGCCAGCGTCCTTCCCGGACTCTGCAAAGCCCCAGATAATGTGACTGGCTCCCTGCACCTTCTCTAACATCCCCTCCTCTTCACCTTCTCCTGTTCACTGGACTCCAGCCACATTGCCCTCCTTCCCATTCTGCCAACCTGCCAGGCATGCTCCTGCCCCAGGGCCTTTGCACTCACAGTGCCTTCTGCTTGGATGCTTTTCTCTCAGTCATTTGCTGGCCTCACACCCTCACCTCCATGCTTACCTTCACCATGCAACCCCTCTCAACCAACTTATTTAATAATTAAAACTCCTCACCTGTCCCTGCTGTACAATGCAGTAGCTACAGATGTGACACCCCCCCCCTTTTTTTTTGAGATGGAATCTTGCTCTGTCGCCCAGGCTGGAGTGCAGTGGTGCAATCTTGGCTCACTGCAACCTCTGCCTCCCGAGTGTTCAAGCGATTCTCCTGCCTCAGCCTCCCGAGTAGCTGGGATTACTGGAATTGCAGGCACCCGTGGGTGTATTTTTAGTAGAGCTGGGGTTTCACCGTGTTGTCCAGGCTGGTCTCGAACTCCTGACCTCTTGACCCACCGGCGTCGATCTCCCAAAGCGCTGGGATTACAGGCATGAGCCACCACGCCCGGCCAATACACTTTTAAATTGAATTTGTATCATTAACATTTTCTTCATCACTTGCTTGTCTAGGCAGTCAACAAAACCATCAATCAGGCCCTGATAGGTATTGTTTGCCCATTTCCATGGTGCGTATACTTTCACCAAGGCCGAGTTTAAACTGCCTACATGACATCCCTGAACACAGTCCTGGTCTTGCACAGAAGCGTGCCATTATATAGTATTTTATAATAAATGTAAGTCACCCCAGGGGCATCAGTAATAGTAAAATGAGGTAAGATAATTAGGAAGTGATTACTCTGAGTGTGTATTACCTTTGTTTTTAATAAAATGTACTTAATTGGAAGTTTGTGTAATTTAATTTTTTTTCCTGGCTGCATTTAACAACTGACTCACAAAATTCCTGAAAAATTAACAGTAGACTTTCATCAGCCAGTATGTGCTGGCTCCAGCACACCCCTGAGAATGGCTGATTAATATGGCATGGCCGTGCTGTGGAATTTTATGCAGCTATTTAAAAGAATGAATTGGAGCTCTATAGGGGATTTAGAGGAATTTTCACAAAGAATTGTCAAATAAGAAAGCAAAGTATAGAGCTACAGAGTCATTTTTACAACACAGCGATCCCCTCCCTCAGTAAAACCCTCTCTATATGTGTCTGTACACATTAATAAATAATTGTGTAAGTATTCAGAATCAACTTGATTTGGGGGCATAGGATATGCTGTGTGGGAAGAGAAAAGGAAGCCAAGCAAAATAGGAAAACAGAACCAAAAAGACTGCCAGGAGAGCAAACTATACAGATGGTAACACATTTTGGCATTTAAATATAATATATGTATGTATTTGTTCATGTCATTAAAAGACATTTTTAAACCAAGTCCTCATTTGGACAGTTGTTCAGGTTATCTATTACCGTATAACAAACCACTCCAAAACTTAGTAGTTCGAATTGCTAACAACCATCTGTTAGGACAAGCCTGTGAGTTGCACATGTGGTGTTTCTACTTCACATGGTGCTGGGATACTGGGATGGCTACAAGGTTCAACATGGCCTCCCTCACATGGTTGAGGGTTGATGATGGCTGCAGGCTGGGAGCTTAGCTGGATCTGTCAGGAGGGGACCTCAGCTCTTCTCTATGTGGACCTCTCTACATGGCTGCTTGAGCTTCCTTACAGCATGGTGACTGAGTTCTAAGGAGAAGCATTCCAAGAGGCAAAGGCTGGAGTCCCATCATTTCCACCATATGCTATTGATCACAGTGATGACAGGGTCAGCCCAGATTCAGGGGGAGGAGATACAACATTCACCTTTTGATGGAAGCGGCAAGATAACATCACAACAGAGAATGTGGTATGGGAAATATCGTGGTGATGGTCTTTGGAAACACAAAAGACCACAATGGTCCAAGCCCTTGACCATGTGGCACAAAGTCTTCACTTCCCTGGGATGAGAAGCCAGTGAAACCCTCAGTGACAGCCCCCAGAGGGTTTTTCTTCCAGGCGGACTGAACTGTCTGTGGTAACATTATGTTATATTTATGATGTTATATTTGCTTATTGGTTGCAGCTATCAGTTGGCTACAAATACAAGACTTGGCAAGAATCAAAAAAACATTCTGTGAGAATCAGTTGAGTATATACATTTTGGAATACAGAGCGTCATATATTATCATTTGTTAATTTTGTGGCACACATCTTTTAGTGTTAATAAATTTTATAATAAAAATAGACATGCGTGTGTATATGTGATATATATGTATGCATTCTTCTTCTGTAGCACACCCCTAAGTCTGTCCCCTGTTGAAAAGCCTCATCTTCTTTCTGTTCTCCCATGGAATTCCATTTTACTCATGCTGGGTTCAAAGGGTATGTGCATTTTAAATTTTACTAGATATTTTCAGATTGCTTTCAACAGAAGTTATAACTCTCATTTCTAGCAGCAGTGCATAAGAATACCCTTTTCTCACACAGCTGCCAACAGTAGATTTGCAGATTTATTTTTTTTGCCAGTCTGATAGGCGTAAGGTGGTATCTTGTTATTTCATCTGGCTCCCCTCTGCCATCCCAGTAAGTCTGATGGTCTTTTCATATGTTGGGTGCCACTTGGCTTCCTTCTGTGACTTGTTTCTTGATATTTCTTTATCTTTTTCTTTTGGGTTATTTGTTCTCTCCTGTTAATTTGTGGATGTTCTCGGTATATTAAATTTAAGCCTTACAGATGGCTTTGTGTTCCAAATCTCATTTACATTATATTTGGTCATGCAAAAATTAATTTTTTTCATTACCAAATATTTATAACTTCTTCTATAGCTTCAGGGTATCTGGTCTAGAACCTAGGAACCTGTCCCTTTGTTGAGAATGTTCATATAACCCTTCAGAATTTCTTGCTGAATTTTTATTGTTCTATTTAAGCCTTTAATATAAATTTTATTTTTATATATGGTTAAAACAGGAGTCCAATTTTATTTTATTTTTCTGGATAGGTAGCCTGTTATGCCAGTTAAATGTTTGTGGTTTAGTGAAAAATAAGATAATTATGTGTTAAATAATAATTCCCCACTGTACTGAAATGCTACTTTTGTTAAATTATTATATATATATTCACATATATTTTATATTCAAATCTGTCATTCTTATGCTAATGACATATTGATTTGGTCATAGTGTTTTTGTAGTATGTTTTAATGTGGGGAGTTTTAGGAAGGTAATATATAACTCTATTTCTCGGATGAGGTCATAAAGAGTGCCTCCTTTATTCTCTCTGTTTCCCTTTCCATGACATTCACTGCAGGGAAGCTCTGTGTTGAAATTGTGGAGACATAAGATGAAAGAAGTTGGATCCCTGTATCACTTTATGGAAGAGAGTTTCTTCCCTGGAGGTTTGCCTGATTGCATCGTCTTTGTGTGAGCGATAAATAACCCTTTGTTGTTTTTTTTTTAAATCTCAGAATGGCCTATACTATTAATCCTGACTAATCATTGGTGCTGCTGTATCAAAAAGCCAAAATAAAATATCCAGTATTAGTTTAGTGGCTGGTGGTGGGTGCCAAGGACACTGATGCTGGAGGGTGGGGCATGGCAATCTGTGCCACATTTGTTAAATGGCATACTTGCATTAAGAAAGCTAAGAAAGAAGGCTATTGTAAGCACATCTTGGCTGTTGGCGCTATTCAACAAAGTCTCACAAGAAAGATATAAACTCAAGAAATAAGCGGCTAGTTTGTGAGCAGTAATAAAGGAAATAGAGAAGTCCAGAAAATTAGGGCTTAGCAAAATTAAAAAGCCGACTGCTTCCAGATGCCAAGTGACTTGATACAGGACTGACACCACCACTGAGCAACAAAGGTCCAAATGACCTCCAGCAAAACGCAGATTAAAAAGATCCAGAGAGACTCATAAATGCCATGATATTGTGTGAGAGAGAGATGCGGGGGATGGACAAGAAGGTAAATAAGTTGAGATCTACATCCCAAAAGAACGTTGGGGAGTGATGGTATAGGGAACTCTTTGGAAACAAATCAAAAGCGGACTAAGTTTTTAAGGACATCGTATTACAAAAGAAACCCGCAGTTTTAACTAAAAAAGGCACGGACTATTCGTGACTTATAACGAGCTACGGCTCCTCAGTTTCCGTGGGCCAACAGCAGCTGAGTTTCACGGTCCTAAGCACAGCATATTTTTCCATGTCCATTTGGGATGTGGCCAAGGAGGGCGATGGAATGACAGAAAAGTCAGGGAGAACAAAGAACAAGGGACTTCTTCCTAGAGAAGCTTAGTGAGGAAACCTTCTCTAATGATGGTGGGAACTTTCACAATTCCTGTTCAGAAGGATTCTAGAATTGTTACCCCTTCCTGTCTTCATTCTCTCCATTTAAAAGTAAAAGTGTTCATTGCAGTTGTCTTAAGCCTACTCTATCATTGAATATTGGGTCTGTATAGGAGGCAAGTAATATGTCTCTTCTAGTTTAGAAATCCCTAGACTAAGAAGAGGCAGGTATAGACCTAATGGAGAGCACAAAGCAGTTCACTTGAAGACCCTCAATTTCTTTTTTCTTTTCTTTCTTTCTTTCCTTTCTTCTTTTTTTTTTTTTAGAGATGGGGTTTCACCATATTGGTCAAGCTGATCTCAAATTCATGACCTCACGTGATTCGCCCTGGTCTCCCAAAGTGTTGGAATTATAGATGTGAGCCACTGCACCCAGTCTAAGAAGACCCTCAATTTCAAGCTGGATTTGCTGATTTATGGAAGTTGGATTTTCTCTTTTGAGAAAGCGAGAGTATGTTCTACATATGGGCAACAGAATAACCAGAGGGACACACAGAAAGTTTACACTTCCTACTTCCTGGTAGTTAGGTGGGGCCGTGTGACCAGTTCTAGCCAATGAAATGTGAGTGAAAGTGTCATGAATCACTTCTGGGCCAGGTGTTTGAAAGTTGATATGTTTCTCTAACAATCTGCCTTTCATCGTGGTGATCTTGGAGGCTACCGGGAGGAAGGATGCCTAGAACTAAAGGGGTTTTCACCAACTCACATTAGATTTTGCATGAATGAGATAACATCTTTCTTTTTCCTTTTTTTTTTGAGATGGAGTTTCACTCTTGTTGCCCAGGCTGGAGTGCAGTGTGGCTTACCACAAACTCTGTCTCCTGCGTTCAAGCGATTTTCCTGCCTTAGCCTCCCGAGTGCCCAGCTAATTTTGTATTTTTAGTAGAGATGGGGTTTCTCCATGTAGGTCGGTCAGGTCTCAAACTCATGACCTCAGGTGATCTGCAGGCCTCGGCCTCCCAAAGTGCTGGGATTATATGTTTCTTAATGTTTAGCTACAGGGAATAATTTACGTTGGATTATTTTAGGCTTTCTACCTGTACAGCTGTATCATCTGTGAAAGGTGATGTTTGAAAATTTCCTCCTTTTTCATCCTTATACTTCTTGTTTCTTGTCTGTGTCTTGCTATACTGCCTGGGACTTCACGGTAAATGTAGGGTATCGGTGGTGACAGTGGGACCATGGGCTTGCTTCTTATAGAAAAGGAAAGCGGTCAGTATTTCAAGCATTGAGACATGGAAGATGTTTTCTGTAATTTTTTGTGGCTATCTGGTGTCTTTTTTTTTTTTTTGATAGTCTTGCTCTATTGCCAGGTGCCACGCTGGAGTGCAATGGCACAATCTCAGCTCACTGCAACTTCTGCCTCCCAGGTTCCAGCAATTCTCCTGCCTCAGCCTCCTGAGTAGCTGGGACCACAGGTACATGCTACGACGTCCAGCTAATTTTTGTATTTTTTAGTAGAGATGGGGTTTCATGGTGTCTGTTAAAAGAAATTTCCCTGCCAGGCGCGGTGGTTCACACCTGTAACCTCAGCACTTTGGGGGGCCAAGGTGGGTGGATCACGAGGTCAGGAGATTGAGACCATTGTGGCCCACATGGCGAAACCCTGTCTCTACTAAACATACAAAAATTAGCTGGGCGTGGTGGCATGTGCCTGTAATCCCAGCTACCGGAGAGGCCAAGGCAGCAGAATCGCTTGAACCAGGGAGTCAGAGGTTGCAGTGAGCCAAGATTGTGCCGCTGCACTCTAGCCTGGCCGTGGAGCAAGACTCTGTCTCCAAAAAAAAAAAAAAAAAGTTCCCTTGCCGTCCTAGCTTGCCTAGCTATCTTTACCTCGAAGGGCTGTTGAACTTTCCAGTTTTTTGGTATCTCTTGAAATGCTCATGTATTTTTCTATTAAAGAAAAAAATGCTAATTCTCCTAATTATATTTATTGTTTTCTGATGTCCAAGCAACCTGATTGATACAGTTTGGCTCTGTGACCCACCCAAACCTCACCTTGTAATAATCCCCAGGTGTCAAGGGTGGGACAGGTGAAGATAATTGAATCATGGGCGTGGTTTTCCCCATACTGTTCTCATAATGGTGAGTGAGTTCTCAGGAGATCTGACGGCTTATAAATGGCTTCCCCCTTCCTTCTGCTCTCATTTCTTTCTCTTGCTGCCTGGCGTAGAGGTGCCTTCTGCCATCGTAAGTTTTCTGAGGCCTCCGCAGTCGTGCGGAACTGTGAGTCGTTAAACCTCTTTTCTTTGTAAGTTACCCAGTCTTAGGTATGTTGTATAGTAGTGTCAGAATGGGCTAATACACCAACATTTCTGTTCATGTACCTGATTAGGTCATGCTGAATTCTGTGTATGGTCTTTTAATTGGGATTTTTGCGTCTATGCTGACGCCTGAGAGTTTGTCAGGTTTTAGTTTGGGGGTAATTCTAGTCTCAAAAATGAATTGAGGCCATTTTATGCTCTTTAATGTTCATTTTATATTTCTTTTCTCCAGAAGAGCTTTTATATGATTGGCCTGATTTCTTCCTTAATCATAATGATGTTGTGATGGCCATGATTTCTTCCTTAAATGTTTGGTTGAATCTGCAGGGCCTGGTGTTTTTTTCCTTGTTCCTTTTATTTTAGTCTAAATTATGGGATACATGTATGGGACGTGCAGGTTTGTTACGTCGGTGTACAGGTGCCATGGCGGTTGCTGAACCTATCAACCCGTCATCTAGGTTTTAAGGCCTGCATGCATTAGGTATTTGTCCTAATGCCCTCCCTCCCCTTGCCCCCACCCCGTGACAGGCCCTGGTGTGTGATGTTCCCCTCCCTGTGTCTGTGTGTTCTCGTTGTTCGACTTCCAGTTACGAGTGAGGACATGCAGTGTTTGGTTTTCTGTTCCTGTGTTACTTTGCTGAGAGTGCTGGCTTCCAGCTTCATCCACGTCCCTGGGGTTTTCTTAGTGGGAAAGATTTGGTTATGGATTTGATTGATTTAATTACTCTAGGACTCTTTAAATTTCTGCTTTTCTGATATCAGCTGTATATCCTCTTTATTAGTAAGATGTCTCTTCATGTCTAATTTGATTGTTCTTGTCTTTCACTTTTTAGTTTTGAGCATTTTTTCTGTCTAGCTGAAATTTTTTACCTTCTAAAGCTTGTCTCTTCCTCCCTTTAGCACGGTCTCTCACAGAGCAAAACGTTTTGATGTGATTAAGTCCAATTAACTTTTAAGGAATATTTTCCCACATTTTTGTAGTTTTTACATTTAGCCTTTAAATTCACATTCCACTTTAATTTTACTTTCACTTAATGTATAAGACATAGGTACTTACATCCGGGGTCAATTTTCTTTCTCCTATGAATGTCCAGTTGCTCCAGCACCATTTGTTGAAAGCCTGTCTTTCCCTTATTAAACTGCTTTTGCACCTTCATCAAAAAGCAGTTTGGCAAATACGTGTGGGCCTAAGTTCTCTGTTCTGTTCCGTTAATCTGTGTGTCTGTCCTAACAAAACCACCTAGTCTTGATTGCTATAGCTATGTAAGTAGTGAAATTGGGTAATTACTCCCGCTTCTTCCACTTGCTGCTTTCTCAAAATTATCTTAAGCTATTCTTGTCCTTTGCTTTTCTGAATACATTTTAGAAGAATTTTGCCTGCCTTCAGAAGAACCTTCCTGGGATTTTGGCAGGAACTGGAGATAACTGACATCGATCTGTTTTGGGGAGAATTGACTTCTTTATTGAGTATTTCAAGCTATGAGTAGCTCACATGTCTTCATTTATTAAGAATTCCTTTGATTTCTTTTAGCAGTGTTTTGTTTCTCTTTTTTAAAACTATTTTACTTACCTGTTTTGCTTCTTTTTTAAAGCAGTGTTTTGTAGTTTTCAGGATACAGGTGTGAACCTAAGAGTATCTGAGACAGATTGCCATCCATTTAGAAAGATTATATTGCTAAGATGAAGGACACCCATGACACAGCTTCAGATCCTCATGACGTGTGCCCAAGGTGGTCGGGGCACAGCTTGGATTTATACATTTTGAGGAGACATGAAACATAAATCAGTATGTGTACGGTGTACACGGGTTCAGTCCAGAAAGGTGGGACCACTCAAAGCTGGGGAAGGGGCTTCTAGGTCAGAGGTAGACAAGAGACACATGTTTGCATTCTTTTGAGTCTCTCCTCAGCCAGCCTTTCACCAAAAACACATGTGGGGTGGAGTCAAGGGGTAACCACTTATTCCTTAGTTTGGCTTAGAGAAACAAGAGGTCAGAGGAAGCCATCTGACATGCATTTATCTCAAGGAACAGAGGGAGACATGGTGTTCTCTGTCCTTGGTCCCCAAGGAATTTCCTTGTGGCAAAATGGTGAGGGAGGTATGTTGCTTTTTAAAATCTTTGTAGCTGTCTTATTTAGGACAAAAGTGGGAGGCAGGTTCGCCTGACACGGTTCCCAGGTTGACTCTTCCCTTTGGTTTCGTGATTTTGGGGTTCTGAGATTTATTTTCCTTTCACACAACTCCTGTGCTTGTTTCTTTTTCTTTCGATTTTCATCTAAGTATTGATTTTCTTTGGAGTGTTTGTAAGTGGTATTGTATTTTGGATTTTGATGCTCATGTGTTCATTGCTAGTATATAGAAATACAACCTATTTTTGTATGTCCTGTGACCTTGCAAACTCATTGTTCGAGGAATCTTTTTAAAAATTCCTTGGGATTTTCTAGGCAGACAGTCGTGTCATAGATGGAAATACTTAATATTGTTAATTTGACAGTACTCGCCCAACTGATCTGTAAATTCAAAGTCCCTCTCGAAATCTTAGCTGCCTTATGTTCAAAAATTGACAAAAATCCTAACATTCATATGGAAAGGCAAGAGTCTCATATTAGCCGAAATAGTCTTGAAGAATACAGTTTGAAGACTCATACTTTCCAGTTTTAAAACTTAGAACAAAGCTATGCTAACAAAGGGAATGGCACTGGCAGCAGAATAGACACGTCGATCAATGGAATAGAGTTTAGAGTACAGACGTGAATCCTCATATTTACGGCCAGTTGGTTTTTGATAGTGGTGCCACCATTTCTTCCTTCTGTATACGTTCTGTTTCCTTTCCTTGTCTACTTACACTGGGTAGAACTTTCAGCACTACCTTGAATGAGTGGCAAGAGGAGACATCCCGGCCTTGTTTTCAATGTAATTTGCTTTTTCTTAAATAAAAAATACTTTATTTCGTAGAGGCGTTTTGGGTTCACAGCAAAATTGAGAGGAAGGTACAGAGGTTTTTCACGTAGCCTCTGCTCCACACAAGCACAGCCTCCCTCACTGGCAATATGCACACCAGAATGGTCCATTTGACACAAATTGATGAACCTACATTGACACATCATTGTCACCCAGAGTTTGTAGTCTACATTAGGGTTCACGCTCGGTGTTGGTTGGGAAAATGTGTAATGACATGAATCCACCATTATGGTATCATGCAGAGGAGTTTCACTGACCTAAGAATCCCCTGTATTCTACCTGCTCATCCCTCCCACCCCCGACTCCTGGTGATTGTAAGGGTTATCTTGTGAGCTTTATTGCCGAGGTAAAAATGAAGAAACTGAGTTCAGCACAAAAAACATTAAATGCCAATTTATTCGGCTCCTGGGCGAGGTTCTACGGTCCCGGGGAAAGGGGCCAGAGAAGTCACGCCCAACTCCGCTGGGCGTGGGACTTTATAGGGAGTGAAGGCGTTTGATTGGCTGTAGAGAAACGACGTGGACGTAGCAAGCTGCTATAGGTAGGTAGGCGGGATTTCCGGACGGGGCAATGTGCTACTGGGCAGGTTTTGGCCGGGCTTTCCAAGGGCAGGCTAGATGCCGAGTGCAGAGGGGATTTCCAAGGGCGGGGTTGAGTGCGAGTGCAGAGGGGATTTCCAGGGCAGAGCTAGATGATGGGCATATTCTGGTGATGTAATTTTCAGGCGGGGAGAGGGATGGGTGTGTCCGAGCTCCGGCGAGGCAACCAGCCTTACAGTGACCACTGATGTTTTTACTGTGTCCATAGTTTGCCTTTTCCAGAATGTCATAGAGCTGGAATTATACAATATGCAACCATTTCAGATTGGCTTCTTTCCCTCAGTAATCTGCATCTGTGTTTCCTCCATGTCTTTTCATGGCTTGATACCTCGTTTCTTTTTAGCATGGAATAATCTTGCATTGTTTGGATGTAGCACAGTTTATATCTGTTCCTCTGCTGAAGGACTTCTTGGTTTCTTCCAAATTTTGGAATTATGAATAAAGCTACAAACATCCACGTGCAGGTTTCTGTGTGGACACGAGTTGTCAACTCCTCTGGGTAAATACGAAGAAGTGTGAATGCTGGATCATATGGTATAAATATGTTTTGTTTTGTAAGAAACTGCCGAATGTCTTCCAAAGTGGGTACCATTTTGCATTTCCACAGCAGGAATGAGAGCTCCTGCTCTTCCACATTCTCAGCAGCGTTTGGTGTGTTGCTGTTCTGGATTTTGGCCATCCTAATAGGTGTCATGGTTTTAATTTGCATTGCTGATGACACATGAGGTAGAGCATCTTTTCAGATGCTTATTTGCTGCCTGTGTATCTTGGCTGAGGTGCCTCTTTGCCTCTAAAGGTCTTTGACTCATTTTTTAATTAGGTTGTTTGCTTTCTTTACCCCCACTTTTTTTTTTTTTTTTTTTTTTTTTTTTTTTTTAGAGTCTTGCTCTGTCACCCAGGCTGGAGTACAATGGTGCGATCTCAGCTCACTGCAACCTCTGCCTCCTGGGTTCAAGTGAGTCTCTTGCCTCAGCCTCCCAAGTACATGGAATTACAGGCATGCATCACCACACCTGACTTTTTTTTTTTTTTTGTATTTTTAGCAGAGATGGGGTTTCACCAGGTTGGTCAGGCTGGTCTCAAAATCCTGACGTCAGGTGATCCACCCACCTCAGCCTCCCAAAGTGCTGGGATTACAGGCCTGAGCCACTGAGCCCAGCTTTTCTTTTTCTGTTTTTTCAGACAGGGTCTCATTGTAGCTACCAGGGTGGTCTCAAACTTCTGGGCTGAAATTAACCTCCCTCCTCAGCCTCCCAAATAGCTGGAATTATAGGTGCAAGCTCTGTTTTCTGTGCCTGGCTCTGTTTTCTTAAGGTTGAGTTTTAAGAATCCTTTGTGTATTTTGGCTAATGATCCTTTATCAGATATGTCTTTTTATAAATATTTTCTCCTGTTCTGTGGCTTGTCTTTCCATTCTTGACAGTGTTTCACAGAGCAGAAATGGTCAATTTTAATGAAGTGCAACTTATCAATTCTTCCTTTCATAGGTTAGGTCTTTGGTGTTGTATCTAAAAAGTCATTCAAACTAAGGTCATCTAGACTTCCTCCTACATTATCTTCTAGGAGTCCTATAGTTTTTTTTTTTTTTTTAACACTCAGATCTGTGATCCATTTTGAGTTAGTTTTGTGGCGTGTAAAGTCTGTGTCCCGATTTGTATTTTTGCCTGTGAATGTCCAGTTGTTCCAGCACCATTTCTTGAAAATACTATTTTTTTTCTCCATTCCATTGCTTTTGCTCTTTGTCAAGGATGGGTTGGCTATTTTATGTGGGTCTATTTCTGGACTGTATCCTGTTGCATGGGTCTATTCTTTTGCCAATACCACACTGTATTATGTAATCTGCTTTAAAAACTCATATACTGAGATCTTAGTTTCGGTTATTATGTATTTTTTTATTTCTACAGTTTCTAATCAGCTCTTTAAAAAATTTCCTTTTTTTATGCTATTCAGATGTGACTTTATGCATCTGGAGCACACTAAGTGCGGCCGTGTGAAGACCCGCGTCTGACTGCCCCCAGTCCGGCAGCCTCTCTGGCTGCCTCCTCCCCCTCATGCCTCAGTTCTTCCCACGCATTGCTGCCTCGTGTACCTGGTGATCTCTGATTGCATGCCAGGAAGGAGGTGTTTGATAAATTGTGGGCAGAAATATTTTGAAGCCTTGGACGATGAGACCTCTCTAGAGGAAAACAGCATTTGCCACCATCCGTTGCCAGGGGGTGCCAGCAGTCTGGTATCCCCACCATTAAGCTTTAGGTGTTGGGGGCCTCTGGGCCCCGGTGAAGTGGAACTGGGCGGCAAGGACTGGTGCAGCCTTTCATCATGGTGCAGCCTGTCCCTTCCGCATCTTCACTCTTCCTGCTGGCAGGTGGGGCCAGAATCGAGCCTGTGTCCAGCGTGAGAGACACATAGTTCCAGTGTCAGGGACAGTGGCTTTTCAGGAGGCTACTGCCTCCTTGAATGAGATGACAAACAAGAGGCACCTGTCACATCCCCCCAGAGGCCACTGACGGCGTGCCGTGCCGTGCCGTCTGCAGCGATCAGTCCTGGCCGCCCCCCACATGCTTTTAGCTCTGTCTCGTCGGGTGCTGGTGCCAGATTCAGGGCTGTGTCACTCCTCTCTGACCTTGCCCTACCCTCTTTGGAGGTGGTGTCCACCTGCCATTGCCATTGACTGTTCAGGATGAACTCGTATGCCCAGCTCCCCCCAGTGCCACCCTCTGTTCCTCAGCTGGGACCCCAACCCCTGGTCCTCCACCCTCCCCAACAGAGTGACAAATTCGGGGGCACAGGTTCCCTTGAGCATATTTTGAAACACTGAAGTAAACGCCAATCTAGGGAACAGTTGACATGACACTCCTTTATTAAAACCTAAGGACATCGTTATAAAAACTACTGTATAGAAAGACAAAAGCAGAGCAACAGCAGTCAGTGAAAAACACATTATTGTTACATTCTAGTATTATTATTAGGAATATTATTGGTTTTTGGTTTTCCCGGTTCTCTGCTCTCAGACCCCATGCCTGCTCCCATGAAGTCAGGTGGACAGGAGAGAAAATGTTTCCATCCCTCCACCCTGCTGCTGCGTGCCCTTCAGACTGGCCCTGGGGAGGACACATCGACCTTTGGTGGGAGGTTTCCTGCCTTGTTAAGGTGACTGACCCCTTACCCTTGCAGCCTCCACCTCATTACTGCGCATGGCCCAGACACTGACCACTTGGTTATTTGACTGTGATGTATGTCACTATCTTTAAAAGAGGACATGGGGAAAACAAAGAAATTGAATATGAGAAACTGATGTGCAATTCCGAGAAGCAGCTTTCTTGGGCTCCCAGCTTGGTTCATGTTGTGGCCATGTAATCTACAGTTTTTGAGCCGGTGCTCAGGATTGGTGCTGACCAGTGCGGAATTCTGCACATTTTGGAGGGGCTGATCTAGGGTCATTCAACAGGGTACCTCATCCCGCAAACCCAAGGGTCACCATTCTCAGTGCAGCCCATGTAAACGATCTTCCTGGGAGCCCATGACCATTGGTGGGACAGTGTCTGGAGTTGGGCCCTGCAGCAGCCCTGAATTTCGGTCTGTCAAGGGCAAATCCATCAGGGCTTTGAGTGAAGGTAGGAGTTTTAGGTACAAAGTAACTAAGAGCCAAATCTGCTCATTCGTCAAGCACCGATCTAGCACCAGCTGTTGGCCAGGGGCTTGGACTACAAATGGGGGTGGGTAGGGGCCATGACACCTCCAAAGTCACTTTTGGGGGTGGGACAAGTAAGGGTTCTGTATATATTTTGTGAATCTGAACAGGTCTGTTAGGCAAAACTAGTCATTTCACAGGTGGTCCCAGCTCTAGCAGAAACGACTCCCAGGTGGGCGCTCGGCAAGTATCTATGGAACAGGCGAGGGAAGTGCGTATCATTGCACGCGTTTTCTAGGAGGAGCCTGACCTCTTCCAGCTGGCCTGACTGCCTAACTTTAACATTTGAGCTTTTCTGGCCACAATCCCCAAAGTTGTCTGCATTCATTTAAGTACCAGAACAGGACATGTTGGTGCTACAGCAAGGAATGAGGGCACTGTGTGGCATCTGCCACACGTAGTAAGTGTACAGGCTTGGCTGCTGGAGGGCACAGGGTGTGGCTCCAGCCCAGGGATGTATTCCTGGACTGCAAAGGGCAATGATCAGGGCGTCATCCACTCACAGCCCCTCTGACCATCCAGCTGCTGTTGTGGGGGCCAGGCAGACACACTCCGATGCCCACCACGTGAGCAGGATGACGAAGAATCCCTGCCATTTGCTTCCACTCCACCCTTCCAACCCTAGATTTTCACAGCAGACTAAAGGAGCCCACGTGGATGTCTCCCTCCAGGGAGGGGTGGCCCTTCAACATTGCTAAGACATATGCCCCCAGTAATGCCATCCAGGACTGTAATGTTTTCTTTCTTCCTTCCTCCCCAATGGAGTCTCATTCCATTGCCCAGGCTATGTGCAGTGGCGCGAGCTCAGCTCACTGCACCCTCTGCCTCCTGGGTTCATGTTAATTTCAAGCATGGGGGTATCTGTAAATTCACTTCTGCATGTTCTTCCTGTTGATGGGGACCAGCCAGCCAAGTTGAGAAATTAAAATAAGCCAACAAAACTTTCTGCACATCTGCACCTCCGGGAACAC
Organism: Leontopithecus rosalia; assembly: GCA_028533165.1. NCBI lineage: Eukaryota > Metazoa > Chordata > Mammalia > Primates > Cebidae > Leontopithecus > Leontopithecus rosalia. The sequence continues at coordinate 25,929,366 of CM052648.1, read as the reverse complement.
TGTTTCCTTAATAGACATGGTAATTGTGAGGGCTGCTGAGCCAGCAGAGGGGCCGGGGTGGGATGGTGGCTGGAGGGATGTAAAGGTCGGGGAGTCAGTGCCAGGCTCGGCCCAACCCCCAGCCACAGTCCTGGTCTGTTTGACTAGACCTGAATATAGCTTTTAGGTTGATGGTGAACTGGGAACCATCTCCTGTCTCAAGAAGCCTGTTAACCCCCATTCCTGGTGGCGTTTTCCCCGACATTCCCAAGTCCTCTTCAGTTCTCTGCCAAATTTGAATCTGATGATGAGGGGAGAGCCACCCACCCAGGGACCACTGGCAGCTGCCCACCTGCTGCTTTCTAGAGAATTAGAGCTAGCAAGAGGGACCAGATCTACCTGTGGAATCACCTGTGTGTGCATGCACACCTGGTTACATGTGCACACGTGTGTATTCATGTGCATGTGTGCATGTATGCACTTGTGTGTTTTCAATTAAGGCCTGTTGCATGTCAGCAATAGGTGCTGGCCAGGCAGCTGGAGGGGGTGAGGCCAGGCGGGTGAGCAGGCTGCTTCTCAAGGTGCAGGGCACGGTCAGAGGCTAACGTGAGGGCATCGAGCCAGCGGGCACTATCAGCTATTGGTTCTGAACAGAGATTCTGAAACACACAACAGTCACACCGTACACAGACGAGAGGGGAAGCATAAAACTGCTCGTGAATCACACAGTTCCCAGCGGGAAACAGTCCTTACAAACGCGGTCATTCTGCACAGCAGCCTGGATTGCAGATTCCTCTGTGGACATCGTGTCCTCTTCTCTCGTGTTTGTCTTTTCTTATTATTACAAATTACGTGGTGATGGACAGAAGCTCACAGTAAAATGTAAAAGTAGGCAGCCTAGAAAATCAGGTGTAAGACTCACTAAAAAATGCTAACCCTAGAAATCTAAACTTGAACTCATCACGACCCTGAAACCCTCTTGTTCTGAGGGACACTCTACTCATTGAAGGATCTGCCAGCCACAGCAGGATGGGGACAAGGTTTACCACGATGACCTGGGGGCCTGTGGGGTTTTGAATACACACCCCCACCTGCTTTCCACACCGAGTATTCATACCCACGTGACATTGCTCTCACCCTTCGGCTCCCCCGTGAGACAGCAAGGGCTGTGCTCCCTGGAACCCCCTCACAGGCTTCACAGGTGAGAGGCAGAGGCTCTGAGAGGTTAAGTGGCTGGCGGGGCTCGCCTGCGTGAAGGAGGGCGCTGTGGTTGTCTGACCTCTGCACCTGCCTTTGCTGAAGGCTACCTGTACCAGGTGTGCGGGGTCTTGATCTCTGCTGAGGCCTCCTGCTTGCCACAGAATGTTCCATGCCTCAGCCTGGCTGCCCCAGAGGTACTCGGCAGAGCAGCAGAACAACAGACCCCATGGGCCTTTTCAGTTCTTCCCAAAGGACCTCTGTTGGGGCCAGGAGGAATGTCCTTCTAGAAGGTTGTAAATATGAAGGGATGCAGCTCCGGTGAACCCCAGCTCTAGCTGCCTGGCAGTGACCTCTGACCCCAGGTGTCCAGGAGAGGGAGGCAAGGCCACCGGTTCTTTCGGCACAGGAAGCACCTAAAGAGCATCATCCAGAATAGCAGGACCCCAGGGTGGCAAACCCCTGACAGAACCGTCTGATTCCTTCCTCTTACCAGTGAGGAAACTGAGGGCACAGGCCTTGCCTGAGGTCACTCTGCTCTCAGTGGCAGAGCTATGTCAGAATCTGGGTCTTGCTCCTCCCTCCCCCTCTGCTGCCAAGGCTTCCTCTGCTTCCTGAGGCACTGCACAGGGGATGCAGCTGTGGCTGCCCCAGCTGGGCTTGCGGGCAGGCTGTGCACCCCTCCATGGCAACATGGCCCTGGGATGGCTCACATCAGGGGACAGCAAGCCATTCCTTTCTCTAATTGAGACCCCAAGCAGAGGTTCTCCTACTTTGCCTTGGCCAAGTCATATGCCTGGAAGAGATGACTGGTCCCAAAGACTGAAGCCAGGGGTCTTCCACAGGTGACCTTTGTGACCCTGGGCAAGCTACTTGACCTGGCTGAGTCGGTCTTCTCATCCATAAAAGGGGGAGAGCCCCTTTTTCTGGTGCTGTACAGAAGATGGAGAGCCAGGCAGCATGGAGGATGATTTATGCCCTAGCAAGTTCTTTCTGCTTTCCCAAAGGCAGGGCACTGTGTTTGTGTAGCATGACTCAGTGGAGTCCGGAGCTGGGCACTCCTGCCTTCCTTGCCCTCTGCGTCCCAGCCACCTGGCTTTCTTATGCTTCCTTGAAACCACCAAGCCTATGGCTGCCACAGGGCCTTTGCACTAGCTGTTCCCTCTGCTGGAAAGCTCTTTTCCTATCTTTAACACCCATGGCTTGCTCCTCTGTCATTCAAATCTGGGCCTCAATCACCTGCTCAGGAAGGCCTTCCCAGACCTCTCCAGGTGCACAAGGGCCTCACCGAAAGTGTCCCTCAGACTGAGTTCTCAGTGGAGCACTTACCATCCTGTACCTTCCTTCTTCACTGTCTTCCCACCCCAGCTAGAAAGTCAGCAAGGACCTGCCCTGCTCACTGTCATGTCTGGTGAATAGATGGGCGGTCAGCATGAGAACAGTGGGTCTGAAGAGAGGATACATACGTCTATTAAGCAGGGCCTCCCAAGCTAAGAGCTGGGGAGATTTGGTATCACTAGCAGCCATGGAATGAGTGTGTCTACACTGGCAGTGTAGCCTTTAGAGACATTTGTGATCATCTAAGTGATGCCATCTCATCTATGCCCTGGGGTTGGGGGGCAGGAGTGGAGGTGAGTGGGTGGATGTTATGGGCGTTTAAGTTTAGGTGGATGTCCCACTTTAAAGTGAATGGGTTTCTAGAACTCTCCTCTCTGGGTTTCCATAGCCTTGTTCCCCTTTCCAGCAGAGATCCATGTGTCTGTCTCTCCCACCAGATGGGGAGCTCCCCTGGCACACAGCAGGCACTTAGCCACAATGTGCTGAGTGGATCAGCGCTCCAGGTGGTGATGGTGGAGAACTCAGGGTGATGGCCTGCAGAGGCATCAAGGAGACGCTGCTGGCATTGTGCAGGGCGTGCCCTGGCTGGGGAGCACGTCATATCCAGGGTGATGGAGACTGGACTTTGGGTTCCTGCACTCCTGAGGTCAAAGGAGGGGTTGATCTCCTCCTGGCCATGTGGCCCCGGGAACCCCGTCCCCGCTGTTTATGCAGGGGTTAGTCATACCTGCCTCCCAGGTGGTGAGAGGGAGTGTGCATGAAAACACGACTCGGTACCTGCCACCCTCAGCCTGAGATGCGTCCCTTAGTATTACTATTACAGGAACGAATTCTTTAAGAACCAACCCCAATTGGCATCTTCAAATCCCCGGTATCCCCTGAGACACAGAGGGTCTGTGCCCTGTGCTTAGCAAAAAACTGGGGGCCCAGACATTGACACTGATGAGAACCCCCAGCGAGAGGGTGGCCCGTGCCCATCAGAGAACTTGAGTGGGGAACCCCAATAAAAACCAACCAAGCGAACAAGAGGAACACCCCAAATCACACACACGCACATTCAATATTCTGACACAAAGAGGCCCAAGGGGCCGCTATTGGAGGGAGCGGGGGCAAGGGAAGCTTCAGTTTTCAACCACAGATGGAACTCACAGGCCTCAAACCGCCTGGCTGGAACCAGCCAGAGTTGCTTTTTCTTGGTCATCCTGAGTCCACAATGAGTCACCTTTCAGAAGCCACTAACCCAAAATAGGACTATTGCTTGCAGACATGTGGCTCAGAATTCCTTCCCCTGTACCCCCAGCCCCTACCCCTGAGTTTGCTCCTAATCTTAGAAGTCCACGGAAGGGAGTTTTGGGCACAGGCAGCATTTCCTCCTCCTCCACCGCCGCCACCTTGGCTCTCCCTGGCATCTCTGTAGTTGTTGTTCTCGGAGGCTGCACTGGGTGCTTCAGCTCTCATCTCCCCCATCCTGAGGCACAGCAAAAGGGTTTTCTGGAAGAAATAGAAAAAAGTGTCACATGGTGCTTCCTCCATGGGGACCCACTAGGGACATTTCTCTGTGGCCTCAGTGCCAGAAGAAGCCAGGTTTCCTCTGAGTACCTGGCGTTTGCCTTCTGAACACTGTGAACCATGTGACTTTAAGACTGGAAGCAAGATAATAATGTCTGCTGTCATTATAGCTCCATAGAGTACTAGAGCCCTGGCCCATGCAATAAGACAAGAAAAAAAAAGCATAGAACTAACATAGAAGAACAAAGGTTACAGTTAATTATGGATAACTTACATAGAAAATTGAACAGAATCAACAGGTTAATTAGTAGAATGGAGAGTACAGACAGAGATATAATATATATATATATCTGATATGATCTGATGTCTTAACCTATAAGACATCAGATCAACTTATAAAATGCAAGAGTGTGCAATGACCTCAGCAATGACCAGAGTAATTATATGTCTGGGCTTGGGATGGTCTCAGTTAACACCTATTGTTTTGACATAATTTTTAATAGTTTCCCTTTTACATTCAAAAGCATTGATTTGGATGGTAAATTATATGGTCACCCTTGCTATAAAAAAGTATGAAACACAGATGCGGATACCATTCATACTGAAAAACACCATTACGCATTTTGGAATGACACTAAGATATGACCATGTCATACAAAGTGATGGAGAAGAGACCAAGGTGCTCCTGGGACAGGGAAGAATCAGGACACCAGTGCAACAGGATCTGCAGTGTGGAAACAGGTCTGCGGGGCACTTAGAGCTTTGATTTGCATAGTCATGTTGCAAACAAGACACTGAGGAAAAGAAATATTAACTCCATCTGTGGCAGGCCACACGAACCCCACTGCCCTGTGTCTGTTATAGGAGCAAGTGTCCAGTCACATGACCCAGACTCCCTTGCAAGCAGGGGTGCTCACATGACCCAGTCTGACTAATGCTGTGTAATGGGAGTCTATGGGGCAGGGGATAGGATTCTGGGGTAAGATGGACTATCTTGCATGCATGAGAATAAAGGATGCTCACAGGTGTGGGAGAACACCCCGGACTGCCCACTCCACACCACTGCAGGAGAGTTTCTTTCACTTGCATACATTGCATCTGATGACAGTTCTTAACTGATAAACCATCTTCAACCAGGCTTAAAGAGCATTTTTTTGGGCAACAGAGAGGTCAAGGGAGGGGCTCTAACAAAGCCAGCAAAGCCCACCTGTCCAGAGTGAGCGATACACCAAGAGTCAGGATCCTTAGCATCCGTGGGAATGTGTACAGGGGCTAAGGGTGAGGGACTCTGTGGGGCCATCTGCTCTGCCTCACAGAACAAAGCCAGGTCCAGGTATTCTCCATCACCTGTAGCACCCATCTCTATCCAGCGTACCACCTATTGTACTTACTTGAATACTTTGTCTTCCCCAAATAGAAAGTTAGCTACAAGAGGGCTAATGTGATTGTGTGTTTTACATACTGCTGCATTGCCAGGGCCTAGAAAAGTAACTAGCATAAATATTTGTCAGATGAATGGATGAACCATCTTTCAAGTACAAAGTCCACAGAAAAATGTGCTGAGCATGTTTGTGAATTATAGTTCCCATTACTCCTTCATAATAAAATTATTCAGGACACCCTTAGGCAAATCAAGAATGATTCAAAGGATGGGCAGACGATTTTTAAAAAGTTCTGTGGATGGATGGCGGTGATGGCTGCTGTATTAGTCCATTTTCATGCAGCCAATAAACACATACCTGAGACTGCAATTTACAAAAGAAAGATGTTGAAATGGACTTACAGTTCCACATGGCTGGAGAGGTCTCACAATCATGGCAAAAGGCAAAGAGGAGCAAGTCACATGTTCTGTGGATGGGAGCAGACAAAGAGCTTGCGTAGGGAAATTCCCATGTTTAAAGTCATCCGATATCATGAGATTTACTCACTATCACGAGAAGAGCATGGAAAAGACCCACCCCCATGATTCAATAACCTCCCGCTGGGTTCTCCCATGATGCCTGGGAATGGTGAGAGTTACAATTCAAATGAGATTTGGGGTGGGATACGGCCTTACAGTGAGAAGGTCCTCAACGCCCCTGTACTGTATACTTAAAAATGGTTACAATGGCAAATGATATGTGCATTTTACCACAATTCAAAAAAGGACGAGCAGAAACATAACAAACAAATGCAAATGAAGAAAAATCCAGGGGTCAAGGTGTACATGGAGCACTGCCAAGAGCACCAGAATTGTGTGGAGAATTTGTGTAACTGTAGGACTACGTCTGCAGCCCATCTAAAGACTATGGCCATCACAGAGAAGAATGAAACGAAACAGAACTGGCATGAGTAATTAAAAAGTAGGAGGGGCTGCGCACAGTGGCTCACGCCTGTAATCCCAGCACTTTAGGAGGCCAAGGTGGGCAGATCACCTGAGATTGAGAGTTCGACACCAGTCTGACCAACATGGATAAACCCTGTCTGTACTGAAAATACAAATTTAGCTGGTCATGGTGGCACATGCCTATAATCCCAGCGATGCAGGAGGCTGAGGCAGGTGAATTGTTTGAACCTGGGAGGTGGAGGTTGCGTTGAGCCAAGATCATGCCTTTGCACTCTGGCCTGGGGGACAAAAGCAAAACTCCATCTTAAAAAGAAAAAAAAAAGGGGGTGGAGGTGAGAACAAGGGAGGTAATATAAGTAAACTATGTCATATTCATGCTATAGTTGTGGGGCTTAAAGAATTGCTTAGAAGTTTAAAATTAAGGCCAGGCATGGTGGCTCACGCCTGTCATCCAGGCACTTTGGAGGCCCAGGAAGGGTGGATCACCTGAGGTCAGGAGTTCAAGAAGTTTAAAATTAGAGGCATCAAGGTGAACAGAAAAAATATAATCAACTAAAAACGTGATGGAAAGGAGACAGGAGGAGGAAAAGCAGAAATATCCTAATTTTGACATCGTTCACAGAAGAGAGAAAATAAATGTTGTCTAGAGAAATAAGAGGATTAAAGCTATCATGTTGTATTATAATGATGACGATAACCACGGGACCAAAAACACAGCGTTCCAAATGATCAGAATACATACAAGAAACAAGACAACAGAGGCCATATGGTGAAAATTGACAGCCCCCACAAAAGCTCTAAAAGCAGAAAGCATATCAAACAATGATGACAGAACAAAGACCAAATATATCTGCCATATCGGTAATGGTAATGAGCCATACCCACTTGCTGGAAAAAGAAAAGACTGGATCACAAGCAGGTGCACTGGAGTTGGGACGATTCAGAAAGGTCTCATAGAAAAGGATGGGCAGATGACTTTTACAAAGTTCTGCAGATGGATGATGATGATGGTTGCAATACGGTGAGAAGGTACTTAATGCCCCTGAACTGTGTGCTTTAAAAACTGTTAAAATGTGGCCAGATGTGGTGGCTCATGCCTGTAATGTCAGCACTTTGGGAGGCCAAGGTGGGCCTATCAAAAGGTCAAGAGATCAAGGCCATCCTGGCCAAGACATTGAAACCCCATCTCTACTAAAAATACAAAAATTAGCCGGGCGTGGTGGCGCACACCTGTAGTCCCAGCTATTTGGGAGGTTGAGGCAAGAGAATCACTTGAACCCCAGGAGGCGGAGGTTGCAGTGAGCCCAGGTCATAAACTGCACTCCAGCCTGGCGACAGAGTGAGACTCTACCTCAAAAAAAGGTTAAAATGGTAAATGTTCTGTGCATTTTACCGTGGTTTTAAAAGAAAAGTTTGAGCAGAAGCATAACAAACAAATGCAAATTAAGATGAATCAGGGGTCATAATCTTAACATTAGACAAAGTTGAAGTCAAGGCAAGAAATACCAAATGAGAAAAAAGAAGGACACCGTATGAGGGTGAAGGATGAGAGTCACCATGAAGATTTAACAGTAATGAATGTTCATACACCAAATAGCATAGCCTCAATGTACATAGAGCAAGAACTACTGGAAATTTAGGAAGAAAAAACAGTATGCTAATGTTGATGCATTTTTTTTTTGAGATGGAGTTTTACTCTGTCACCCAGATTGGAGTGCAGTGGTGCAATCTTTGCTCACTACAACCTCTGCCTCAGAGGTGCAAGCAATTCTCCTGCCTCAGCTTCCTAAATAGCTGGTATAACAGGTGCTGGCCTCCAAGCCTGGCTAATTTTTTTATTTTTTTATTTTTTGCATTTTTAGTAGAAATGGGGTTTCACCATGTTGGCCAGGCTGGTCATAAGCTCCTGACTTCAGGTGATCCGCCTGCCTTGGTATCCCAAAGTGCTGGGATTACAGGTGTGAGCCACCACACTAAATGCACACTAGGCTTAGTGCATTTTAATTCACCTTTCTCAATCCATTTCAAATGCAGTTGGCAAAAATAAAAGGAGATAGGGAGCCAAAAAATCTAATTAACAACTCTGTGTGTGTGTGTGTGTGTGTGTGTGTGTGTGTGTGTGTGTGTAAAATATAGTCTACCTTCCTTCAAATGCTCTTGAAAATGCATATGCAAAAAATGACTATCAGGCCACAAAGATAGTAAATTCCAAAAAAATAAGACAACATTCTATTCAAATGCTCTTGAAAATGCATATGCAAAAAATGACTATCAGGCCACAAAGATAGTAAATTCCAAAAAAATAAGACAACATTCTTTAATCACAATATACCAGAATTTTAAAATCCTAATAATGAAACCACAAATCAAACCAAACTTTGCCACCAAGAAGTTTATAAACACTTAAAAAATAACCTTGAGTTAAAGAGAGCAAAAAAAATAAACTGCAGAATATCTAGACAATAACAAAGTGTATGTTTAAGGAACTGGGGAATGCAGCCAAGCCCATACCGAGAGGAAAATATATAGTCTAAAACAGTAATCTTATTAATAAAGGAGAAAGCATGAATTAATGCCCAACTGAAATAGTTAGAAAAGGACAAAATAACCCCAAGAAAGACATACAGTAGCAATAAGTAAATGGAAACAGAAATGAAGTTAACAGCAAAAGAAAGGAACTCATAAATAACTCCATGTTTTTTTAAATTTTTAAATTAAATTTTTTTTTTAGAGACAGACTCTTGCTCTGTCACCCTACTGCAACCTCAAACTCCTGGGCTCAAGCGATTCCTCTACCCCACCCTCCTGTGTAGCTAGACTACAGGTGTGCACCACTACACTCAGCTAATTATTTTTTGTAGGAATGAGGTCTTGGTGTGTTGCCCAGGCTAATCTTGAACTCCTGGCCTCAAGCAATCCTCCTGCCTTGGTCTCCCAAAATGCTGGGATTACAGGCATAAGCCACAGTCTCTGGCCCCAGCTACTTTTGAAAAACAGTGAGACATGCTGGGGAATCGAATGAAGCAGAAGATATAATACATAGAAAGTGGAGGTGGCCAGGCATGGTGGCTCAAGCCTGTAATTCCAGCACTTTGGGAGGCTGAGGTCAGGAGTTTGAGACCAGCCTGGCCAACATGGTGACACCCCATCTCTACTAAAAAATAATACAAAAGTTAGCTGGGTGTGGTGGCAGGCACCTGTAATTCCAGCTACTTGAGAGGCTGAGGCAGGAGAATCACTTAAACCTGGAAGGCAGAGGTTGCAGTGAATTGAGATTTTGCCATTGCACCGCAGCCTGGGAGACAGAGCAAGACTCTGTCCCCTCCTCTCAAAAAAAAGGTGGAGGTGATTGCTTGGAAGGATGGAAGGATTCTCTGTACTTTTGCTTTCCAGCTTTCCTTCTCACCATCCCTTAGCTGCTCCCAACAGGCTTTCCTCCAACTTCTCTGCAGAATTTGCCCTTGTCAAGGTCATCAAAGAAACCCAGTGGTCAATTCTCAGTGCCCCTTTTACTCATCCTCCCAGCAGCAGTGACTCGTGATCCCTCCACCTGCTTCCAGGACACTGCAGTCCCTTCTCCTGGTCCTCCCCCCACCCCCCACTGCTCCTGTACCAGCCCTTTGCTGGTCTGCCCACATCTTCCCAACCTCCTCTTCTCCACTCTCCCTACTCACTCGTTGATCTCATCCCCTCCCAAGGATTTAAACACTATCTTTATGTTGATGCCTTTTTTTTTTTTTGAGACAGTCTTGCTCTGTCACCCAGGCTGGAGATATGTTGACTTTTTGAGCCTCAAACTCTCACCTGAACTCCATTCTGATGGCCAACATGTCTACTCAACATCACGAAATGGGTATTTAATAGACACCTCAAACTTAATACACCCTGAACGAATATATCCCCATCTTCCTCCCCATCCAGCTTTCCCACAACTTTCCTGATTTCGGGAAATACAACTCCATGCTGCCAGTTGCTCTCGTCAGAGGCCTGGAGTCGTCTTTGTCGCCTCTCTTCCTCTCACTCCATACCCAACCCAGGAGCAAATCTCGTTGACCCTTCCTTTGGAATATCAACAAGCCTTTCACTTCCTGCTGCCTCCACTGCTCCTACAGTGGTACAGGCGGGCAGGATTCTTGTAGTGGTCTGTGCGCTGGTCAGTCCCTTCCAACTGCTCTCAACACAGCAGCCAGAGGGGCCCTGTGAAAACCTAAGTCCAGTGACATTACCCCTTTCCTCGAAACCCTCAGTGGCTCCCATTCACTCAGAGCAGAAGCGAAAGCCCTCCCTGCCCCATTCCTCCCTCTCTCCCCTTCCATTCTCGCCACTCCAATGGGGATGGTTTGTTCCATGTCAATTTGACTGGGCCGCAGGGTGCCCTGATGTTTGGCAAGACATTTTTCTGGGCATGTTACGAAGGTGTTTCTGGATGAGATGAGCAGGTCACCTGGCAGACGGAGGAAAACAGTGTCCTTCCTGTGCAGGTGGCCTCATCCAACCCGCAGGAGCCCTAAACAGAACAGGTAAACGGGAATGCAGGCTATCTCTGCCTGTCTGAGTGGGGACATTGTTCTTCTCTTCCCTTTAGACTCAGGCAGGGACTAGATTTCACACCATCAGCTCTCCTGAGTCTTGGGCCCTCGACTCACACTGGAACTCACACCATCAGCTCTCCTGAGTCTTGGGCCCTCGACTCACACTGGATCTCACACTATCAGCTCTCCTGGGTCCAGGCCCTCGACTCACCCTGGAACTCACACCATCAGGTCTCCTGGGTCTCGGGCCCTCGACTCACACTGGATCTCACATCATCAGCTCTCCTGGGTCTCAGGCCCTCAACTCACACTGGATCTCACACCATCAGGTCTCCTGGGTCTTGGGCCCTCGACTCACACTGGAACTCACACCATCAGCTCTCCTGGGTCTCGGGCCCTCGACTCACACTGGATCTCACACCATCAGGTCTCCTGGGTCTCAGGCCCTCGACTCACACTGGAACTCACACCATCAGCTCTCCGGGTCTCAGGCCCTCGACTCACACAGGATCTCACACCATCAGCTCTCCTAGGTCTCAGGCCCTCAACTCACACTGGATCTCACACCATCAGGTCTCGTGGGTCTCAGGCCCTCGACTCACCCTGGATCTCACACCATCAGGTCTCGTGGGTCTCAGTCCCTCGACTCACACTGGATCTCACACCATCAACATTCCTGGGTCTCCAACTTGCTCACTGTGGAACTTTGGATTCCTCAGCCTGCACAGCTGCAGGAGCCAATTCTCTACAGTGTATGTCTTCATGTCTGTCTGTAATGTGATTGGTTCTGTTTCTCTGGAGCACACTAATACACCATCTGTACCAGAGTGCTCCTGTCTCTCTTCCCAGATCAACCCAAGGCCGATTGATTCCCTGATCTCCTTCAAGCCACCTTTTTAGTGAGCCCATTGGCCCCGTTAAATTATCCTCCTCAAACACCCTCCCTGCCTGCACGGTGCTTTTCCCTTCGGTACTCTCACTAACAGTCCACATATGTCACATACACATGCATTTTAAAAACTCTGCAGTCTGTAAAAGCAGGCTTTCTGCTGCTTTTGACTGTATCCCCAGGGCCAGTGACAATACCCGGCACAGGGTAGGCACTCAATTAGGATGGACCGAATGAACAGAAGAACAAAGGCGGCTGCCGCCCGCTCGGCTCTACAGGAATCGGGAAGCCTCCATCAAATGGATCAATTTCCAAGAAAAGAGAAATTACCCCAAGGATCTGGGAAGGGAGAATCTAAACAGACCAAATGCCAAGAAGAAAGAGAGAAACTGTCAAATAGCAAATCCAAAGTCTAAAATAAGAGAAATGCAAATGAAACCCATAATGAGAGCCGATTTCAGAGCGCAGACGAAAGGGAGCGTCGCATTCCTTCACTTGCCACCCTGACACAGATCAAAAGGGCTGAGCGCTCACTCGAGGCATGTGCCGCTTTGGGCTTCTGCTTCACTGCTGGTTGGGGGGACCCTGGGGTAATTTGTGTGGAAGGTCATTCAACACATGCCCACATCCTCTGACCCAGCAGTCCCATGTACCAATTATCCTATAGACATGCTCACGAGGGCAACACAGGTACCAGTACATTCATCACAGAAAGGTGGGTAACAGTAAAGATTAGATCCATCAAGTGTCCATCATTAGAACAACCAGTTCAAAAACAGCTCTGCACAATGGAGAGCCACGCAGAGACCAGGCAGGCCTGGGCCGCCATCCTCAGCCACCTCCCATGCCTTGCTTTCCTTCCCTGGGTGCTGATCATCGAGATTCAAAGATTCATGATCTGTGGCACTAGTGCCACTTACCCGCAGAGCCCTCTGCCCTGAACGCTAGTCTTGAATTCCCACCTTCCTCCCCTGGGCAATTTCTATACTCAACGTTTCTGTAAGCCTAAAACTGCTTTAAAAAAAATCTATCCATTACATAGATAATAAAATTCATAAGACAGTGAGATGTCACTTTAAGTCCATCAGATTAGTCAAACTTAGGAGATCAGATACTTTGAAAGGTAAGTGAACACCTGGAAAAGGGACTTGCCAGCCTGCTCTGCAGACCCGGCAACCTCCCTCTGCCCGCACCTCCCCAAGAAACTCTGGAGCTGGTCTTCAGGGGAACCCAGCACCCTTCCTAGGAAACTGCAGAAGCACAGGCATCGTTTTTTTTTAAAACCTTTCAAGTTCAGGGGTATAGGTGTGGGACGCGCAGGTTTGTGACACAGCTCAATGTGTATCGTGAGGGTTTGTGGTATGGATCATTTCATCCCCCAGATATGAAGCCTAGTACCCATTAGTTATTTCCCTGCTTTTCTCCCTCCTCCCACCCTCTGCTCTCCAGTAGCCCCAGTGAGTGTCGTTCCCCTCTATGTGTCCATGTGCTCTCATCATTTAGCTCCCACTTATAAGTGAGAGCACGTGGTATTGGGTTTTCTGATCCTGTGTTAGTTTCCTGGCCTCCAGCTCCAACCATGTCCCTGCAAAGAACATGATCTTGTTCTTTTTCATGGCTGTATAGTATTCCACGGTGTACACACAGGCTTCCATATGGTTCCCACATGTGAGGACGCAAGAGCCCCTATGGCAGAATGTGAGATCTTGCACACATCATGTTGGATAAAAGGTAAGAAACATTATACATGAGGCCGGGTACAGTGGCTCACGCCTGTAATCCCAGCACTTTGGGAGGCTGAGACGGGTGGATCACCTGAGGTTGGGAGTTCAAGACCAGCCTGGCCCAACTGGAGCAACCCCGTCTCTACTGAAATTACAAAATTAGCTGGGTGTGGTGGCAAGTGCCTGTAATCCCAGCTACTCGGGAGGCTGGGGCAGGAGGATTGGTTGAACCCAGGAGGTGGAGGTTGTGGTGAGCCAAGATCGCGCCACTGCACTCCAGTCTGGGCGACAAAAAAAGGGAAGAAAAAGAAGAAAATAATATACGTGAAAACATACTATACATGCAAAAAAAAAAATGTTCCCAGCATTGTACATAATTTAGAAATCACAGTTAAGAGATGAGTGGGGTGGAGGGAGCAGGCATGGAGGGCAGTGGGGACAGGGGGCAGGTACAGTAAGGGGCCCGTCACAGCCACTGATGTGGGAGCTATGGACCAGGAGGTGTGGCCAGCTCAACATTCTGGACCTGAGGGCTGGAAACCAGAACGAAGCCTGGCTGACTCGACCATGAGGCTGAAAAACAGAATATAAGGCAAGTGAGGGGAACAGCGTCCTCACCCTCCCACTGTGTCCCTAGGCAGAAACCTGCAACAGGGTGGCCACATGGTAGAAACAGCCAGAGGCCCAGGGACGCTGGGAAACAGCAGGATGGGGGCTGCTTCCTGGGTGGAGGCCTTGGTTGCACACGAGTTCCTAGAAGCACTTCCTGCCCCTGGGTTTGTGCAGTGCATAGCTGCGTGTGGGGACGGGCAGGCATTCTCACATGCCAAGGGGAGCCAAGATGCTCGAAGGACTTTGGGTTGTATTAATAGAAGTATACGTGCCAAAATAGAGAAGAGGACCCAAAGTTCTAATGTTTGTGGTGGCTGGACCACAATGTCAGAATTTCAGCCTAGCAGGGCTTGTAAACAAGTGCCCAATTTTCCTAGAATTTATCTTTACCTTTCTCCTTTCTCTGCGTGTTCACCTCTTAGCTCTTTAGGAATGCAATGATAACATTTAACTTCTCTCCATGAGGCGCTCTCTGCACTGTAAGCTTATCTAACTATAGTTAGATTTGCTTAGAAATTCTAAGGACAAAATATTGAACCAAACCCGGCACCGTCTGGGATTCCCCCAGCAGGACCTTGCCTCGACACAATGGTCAATTCACAGCCTAGCTGTGTCCACCACGGCACCCTGCGGGCTACCTGAGAAGACACAGAAGCCTGTCACTCAGACCCGGCCCCCCTCCCCCCTCCCCCCTCTCCCGCATGCCTTTCACACCAAGTTCCCCTTTAAAGACCCCACTTTCCTTCCCGAAAGCTGGAGAGGTTCCCTTGAGTCAGGAGCCTGCACGGGCCCCTCAGCCAAGCTCTAGAATAAAGTCACTTTCTACCTGACCTTGCTCTGTTCTCTGGATTCTGCAAGTGGCAAGAGACTAAGCCCATCCCCGACCTCCGTGCTGCACGGCTGCATTAGTGGGAGAAGAGGAAGGGAAGAATTTGCAATAGACTCATTCTCAGCCCAGGACCTCGTGACAGTTCAATCTCTGGCCTTGGAGACCCTGTCTGCAGGTGCACACAGTGCCATTAGGCTGGTAAAGGTTGGGACAGAGGGAGCCCAGGGGCTGAGAGAAGAGAGACGGAAAGTCCGGGGTGGCCTGCAGAGGACATCCAGATGATGGTCTGGCCTCTGCTTGCTTTCCCCCAGGAATGGTGAGCTCACTTCTTTACAGGCTATTTCCTTTTAAGCTGCTCTGTTATCTGGAAAACTTGTGTAATACAGGACCAAATCCCTGCCTGTGCTCCACAGGCTGGCCATGCCCCTCCCTCACTGCTCTTTGCTGCTGCAGGCTGACATGGAAAAGAGTTGGTCCATTCTGGGGTGGGGACAGCATCACCTGTGACTTTGGGTGAGACCTCCCTATGGTTGCCCCTGCATGAATCTGCCTTTCCCAGAGCGGTTTCCCTGGAGGGCAGAGTGGCTCCGGTCACTCCCCGGGGATACACCTCTGTTTGGGGGTGACAAGAACAAAATTCAGGCAGGTGGACCCTGGAGGGGAGGCGTGCCACCGGGGCATGCGGAGGGCGGCTATGGCATTGACACGGCTCTATTGCTCGTGCCAGTGGTGAGAATGTGGCGTTTGCTTCATTACTTTTTATATCTTATATATATACACACACACTATATAGATCTTTTATCTATGTAGTATACCATATTATACTTTTATACCATATCTATATAGATTTATATATATACCTTACATATATATACGATCTATACCTTATATAATACCGTTATATACACCTTATACATATTACTATATATACCTTATGTATATACTATATAGATTGCATATATATACTTGTATATACTATATAGATTTATATATATACCTTATATATATATA
>CM052648.1:25894469-25912920 GCA_028533165.1 Leontopithecus rosalia | reverse complement strand
CCCCAGGCCTCACAGACCCACACAATACACACACACCCCAGGCCTCACAGACCCACACAATAGGACACATAGCTGGGCAGCACAGAGTCTGGTCCAAGCCTCGCCGGGGGCCCAGAGCCCATTGTTCCTGCCTGCCCCCAGCTGTGGCACCCATCAATTCCTGAAGCCACAGGTCCCAGCACACAGGGTACGTGACACACACTCCCAGAGCTCACAGCTAACTCGATCAGATGACAAGTTCCCCTCCGTCCATAGCATCTTCTGGGCACCTTAGAAGCTCCAGGAAGTCAGAGCTGGAGGGTTCTTAGGAGGAGCAGGGAGCGAGCACCCCCAGCCCATGGCGGGCCTCAGTTTCCGTCATTCTGACGGGAGCCGGAATGACCGGGCCGGGAGACATTTGCAGAGCCAACAAGTATCTATTCTTGGAAGCAAATATTTTAGCAGTTAAGACCAGAGTTTTAATAGCGGGGGAAATAAAGTAGAATCCATGGTCCTCCCTGACCCAGGCCGATGGAGATAAATTCCTTCTCTACTCAACCTGCCCTGCAGCGCCTGATCTGGGAGCCAGGCCTATTAACGGCCCCTGAACTAAATTGGTTTTTTGGGAACATTACTGCCACCGGCCGGACCACAGTCCTCTCTGTGTGGCGATTTCCGTCTTGCACATTACTCTTGCCGCCGCCCAGAGGGTGATTATGTGGAATTCTTGTCAGATCAACTTAAAGGAGCATCCTCGAGCTGGAGGCGTATTCATGAGCCCCGATGCGCCTGGGCCTTTGTGGAAGTGTCTTTTTGTTAATTACTTATGCAAGCTGGCATCTTTGTTTGCACAGCAGTTACTGCGTTAGGGCATTTTAATTAAGATTCCAAACTAAAGAGTCCAAACTGGCTGGGTGGAGCAGGGCAGGTCTCCCCCGGGAAAGGATTATAGGAGCCACCTCCGAGGAGGGGGCATGTGTGATGCCGGCTGCAGGCAGCACGTCCCCAGAAACAGGGTGCCGTGCTGCCAAGCTCCTAATGGGAGCCGTTTCCTTTCTCCCGACAGCTGCACCCTGGGCCCAGAGACACAAAATCTCCATCTGAACTACAAACAGCTGTGTTAGGTCTCGCTCATTCTAGAAGTGCGTCTTCAAAATGACTTTCTCAAAACCTTCCCTAAGGAATATTCGCTCTTTGGCTGAAGGCACTGATTTTTCCAAGCACAGCCAGGGCAGGGTCAGAATGGATTTTCTACACATCACTGGACAGAGCTCCTTAAGGATGGGGACCCAGCCTTTTCTGTCTTTCTGTTCCCAGCACTTAACACAGGGCATGGCCTGCCGCCAGCCCTCAATAAATGCTTGCTGCATAAATGAGTGAATTAATCTTGTCTGGGCTGCATCCACACAACACGGATTGTTCTACAGAAAGAAAAGCAGGACAGAGTTGGAGACTTTGCAAAGAGGATGCCCAAGACATTTCCTTGGTGGGACTGTGGACCCAGATGTGTGGCAAAGAGGTCAGAGCAGTCTTTCTGCCTCCTCATCCGCCCTGCTTTCTTTGCTTTGGGAAGGGCTGGGAGCTGGAAAGGGCCAATGAATCGGCCTCCCAGGACCACCTTGCCTCTTGTCCTGGCTATCATTGCCCTGTGCCTGTCTGTGGATGTCCCTGGGGTGCTGTTTTTATGTGCACATAATAAAAACATTGGCTGTAATCCCAGCACCTTGGGAGGCCAAAGCAGGTGGATCATCTGGACTCAGGAGTTCGAGACCAGCCTGGGCAATGTGGCAAAACCCTGTCTCTACTAAAAATGCAAAAATTTAGCTGGGCATGGTGGCACACGCCTGTAGTTCCAGCTACTCAGGAGGCTAATTCAGGAGAATTGCTTGAACGCATAGAGGCAGAGGTTGCAGTGAGCTGACATTGGGACAGTGGAGTCCAGCCTGAGCCACAGAGCAAGACTCTGTAGAAAGAGAAGAAAGAAAAAAGAGAAAGAAAGGAAGGAAGAGAGAGAGGAAAGAAAGAAGGAAAGAAGAATGGAAAGAGAGACAGAAAGACACACACACATTAGCTTCCCATAGTAAGGTTAAGAAACCACTGGAGCAAGTATGATGTGTGAGGAGGTAAATATACCAGCATTTGAACCATTATGCACAGGGGCAAGCAGGTAAACATTTAACAACCCCTTCTCCAGAGGGAGAAAACCCTGATTTGTAGCACGTGCTGCCAATTTCCCGCGTGTAAATACTGCCAGCCTGCAGTCGCTGATTGCACAGACAGGAAGAGATGCAGCTAGCCACCACTCTGTTGATTTCCACCATACAGACACACAGATGCAAATCAGGTCACCAGCACAGATGATGTACATGTAGCAAAAGAACTAAGAAGTGATACATTTTGAGTACGCATTACCTGTGTGTTTAATGCAATGTATTAACTGTATGTTTATATCATGTAATTTGCAACAGTGGCTGTGTTTAACAACAGGCCCCCAAATTCCTACAACTTGAACTCCCTTGAGCCAGTGCGATGCAGCCCCACCTACATTCTCGTTTTAACGCGAATTTGGAAAAGTGCAACTCTTAAACCAGTGACGGTATTAGCTTAGCGCAAGTCTGAGTTTTCTATAAACAGGACTTGATTTCAAGTCAGTTAAAACTGTATGAATAAACAGAATGAGAGACGTACACACACAAGAACACCAAGGACCTGAAACGTGGGGAATAAATGTTGCTTTATGAAAATGGCTTCGACCATCTTGGGGGCACAGTAAAATAAATGGGCACCTCACAAGATGGGAAATACAATGTAACAAATGAAAGGAAAGGTGTTTTATCTCCAAAACCATCAAAGAAATGAAAACAGCCTGGGTGCAATGGCTCATGCCAGTAATCCCTGCGCCGAGGCGGATGAATCCCTTGTCAGGCGTTTGGTATTAGCCTGGTCGACATTGTGAAACGCCACCCCCCCATCTTCTCCACTAAAAGTACAAAAATTAGCCAGCCATGGTGGTGGGCATCTGTAATCCCAGCTACTGGGGAAGCCCAGGCAGGAGAATCACTTGAACCCGGGAGGCAGAGGGAGGCTGCAGTGAGCCCAGATCACACCACTGCACTCCAGCCTGGTCGACAGAGTGTCCATCCCAAGAAATGCAAACTATACAAACTGTTAGAAAGAGGGGCACCCCATGCCAGAGAGGGCGTCCCAAATCCAGTGCCCTGAGAAG
This sequence comes from Leontopithecus rosalia, assembly GCA_028533165.1. NCBI lineage: Eukaryota > Metazoa > Chordata > Mammalia > Primates > Cebidae > Leontopithecus > Leontopithecus rosalia. The sequence goes on along the minus strand of CM052648.1, from coordinate 25,909,715 downwards.
CTGTCTCACTGCACCAGCCCTTTAAGAAAGAGGCTGGCAGTGGAACTGAGAGCCATAAAACTGTCACACACATACCACCCCCTCCCCCTACCCCTGCCAGACTCGGGAATCTCCCTGCCCCGCGTCTCTCCAGAGTAAATCATTCCAGAAAGGGAAAGGCCACAGACTCACAAAGGTGTCTGCTGTTTTCTGGAGTATGTCTCCTCCTCCTGCCCCCAGGAGAGCTGGGATTCGTGTTATTTGTCATAGTATTAATAAAAGGATCATATGCTCTATCAACGCCCGCTGCAGGGAAATGAGTATGAGTGCCACACGTGGAATCGGACACCTGGGTGGCCGCCGAAGCGGTGTTTAGAAAGGTCAGGTAAAACCACAGGATCATCGCCGATTCAACAGGAGGATAGAATTTGAAGGTGTGTCATTATCAGAGGCGCGGAGAAGCAGGTGTGCGTTCGAAGGCAGAATCATGCAAAGCAGTTGTACCTGCGTGCGAGCGGGATCCTGGCTGTGTTTTCTTTCCCTCTGTATTTTTTACTCTTCAAATAACGGTCGCAACAATAATCACTGTTAGCATTTCCTGAGGCACCTGCTAGAGGACGGGCTCTGTTCCAGCCCTCACAATCATCTCACAAGGTAAGGCCCCTTGTGTCCATTGTACTGATGGGAACACTGAGGCTCAGGGGAGCTACTGGCTTACCTGCAGCTGTCCCCAGGCACGTAGACAGGATCTGAACTCAGCTCTGATTCAAAGACGACGCAGCTCACCCCTCTGCGGGTTTGCTGGAGTACGGCGAGGAGGTTTTCGAAGTCAACTTGTATTAAAACTAAGCGTGGGTGTCGTGTTTTTACCTTCTGTTCTGCCGGGTCCTCTTCTGGTGGGGAGTGGTTTGCAGAGGGGGTGGGAGCTTCCAGGTGGAGAGACAAGCACACCTGCCGCCTCGGAAAGATTCCCCGGGCTGGGAAAGACCTTCACAAATGGTGCAGGGGAAAAGACGAACCAGCCACACAGCCCAGCTGAGCCCTCACCAAGCTGGCACCGTCACCTCGTTTAAACCCCTGCCTGGGAGCCCGTGAAGGGACAGGTGCCGGATCAGAAGCCAGGCTGAGTTTCAGAGGTTCGGGAGGCTCCTGGACCCAGAGCAGAGAGGATTTCTTTCACCGGCACCTGCAGGCCAGATCTCAGGTGCAGAGGGAGACCCTTGAGGTCCTGCCCCGGGCACGGGTGAGACCTGCCTTGCACAGGGAACCCACAGTGCACCCAGCGTGGGGTGGCATCGTCTCAGCGTTAGCTCTCACAGGGAGAGAAGTAAAGGTAGAGACGTTGCTCTTCCCAGTACAAGGATGTGGGCTTTGGAGTTTCCCAGACCTGGGTTCCGATTCCGGCTCAGCTGTCATGCAGTTCCCAGGAAGTCACTAGATCTCCCTCTGAGCCTGGGCGTCTCCTTTGTAAAATGAGGCTCGGGCTGGCCAAGCTGCAGTGCAGCTGGGGAGGCTAAATGGCACCATTTGTTGCTGCTGATTAGCTCAGTAAGCCCTCAACAAATGGGTTACTCACAGCAACAATGCAGCTCGTTGATCGGACCCTGTCTCAGTGCCTTCTGTGCACAAGGCACTGGGCAGGAAGATTCATTCATGCAACATGGATGTGTTGAGCACCTACTATGTGCCAAGCAGTGTTCCACGTGCTGGGGTCACAGCTGAGCACAAGAAATGCTAATCCCAACTCTCTTGGGGTTTCCTTCCAGCAGAGGAGACAGTCACAAAGCCACAAAGCAAATGTGATGTCAGGGGGCCATGCGCATGATGAGAAGGGACAGAGTGATGGTGGGCGTGGTGGCTGCTGCTATTTTGTAAACCGTGGCCAGGGAAGGCCCCTCTCCTTGGGTGGCTCTGAGCGGGGGCTGTGGAAGGGAGGAGTGAGCCCTGCTGGTATCTGGGAGGGGAGAGGTCTGGGTGGAGGGAGCAGCAGGGGGGCTGGTGTGGCTGTAGCAAGTGTGAGTGTGGGGAGACGAGGACAGAGGGACAGTGGGGAGGGGAGGGGTCATAGCATGTTGTTGGCCAAGGAAAGCATTTTGATTCCTAAGCGCGAAGGAGGCCATTGGCAGGTCTGGACTTATGTTTTAAAAAGATCATCCTGCTGCTGTTGGGGACAAAGACTGGTATCTGGGAGCCATGTGGAGGTGGCTACCTCCATCCCGGCCAGAGAAGATGGACAAGGAGGGCTGGTCTCAGTGGAGGGCGGGTGGGGGCGGATTCTGGCTTCATTTTCAAGGTATTGCTGATGGGATACGTGAAGCGGGAAAGAAAGGAAGAAGCCAAAGGGCTGGTGGGGGGCAGCCAGGACATGGATATGTCCCCCACGTCTATGGGACATCCAAGAGCTGCCCTTGAGGACTCAGGCTCTGCAATGACCAGCAAGTCTGGATTTGGGGTCGGGGGGTGCCAAGGAGAAAGACCAGGAGGTGGACAGAATTGGAGCTGTGGGCCGGGTGGGGAAGACGAGAGAGGTGTTAAAAGGAGGGACCCTGATGCCTAAGATCAGGGAGATGAGGATGGAGCCACAAGGAGGAGCAAGAAGGGCAGCCATGGGGGCCCAGGAGCCAGGACCCTGTGGTGCAGAGGATCCAGGCTCCCCAGGCCCCTCAGCCCCTCCCTCCTCAGAGGCTCTGTCTACACTGCTCTCTGCCTGGATGCCCTTTCCCCACGTTGGCAAACTCCTATTCATCCACTGAAACCCTTTCTTGGTATTGACTGCTCCTCCCCTGGCTGACAGGTGCTTGGTCCCATGGACCGTGAACCCTGGGACAGTAGAGTACTGTCTTCAGCGGAGCTGTGAATGGTGGGGAAGCTCAGGGCCCCAGGCTGGGAGAGGGACGGGAGCATTTGCAGAGCAGCTGCTCTGTGCCAGGGCCTTTCGAGTTTCCTCTCATTAAAGCAGACCACAGCCCATAGGCCAGTTCTGTCACCCGCTGTCCTGGTGAGGAGGGGTAAGCTGCCTGCTGGAGACCCTCCAGGTACTTCAAAACAGGGGAGCCAGGACTCGAACCCAGTTCTGTTTGCCTCCAAGAGCCTTTGCTCCTAACTCTGCCTGCAAACAAAAAACAAAAGAAAAACGCTTCATGGTAGGTGGGCCTATTCACACACAGGCCAGCTTCCTGGAGGGCCAGTGAGTGCTGGATCGCTGGGCCACGCCTCCGGGGCAATGCTGGAGCCCTGGGAACCCTCTCCTCCTGGAGGCCGAGGGATCCCGGGCATGAGACAGACGGGTGCTCACAGAGGCTGGAGGAGAACCATCGTGGGTAGAAATCGAGAAACCCCACGGCCCGAGGTGGAAGCGGGTCACTGAGTTATGGGCCATTGCCTGCTCCTTGGATAATTAGCACAGCCATTGCAATGGTGGTGATGGATTCCTCTCCATTACAGGGGATGCTTGATGGGACATTATGCCGAATTAACAACCCAAGACACACTGTTTTATGTGCGGGATGACAAGGCTGCCCTGATGACTGGCCGGGCTGGCGAATGCGGAGCACTGTGGGTGGTGGTGAGGTCGTTTTCTTCTCACACTGGCAGTGCCCTTGCCATGGCTAATACTGACTGTCAACTTGATTGAAGGATGCCAAGCATCGATGCTTGGGTGTGTCTGTGACGGTGCTACCAAATGGGAGTTACACTGGAGTCAGAGGGCTGGGGACGGCAGACCCACCCTCAGTCTGGGTGGGCACCAGCTCATCAGCTGCCAGCGTGGCCGGAATGTAAAGCAGGCAGAAAAACGTGGAGAGGTTAGACTGGCCTAGAGCATCCAAGCCTCCGTCTTCCTCCCATGCTGGGTGCTTCCTGCCCCCAAACAGCGGACTCCAGCCAAGGTCTTCAGCTTTGGGATGTGGACTGGCTTCCTTGCTCCTCAGCTTCCAGATGGCCTATTGTGGGACCCTGTGATCGTGTGAGTTACTACTTCTTAATAAACTCTGATACATATATATATATGTCTATCACCACATCCATCCTGTTAGTTCTGTTCCTCTAGGGAACCTGACTAATACAGTCCTCCCGCAAGCAGGGGCACCTTTATGGCGGAAAATAAAGCAGAAAAACAGAAAACCGCAGCCGTCCCTTGGGGGAGTGCTGACAAGGAGGAGGTGGGTGTTAAAGCAGGGAATTAACAGCACAGGACCTCTGCCCTCACGGATGGCCTGTGTGCTGGCTCAGGGTGGCCGGGCCTCTCCACACATCTTAGCACCCCCTCAGCCTTTAGGGGTGCAGAGAGGGGTCAAGGAGTTGTGTTTCCCAGGAAGAAGGATGAGGGAGGAGAAACTCTGCAGCTGCCGCAGGGGTCCTGGTGCACCTCAGGGCCTCTATGGGTCGTGGGGATGTGGATCCTAGCTCGGCCACAGTCAGCCACGTCCAGGATGCCATGGGAGGAGCCACATAGCCCTCGGCTTAAGGAGGGTTCCTAGAGGCTGTGACTGCAGCTCCCACTCTGGGGAGTCTGCACGGTTGGGCACCAGGGCATGGGCAGAGCCAGGAAGAGATTCCCTGCAGTCCTACGGTGTGCCCTCATGACCTCTCATCACCATCACCACCAAGGGCAGGCACTGAGACTCAGGGAAGGCCAGCAACTCATCTGAGGACACACAGCAGGTAAAGTCACTGGTTCTGAGCCTTTCTGTTCCCCCCTCCCCCGCCTGCTGCCCATGGTACCCACCACCACGGAGTGACACTGATGAATGGACACCTCCCGCGGTTAAAGCCAAGCTGTCAGAACAAACGACACAGCCCAGAGAGGCAGCGAAGGAGGGAACGCGCGCCTTCTCAGGCCCTAGCTGGGAAAAGACAGGAACTGAAGGAGGGGACATCCCACTTTCCTGGTCCAGCTGGAGACCCCAAGGAGCTGCAACTCCATCCCCGCTCAGGACATCAACTGTCTTCTGAATTCCAAGCATGGAAGCCTCCTTGGTATTTGATGTTACGCCAAGGAAATAAGATACTTGGTCGTCTCCCTTTCTGGTCTCCTCATTTTTTGGAATTTCTTGCTGTTGGCTGGCACCCTCCCTGCAGAAGCCACACACCCAGGGCTCTGAGTGCAGAGCTGGGAAGAATACGATGCTTGAGTTTCAGCAGGAGAAGGTTCTGGGGTTGGGCGAACTCTGGGACCTCATAGGGGAGGATGAATGTGTTTACGAAGCACTCGAGGGGCTCCAGGACAGTGAGGTGAGAAGAGGTGGCAATGGGGCTTTGCTGGTAGGCAGAGGCTAACAGATGGACAGGAACTCTGACATCCCCCTTTCCCTGCTGGGCTCCTGTACCTCCAGGTGACCTGAGGTCCCCAGGGCCCAGGGCAATGAAGCCAACGCTGTAGAGGCACTCAGGTTCTGATGCCCGCTCTGCCCGGTCCCTGTATGCCCCACAGGCAGCACCAGCATCTCCCAGGAACTTGCTATAAATGCAGAATCCCAGGCCTACCCCATCATTAGGCATCAGAATTTGCAAACCCAACAAGACCCAGGGGATTTGGATGCCCCTTAAGCTCTGAGATGCCCACAGGATCCCCTTGAGCCAAGTCAGGAATTTTTCCCTGAGCTCCGACAGCCTGGGAGGGCTTGGGGGCTGGAAGGGCTGGAGCTGGGCAGTCTCCTCTCCTCCAGCCACTGCCCATTTCCCATCCCCACCCAAGCCTCTAGACCTCAGGGAAGGTTTTGAAGGATGAGTACGAGTTCCCCAGAGAGAGATGGGGCAGAGCAAGTGAAGAGGGGAAGAGAATTGAATCAGAAGCAGGGAGGTGTGAATCAGGGAGGGATTTGAGGGGTCAGGGATGGGGTGGACGGCATGGGCAGTGAGGTGCGGGGAGGCTCTGAGACAGGCAGGGGCCAGGTGGAGTCGGCTCAGATCTGACATGGGCCAGGGAGACCCTGGCTCAAACCCGTGGTTCTACTGTGTGGCCTTGGGCAAGTTACTGACCCTCCCTGGGCCCAAGTTGGCTCATACTTACAAGGGGATGATGGCCCTGCTGAGCCCAGTCCCCAGGGTGGGAGTTACAAGAGTCCCTGGAAATACCCAGGGGCAGTGTCTAAAGTCAAGTGCTAACCATGGTTCCTGTGCTCTCTGCTGGTCCCTGTGGGTCTTCCAGGCCTGAGACTTCAGGAGGGGGTCGCTGGGGTGGGGAAGCAGGGTCAGGCCACTGAGGGCTGGGGGGCTGGCTAGGAGCCAGCTGAATGGAAGATTCAGGTATCAAAAAGCTTGTCTCTTACAGACATTTTCTAGGGCCTCCTGAGCGCCCCTCTCCGGGGTGGGAATGTGGATGCACGGTGGAGGGAGGGAGGTGGGGTCCCAGGTGAGTGTCCCGCCCCCATCAGGTCCTCACAACTGCATTGCAAGGCCAGGCTTGCCCAATTTACAGATGGGGACAGTAAGGCTCAGGCAGGGGAGGCTCGGGGCAGCCAGGTTGTGGCACGCTGGCAGGGCCAGGCGGGTGTGTCTGACTGGGAGCTGATGCTTGTGCCCTGGATTTGAGACAGCAACAATGACCTGTCTCTATGTTGACCATGACAGTGGCAGCTTCCAGGACCCCAGCCACAGCTGCACTGATGAGATCACAGCATGTGGCAGGAATGTGGTGATACCCTCCTGCCCGGCTTAACCCCGGGGGCATAGCAGCTCCCCACGCTGCCCCCTCCACTGCCTGCTCCTTTAGCCCGAGGTGGGTCCTGGCCATGCAGAAGCAAGACCTGGGCTGTCAGTGTGAGGAGACCAGGTTCCTGATCTCCAAATGGACAGAGGGCTCAGCCCAGACCCTATCCCAGACCCCCAGTGCTGATGCTCCTGCTGCATCCCTCGGACGGGATTTGCTGAGCAGCTACTATGTGCCAGGACCCTGATTCGGGCTGAGGTTCTGGTGGGGAGAGCTGCACACCAGCAAGGACAGGAGTTCAGATGGTGAGGTCCGGTCTGGGATTGGTGGAGGGCCTGGCCAGGCTGAATGCAGGCGGCGGGGTGTGGCGGGGAGAGAGAGAGCGAGAGCGAGAGCGAGAGCGAGAGAGAGAGAGAGAGAGAGAGAGAGAGAGAGTGTGTGTGTGTGTGTGTGTAGGGGTTAGTGCCCCCCTCCTGCCTCATGGTGAACTGAGTATGCAGCTGTGCAAGGAGGCCAAGGGGCCTGGAGAGGCTCTCTATGCCTGGGAGGAAGACCCAGGACCTCCAAGCTGCGGAGGACACACTGTTAGGTGAAGCAGGCACCCTGTCTCAGGGGCTGTGTCCCTAAAGTCCCTGCTGCGTCATGCTTGGCTCTGGGCCCTCAGCAGTTGTCCTGACTGCTTTCAGGAGGAAATGATGGGCGGAGTCTCAGGGTCACCAGAGAAGACAGAGTCCAGAGAATCTGAGCAAGAAACTTTGCAGTCCGAGTTCATTATCTCCTAAGTGGAAGGAAAGCCTGGCTCCTCTGTGAAATTAAATGAAGGAGCTGAGCTTTGTGACCGCTGCGTCCCTCCTGACACCCCTGCCAGCCCCTACCTCAGTTATAAATCCCAGGGGTGGGGGACATCATAATGCCCCACCTGCCTAGCCATGCGATTCGGCAGTGCTTGGCCTTCGCCTGGCCAGCTGGCAGGAAGATTGCATTTCTTGTGATTGATGGAGTGTGTGTTCACGGGGATCGAGGTGGGGCTGCGTGGGGCTGTGCCACTGCCACCAGGACCTTCAATACTGCTGTTCAGCAGTGGCCTGGGGCTGCCTCGGGCCCCTCACTCACCAAGCCCTACAGGTCTCTGAGAGGAGAGATGGTGCTGGCCCCAGCTGGGGAGCCGAGAGCCTTGAGGGTGGACCCAGCAGTTGCCCAGCTTACTCCTGTGCCCCAGCTCTGGCATCTGCTCGGGCCCTCCCACTGCAGGGTGCCCATCAGAACTGCTACAGCAGCCCAGTGGGAGGCGGGGCAGGGGCCTCCTGGGTGCCCCCAGCACAGCTGCCCCTTGCCTCCACCTCCCACAGCATCGCCTGCCTGCACTGTCCTGGCAGTGCCTTGACTTCCTGCCTCTGTGCCCTCTGTGCTGCTCTCCATCTACTGCTTGGGTCCCACTAAGCCTCCCCAGAAGAGGCTGAGCCTCATTTGGAGACTCCAGGAGCCCAGGTGATGAGGGTGTGTCTGCAGCTGTCTTGCTCCTGCTGCTCTGGCTGCTCCTGCATGGAAAGCCCTGAGAAGCTAGAGAAGCTGGAGTCATCCACAAGAGACAGAGCTGGGTTGGGGCCGGCAGGGGAGAAAGGGAGAGAAGCCACAGAGGCTGGGCTCACAGGAGGCTTCTGGAGGTAAAAGCAGAAGCAAAGAGGTTTTGGGGAGCAGTTGCGCTCAGCAGGAGGCTCCTGAGAGGGCTGTGTGGGGAGGAGAAGCCTTTCCAGGGACTGATGAGCATTAAAGTGTCTCCCAGGCTGGGCATAGTGGCTCACACCTGTAATCCCAGTACTTTGGGAGGCCGAGGCAGGTGGATCATGAGGTCAGGAGTTCAAGACCAGCCTGGTCAAGATGGTGAAACCCTGTCTCTACTAAAAATCCAAAAATCAGCTGGGTGTGGTGGGGGGGCACCTGTAATCCCAGCTACTTGGGAGGCTGAGGCAGGAGAATTGCTTGAACCTGGGAGGCAGAGGTTGTAGTGAACCAAGATCGCACCACTGTATTCCAGACTGGGTAACAAAGCAAGACTCAGTCCAAAAAAAAAAAAGAAAGGAATCTCTGTGGCCCACAGTCCTTGCGTGGACATTCTCCGATGTGACTGAGGAGGGCCACGGAGAGTGCTTTTGTGCCTGTCCGGATGCCAAGCGGTACTTCATTGACTGGGACACCACATGGAAGCTGGGACACCTGGGGCCAGGGACCTAGTCAGGTTACAGTAAGATCTGTAATGCTGGAGACGTCGTGGGTCAGACAGGTGGGAGAACCTTGGAGTGGCAGAAAAGGAGGATCCTCCCTGACCTCCAAATCAAGTCCCCTCTCACTTCAGTTCCTCAACTGGCAAAACTGAAGCCCCAATAGGAAGCTTCTCTCCCAGAGTCACACTGCACACTGTGACCCTTGGATCACAGCGGGAGTGGGGCAGTGCCGGCAAATCCAGCCAGGGACGGGCTGTTCCTTATCCTGCACCACATCCTTGTGGGTTCTGAAGACCCTTTTTCATGCCCACACGGTGATGGAAGACCTTCCCGAGACTGCGCTCAGGACAGCCAGGAGCCTCTGAGCTCCCAAAGGAAACATGTCCCACCTGGACTTGGAGCTCAGCTGCGCACCCAGGCACTGTACCATCCCCGCAAGCCTGGCAAGCTCTCTGCATGCTGATGGCACAGCACTGTGCCTGGCACATAGCAGGTGTGCAATGCGTGCTTGGTGAAAAGCAATAAGGAACACGGGTGGGGTGGGAACCGCTGCTGGGACACGCAAAGGGTTCTGGGCAAGGTGAAACTCGGGGGCTGTTAGCGGCAGGTATGGTGACGCAGGAAATGGAGCACCTGGAGGCTGGGGCAGGCAAACAGTCCCCAGGTGCTGAGCACAGGGCGCTAACAACACCCCCCATCCTCTTGGCAAGTGTTCGGGGAGGTGTGAGCTATTTCTTACAAATGCACATGCATGCAAAAGGTGTGGGAGTGGAGGAGGACCAGCGTTTTAAACGGAAGATTCTCAGCTATCAGAAAGCTTGGCTGTTATAGACATTTTCCAGTGCTTCCCGAGCTGTCCTGCCTACAGCCATCCCACGCAGAGACGCCTGGTCCGTGGGCTCTGGGTCTTCAGTTTGACAAACTCTCCAGGTGTGTCTCTTGCAAGGGACTCACATTTCGGAACACCCCACTGTGGGGTCCTGCCGACACACATTTCATTGCCTGTAGCTCTCTGAAGTCCCCACTGCTCAAGGGTGGAGGCTGGCTTCTCCTCCGCATGCCCCAGAACCTGGCACAGACCCCTGCCCAAGGACCCACTCAGCCAGCATTTGTCAAACTGAGCCACACAGGGCTATGTCTCTGTCTCATGTGTAATAGATGGCGTCATTATTCAATCGACAAGCACGAGCTGATTTATGCATATCTCATTAATTATTTAAGGCACTCATTATTGAAAAGGTCACTACCTGCTAGCTATGTGAACAAATGCTAATTCGCTTGGTTGCTGCCTCCAAAGAGGAGGAATCAAGGGTTAAATGAGCACCTACTATGTTCCAGGTAGGCGCGCAGCTAACCATTGGAAGGGGGTAGTCTTACCCTGTCCTTTTTCACGAGGGTCAGAAGGTTAAGAGGGTGAAATCTCATGCCTGAAGTCAAGGATGGCAAAGCCGGGACTCAGACCCAGGTCAGGTTGCCTGCAAAGCTCCCGGACTTGAACCCAGGGGTCACTGTGCGGCAAACTCCTGCACACCCCCGCAGCAGCAGGGCTCTGGATGTATCTTGCAGCCGGGGCTTGGTATCGTGATGTCCCTGTGTGATGTGCCCTGAGCCACGTGTGCCCATGGCTGCAGCTCAGCCCCGATAGGGCATCTGAACCTCTCACTCTACCCCTTGACCTGGGAATCGACCCTCAGTCTGGCTCCTGTCCTTGGTACTACCAGCCTCCCAGGGAGTTCCTGCTCCAAGCACCAGACCCCGCCTCTCTCCTTCCAACTCTAGATGCCACACTACCTAGGGCTACCTGGGGTCAGGTCAGGCTCGCCCCCACCACACTGGAACTGGGCGGAAATAGGAACTGCAGTAGAGAAGCTCAGATCTGAACATAACCCTGAGGCAGCCATCCCACAAGGCCAATCCCCGAGATGCCACCTGCCTGGCTGGCTTCCTTCCTTCCTGAACAGCCTGCCTGAGTCAGCACTAGCACCCCTCATGCCACACAAGGCATGTACGTATAAGGAACCTAGTAACATTTGTATCTTCTAACCTCATGCTGAAAAATCTGCCTGGGCAGACCGACTGGCTTCCTTTGGCCAGATTTACAACTTAGAAAGCCATCCAGTTTCCCCTTTTGCCTTGGCAGCTAGGAAACGCAAAACTCCACTTAATGTTTAGTCTCTCGTGCTGGGCTCTAAGCGCGATGAGCTTGCAAGCTTTGCTTCTGAGCTCTGTTTCCAGCTCTCATATTGACTTTCCTGTCCAGGCACATGTTCTAGGCTACCACGACAGTTTCAAACAAGATACGCAAACAATTGGGTGACCAAACCACCAAATCATTCCAACGAGCCAGATCATTCCCACGATGACGAGAATGACGGTGGATTTTCCAAGCTCTCCAAAGACAATGACCCAAATCAGCCCGGGCCTCAATGGCAGCCACTTACCAGGCAGACGAACTCTGGAAGGTCATCAGTGGTGGGCTGTGGGTGTCTCCCCGAAGCGTGTGCACGGCCTGGGAGGCTTGCGGCAGTGGGCCTGGGGGAGGCTGTGGCTGTGGGGCCCGCTGCCCCGGCCGAGGTGCCCGAGCAGGGTTCCCCCACCGCCGGGGGTCCTGTTTCATCCACCGTCCTTGGATGCCCCACCGTGCCAGGTAGACCTTGCAGATGTCGTAGTTCATTGCCGAGTAATACAAAAGGTCCAGAAGCAACAGCATCAACACGAAAAAGCCATAGATCCACACTCCCAACAAGGCTGTGTAATTGCTGTGAATGAACAGAGAGGGAGTGAGCGAGGAGAGGTGAGCAGCCTGGCTCGGGCTGGCTTCATCAGCTGGGCTGATTAGGGAACCTGGCATGGGGCTATTTTGGAGTCCCAGGGAGGAGGGTACACAGCCCCGCTGAGGGCTGCTCTGCCTTCCCCAGGCAGAGGTGGCCAAGGTTGCAGAGGGTTCAGAAGCCTGCTGGGAAGCCTGGCTCTCCACTGCAGAGAGGCTCTGTGCTCCCAGCACCCGGCCTTTGCACAGGCTGTGTCTTCTTTCCCTGACCCCTCCTTCCACCAGCCCTCTGTTGAAGACGACTTCCTCCAAGAAGTCTTCCGGACACCCTGACCCTCCTACAGGGCTGGGACAAGCCCCTCTTCTGGCCCACAGTCCTGATTTCCCCTCAAACCCAGCCCTCGTCACCCAGAGCCATGTCTGTCTCCCACTCCCTTCCCCAAGGCCAGGTTCCGAGTCTCTGCGTGCCCAAGATGGACGGTGGCCTGGGCTTCCCACTGCAGTGGGGGCTGCTGAGTCCTAACAGTACGTGCCAGGGGCTGCGGCTGCCTGAACATACCGCTCTATTAATCAGTCCGGCTGCTCCCTGCTGCAGGCATGTGTCTGGGTGGTGTGTGCTTCGGTGTCGAGGAGGCGTGAACGGAGCCAGTGTCCGGCCTGCACATGCTGCCACTGCACCTCCCCAGGGAGAGACCCGCCTGCCTCTTGCCCAGACTGGGCTCTCAGGGACAGCACAACCTTCAAGACCCTGTTTGAGCCTAAGGACAGGTGCCAGCCTGGACCCCTCGTTCTAATTCTTCCTCTGCCTGGTTTGCTGTGTGGCCTGGGAGAACCCCTGCCTGTCTCTGGGCCTGGAGGAGATGAACAGGAGGCCTCTCCCTGTCTCAGCTTCCAGGCTCCAGATCTTCCCAGGCTTAGGTCAGCCCAGGCGCCAGCAGCAGCCTCTGTAGGAAGATGGGGGCTGCTTCCCGCCGGCTCCTCTGGCCCTGACCAGGGCAGAGCCCAGGGCTGGGGAAGCTCGGATTTGTCCTCTGCCTGGAAAGCCTTCCCTACCCTCACTTGGCCAAATTGTTGGCCTGAAGATGCTACTCAGGTGCCTGGGATCTGCTGGAATGGGAGGCCTCTGCATGTCTTGAGCACGTCCCATAAGCAGCCACAGGCTGGTGCTGAGGCTGTGCCGCTGTAATCCCACAGCTCCCGGTCACCTCGGGTCCTTGCTGCCTCCCATCCCCCACCGCCATGAAGCCTGCAACAGACTGATAGGCTCGCTCATGCTCAGGTGTAAATGACTGCCAGCCAGGCCCCAGCTGCCTTCTGTTAAAGAGAGCCTCGCTTTTCCTGGAGGCATCTGGATGTGGAATTCCTTCCAGGGATAAAAGGCCTGTGGCCCCATCCAGAATGCTGGGGCAGGCGTCCCCAGGGTAGCTGTCCCTGCAGACAGAGGAGGCCGGCCTGGCTCCAGTCCCCAGGCCTCCCGCTTTCCCAGCACCCTCCCTCCTGCAGCCCCCACAGAATCGCTCTAAGTGGCAGGTTTTTCTTCGGTGGTTCCCATGGCAGCAGCCACAGGGGCTGAGGGAGGAGATGGGGGAAGGGGAGGCAGGGCAGCTGTGTACAGATGCTGTCCGCAGAAGGGGTCCGGGATGCCAGCTGGGGCTGTGGCTGGGCCGCAGGCTGTGGGTCTGGAACTACCGGGCCAGGAAGTAACAGTACCAGAGGCGGCAGCGGACGCTCGTTCCCCCACCTGCTTCCCACGTTAGCCCATCTCAGGCTCACGCAACCACGGGAAGAAACAGTTTTTCATCGTTGTCATCCCTGCTTTACAGACGGAAAACTGAGGCTCACTGGAATTAAACAGACTTGCCTAAGAGCTCACAGCCATTAAGGGGCAGAACCGGTACTTGAACTCAGCAGCTGAGCTCTAGAGTTTCGCTCCTAACCACTGCACCACACTGCCTTGGCTGCGGCTGCCTAGGTTCTCAGGGTAGAAAAGCTGCCTCCAGCCCAACAGCACTCCTGCCTGGAGGACTCTGTCCATGCTGCACCTCCATCCGGAATCCCTGACTACCTTCCACACACCCAGCTGGCCCTGGTGCTGTGTCTTAGCCCAGATATCACCTCCTCCAGGAAGCCTTCCTTGATGCCCTGTGTCAGTCCAACCCCTACCCTGCATTCCCAAAGCTGCTGGATTTCCCAAAACACACTGCTGTCTTTGCTGTTTGGTAGGACTGTCTGGTCCTGGATATTGGGAGGGCCCTAAGGGTGGAGCACCGGTTCAAGTTGTCTTTATGAGCCCAGCACTCAGCCTCAGGCTATGAATACTGACACCATCACATACTGAGAGCTGGGGATGAGCTGGTGACAGTGGCCGCTTTGATACTGACTTCACTGGAGTTTATAGCCGGCATGTCTGTGCGCCAGCAGCTAATATAAATGCTGGCAATCGCCGTGCGTCAGTGCCCTGTGCTTCGGAATCCTTGAAACAGCGCCATGAGGGAGGAGCTGGTGTCCCCATGTTACACACGAGGAAATAAGACCAAGAGAGGCAAAGTCACTTGCCAAAGGCCACGCAGCTGGTGAGTGGCAGTGCTAGGAGTTGGAACCAGGTCCATCTGACCTCAGAGGAGCTAATCTTGGGGTAAGGCCGAGGTCCATTCTACGCTAGATGTTCAGAGAGGGGTCCCCTGCACCTGCGTGGTGTGCCCACTTGTCCTGGCCCATCCTCTACCAGGAACTCCAAGGGCGAGTCCCCATCCTCCCTCCTCCGGGCATCCTGCAGATCAGTGTGTCATGGTCATCGTGTGTGAGTGCACTGCCGTGCTCCCGGCATTTGCAGCCAGCTTGCTGGAGTTGACACATGACATGACGCCCAGTCCTCCCAGCTCATCCTCCATGTCCAGGAAGGGAGGGGCCTGCCTGTGGGAGGTGCTGCCTTTGCTGACTCGCCCTTCCTTGTGACGTGACCACCTTGGAGGTGGCAGGCGGGGAAGCCCGGGCCACAGCCACCGTCCTAAAGCCACTCCCCTAGGCGTCCATGGCCAGCCCTCCCCATGGTCGACCAGCTGGGAAGATTCAGGTCTTTAAAAACATGTCCTTTGTAGGGACATGGATGAATCTGGAGAACATCATTCTCATCAAATTGACACAAGAACAGAAAAGGAAACACCGTATATACTCACTCATAGGCGGGTGATGAACAATGAGAACACATGGACACAGGGAAGGGAGTACCACACACTGAGGTCTATTGGGGGAAATAGGGGAAGGTCAGCGGGGGGAGCGGGGGAGGGATGGCATGGGGAGAAATGCCAAATGTGGGTGAGGGGGCAGAAGGCAGCAAAACACACTGCCACGTGTGTACCTATGCACCTATCTTGCATGTTCTGCACATGTACCCCAAAACCTAAAATGCAATAAAAATTTCTTTAAAAATTCATTCAAAAAAAAAAATTTCAGAAATGTAATAAAAAAATATGTGACCCAGAAATTAATTCCAACCAGATGCAGGGGTCTTTGTTGTGTGGGTGTGTGTTCTGTAAATGGCAGAAGGTGAAGCACCAAAGGCTGGTTTATGGAGCAAGAGGTGAAGGCAGCCAAGACAGCGGATCGTGATTTTTTTAGTGTATTTT
>CM052648.1:25878497-25894369 GCA_028533165.1 Leontopithecus rosalia | reverse complement strand
CCTCCTCTGATGGAGGACCCGCACTGAGCCTCCTCTGATGGAGGACCCGCACTGAGCCTCCTCTGATGGAGGACCCGCACTGAGCCTCCTCTGATGGAGGACCCGCACTGAGCCTCCTCTGATGGAGGACCCGCACTGAGCCTCCTCTGATGGAGGACCCGCACTGAACCTCCTGTGATGGAGGACCCGCACTGAGCGTCTTGCCGGGGCACAGGAGCAGATCCGTCAGCAGGAAGAGCAGTGGCCACCAGTGTGGGCTGGAAGTCCCCATCACCACCCCACCAGGAAGTCATGTTGGAGGGTGGAGGAGGAGAGTTCCTAAGGCCAGCAGGTCAGAACGAGACATTGGCTCAGCTGGAAGATGGCCTATGGCTCCTCTGCCAACCTTGTCTACGGGCTGGGAATGGTGGCTCACGCCTGTAATCCCAGCATTTTGGGAGGCTGAGGCTGTTGGATCACGAGGTCAGAAGTTAGAGACCAGCCTGACCAATATGGTGAAACCCCATCTCTACTAAAAATACAAAAATTAGCCAGGCGTGGTAGCACACACCTGTAATTCCAGCTACTCAGGAGGCTGAGGCAGGAGAATCTCTTGAAGCTGGGAGGCGGAGGTTGCACTGAGCTGAGATTTCGGCACTGCACTTCAGCCTGGGCGACAGAGCCAGGCTTCATCTCAAAAAAAAAAAAAGGGGGAGTATGGCGTCCACTGGCAGGAGCAGCCTCCGGTTCATGAGACAAGGCGGATGACCTTGGCAACTACGGTGTGAGCTCAAGAAGTCAGGGCTGTGTGAATTCAAATCTTAGCTTGGCAAAATTCTCTCTCTGTGATTTTGGGAAACTGAGCCTCAGTTTCCTTGTCTGTGAAATGGGGATACCCAGACCCCCTACTTCATGGTAAGGCTGTGAGATAGCGTGAGGGTCTGAAGAGAGAGGACAGACCCCAGGAGTACTGGCTCATGTGATTAAGGTACAGAGAGAGTGCTTAATAGGTCTAGACCCAGAGAGGCAAAGTGCCTTGCCCGTGGTCACACAGCAGGATCGAGGTTGTCCAGTGCAGTGATGGTGTGTGGGCTTTGGGCCTGGATATACCCGGTGAAGCAGAGTCTATTACTCCCAAAATACCACTGTGCCTGGCTGAGGGCGTTCCCAGTAGCATCAATCCCTCTGTCTCTCCTCACCCCACGTGTAACAGGCTTGTACAAGTGATGTACGTACTTTGGCCAATGAAACATGAGCAAAAATGCTATGGCCACATCTGAGTAGAAGCTTAGAGATACGACGTGTGTGGCTTCACCACTGCCTTCTCCCTCTACTGCCAGGCCATCATCCTGCCCAGGACGGGAGCTGCTTCTCCAGCCTCATCACAGGATGCTTTACGCACAGAACCACGAGAGCACAAGAAGGACCCAGAGCATGAGCTAAAAGGAAGTTTTTGCTTTCCAAGCTCCCGGAGCCTTTGAGGGTGCTCCTCCTCTCAGCATAACTGAGCCCAGGATGGCCAATACGGCTATGTCCCCTGTGTGCTGCGTGGCTGCAGGCAGGGCTTCACCCTCTCTGGCCTCAGCCCTAGTGAATGGGGCTGGTGGAAGATCCTTCATCGATAACAGATGAAAGGCGTCAGCGTGAGTCAGACCCCTTGTGTTGGAGGAAGTCCTCATAAGTGTCCATTCATTTCCTTTCTCTGGGGAAGGGCAGGGCTTTGGGGGTCAGAGGTTTCATGTGTGGCCAAGGGAAGGACAACAGGGCATGCCTGCACAAGCTGAGGCCTTTGGGTGCACCATTCTGTCTTCCTAGAGTCTTTCCCCCGCTGCCACCCCCTGCAGCCCATCTGCCTGGTGAAGAAACGCCCATGCATGGTGGAGGATGCCACTCCCAGCCTCCTCCTCCAGAGACACTTTTGCTGTCCCCAGAGAGAAGTGACCACATCCCCCACACAGCCTGGCCACCAGGACCCCTAAACACAGGCTTCCACAGATTGCTCAGGGGCCTGGGTCTGAGTCACCATTGCTGGTGCCTGGCGGCACCCTGGCATGGGAGGCATGCAGTACACTTCTTAGCACGCTGGGGCCTCTGCCCCACCCCTCTCTCCGCAGTCTCTCTGCGGCCCACATGGCTGGAAGTGGGCATCTCGCCATGGTGGTGGGCCTGGCGAGGCTGGTTGCTCTCGCTCTGCCTTCCTGCCAGGCAGCCAGAACCCAAACAAACCGTTCTGTTCCTCCAGAAAAACACAAATAAATAAGTCAGAAGCGCTCTCCTTTTCCCTGTTACCAGCCCCACCTCCTGGCTGATTCGCCAGCAGGGAAAGCTGTGGTGGGGGTGGGGGATGGGGGAGGACCAGGAGCTCTGCATCTGTGTGAAGCCCCTTTTGGGAGTCACACTGGCTTGGTCCGTCTCGATGGGCTGCTAGTGAGTGCTAACCTGTCTAGGATACGGGAACATCCAGCCTCTTGGCTGAGATCTGGCGCAGTCCCCAGTGGCACAGAAGTCCTGGCCTTCTAGATGCACCAGGGGGTGGCAGAACCAGGGCTCCAGAGCCTCTCGGGCCTTGACACCCATGTGGTCTGGGACAGGTGACTTCCCCAGCCTGGGCTCCAGCCCCTCCCTCCACCCATGGGGAGGATTAAGGGGCACCACAGGTGTCTTACCCAGGGAAGCCTGTGATATTGTATGGCCAGAGCCCCAAAGCACAGGACAGGCACAGAGGTGGACTCTACCTGGGTCCCCTTGCGCACGCAGGCCCTCTCCTACCCATTCAATGACTTCAGCCCAGCTTCCTCCTCCCCAAGGCTCATCTTCAAGGCCCACCCTCAAGTCATCCTGTCTGCCACTAGGCCAGCCCCACCTGGACAGCAAGCCCTACTTCAGCTTCCTGGGCTTGGGTCCTCTCCCCAAGGTCCTTAAACTTGTGCAGCTGGGAAGAGACTTCCATGACCTTTGACCACGAGTTCTCCAGCTCCCCTCAGTGGGGTCCAGGTCTGGCCTAGGCCGCCTTCCTGTCTCCTGCCCTGCAGACACACTATGTCCTCTGGGGCCTTATCCCAGGCATGGCCCATGCAGCACAAAGCCAGCTAAAGCCCTCCAGGGACCCTTGATGGGCTCAGAAGAAAGTCTATCCACCCCACCTCCCAGGCTAGACAGGACACCCCTGCCCCCACCTGCTGTTTCTTGCCTGGTTCCCCTTGCTTTTCCGCTGGGCTGCAGAGAATTCTGCCCAAAGTGCTCCTTCCTCTGGGGTGTGGGGCTGCCACCTTCTTAAACACTGTCAGGTCTCAAGAATCAAGCATCACGCCTCCCTGCACAGGAGCACCTATGACAGAAGAGGCCTGCGGGAGGAGTGGGAGCCACGTCCTCCTCTGTGTGGGCTCCGGACTCAGAGCTATGGAGAGGGAAGGTGGCGAGGGGACTGCTGGAGAATGACAAGGGATGGGATCTCGCCAGGACAGCAGCTCAACTGGAGATGATTCTGCGCCCCCACAGCTGGCACTGTCGGTAGCCATTGCTGCTTATCACCAGGTTGGTGAGGCCATCGGGAGGTTACGAGGCATCCCGCAATGCACAGAGCGGGCCCCACATGGAGCATGACCCGGCCCCAGATGTCGGTGGTGCTGGGGTGGGATCCCCGCTCAGGGGCCCTCTCCGCAGTCGGATCTGCCTCTGTTGGTAGAAGCTCCAGAACGACTAATATGATTCCAGACCGTCAGGGTTGGCTGCTGGCTCCGCTACTAACCGCTGCCTTCATCAGGCAAGTGACTCAACCTCTCTGTGCCTCCCCTTCCTCATCTGTAAAATGGGCTGAGGATGGGCTGCCAGGTGGCCACAGTGGCCTGATGAGGAGAGGGTTGAACGCGGAGACTCAGCAAAATTATGTGCTCCAAGAACACTTCTTAGAGCTAAGGATTAAAATGTAAGTTAAAACTCTGATCCTCGATACTCGCATTCTCCCCAGGGGAGGCCTTTATTTTGCAGCCTGGCTCTTCATCAGCAGCCGCCAGGACCCCCTGTGCTGTGGAGTGGAGCGTTCCGTGTGAAATCCTGTGCAAATATGCAGATTATAGAAACCTGTGGGCTTCAGCATGAGGATCCCAGACACCAGTCACCAGACCTTGGAGAAGTCTGGTTGTTTTGCCAAGCCTTGCCTGGCATTCAGCCAGAACCTGCAACACGACAGGGCCCTCAGTCCTGGCACTACCCTCCTCCTTCACAGAATCAGTTCCCTGTCTCAGAAGAGGCTTGGGTCAAATCCCAGACCTGATTCCAGCCCTGATGTGATGGACAGGGATTGCTGAGCGACTTCACACACAGAATTATTCTAAGGGCTGAGCAGATGGCAAGAGATTCAGGGGAAGCACCCGTGCATTTGAGGAAGGCAGGCTGGGGAGCTGGCCTAGGTGGGAGATGGGAGGTTTGGAAGAGGCAGCTTCCCTCTGAGTGAGTGCAGTATGGTGGCAAAGCCCTTCAGCCCCAACATCAGATAGAGATCAAGGCTCACACCCCCAACCCACCACCTCCCTTCAACAAATGCCCGTTCAGAAAGATTTTTCCTTATCATGAAAAAATACATCTGCCCCTAAAACTCAGCCTCATGCTTATTGAGAAAATAAGTTGAAGCATCACATTCAAATCAGAAGAAGATAAGAAACCTGACAACTCTAAAGGCTGTTTTAGAGGCACTAGCCAATGCAATCAGACAAGAAAAAGAAGTGAGGCACAAAAGTGGCAAGGTAGGGTGATAAAATTATCATTGTTTGCAAGTGGAATAATTGGAAACCTAAAAGAACTGAAAAAAAACAAGGAATTTCAGTAAGGCGGCTGAGTGCAAAATTTCTGTCTCAAAAATCATTGCTTTTGACAATATATAGTGGAAGGAAAGACTAATCACAACATGAAAAGAAACAACTTGAAATTAGTTCAAAATATACATCTAAAATCTATATGAAGAAATCTCTAAATTGCTAGGAAAGAAAATTTGAACAAATGGAAAGACATTTGTATAGAAAAGTTCAGCATCATGAAAAGTCAATCCTTGGATTGACCTATGAATTCAATATGATCTCGGTAAAAAATACTAACTGGATTTTTGGGGGGTAGGTAGGGGTACTGCACAGCTAATTCTAAAGTTTGTATGACAGAAGTGCCAGGGAGAGCCGGCTAAGACATTAAAACGTATTAAAAGTCACAGTAGTTTACACAGTGAGGTCCTAGCATATACCCAGAGCAACGAAAGCCAAGTACGCATCACGCTCTACCTCAATACTCAAATTCTGTATATTAAGGTATTTGGTAAGTTTGCATTTCATTTCGGGGGAAAAGAGAAGGTCAATTTAATAAATGGTGTTGGAATAACCAGCTACCCATTTTCAAAAAGTAAAATAAAATTTAATTCCTACTTTAAAACTTTCATCAAAGTAAATTCCAGATAGTTCAAATACTTAAAAACAAAAAATTAAAATGTAAAAGAATCAGAAAACATGGTGGCATTTTTAATGACCTCAGAAGAGGAAAAGCCTTTCTTAGTGTGATGTAAAAGCCAGAAGCCATAAAAGAAAAACCAAATTGATAAAATGTGATTACATAACAATTAAAAAATTAAACACGAGGAAAAAGCACTGTAAAGTCAAAGTCACACTGAGGAAACATTGGTATGAAAACATCCAACAATGAGAAGATGGGAAGATATTTGCAACTCATCATATTTCCTTAATATGTAAAAAGCACCCATAAATAAATAAGAAAAAGACCAAAAATTCAATAGAAAAATGGCTAGCTCAATAGGCACAAACAGCTAGCTCACAGTAAAAGAAACACAAATGTCTCTCAGACATGTGAAAAGATGACCAGCGTCACTCATAATAGAGAAAGGTATGCTGTTTTCAAACCCCATGACTTTACTTAGCATGTTCTCATGACTTTTCCACAAACTCTTTCTCTTTTTCCACACCTGTGGTCCCCTCCATCAGGTCCCTGATCCCACTGTATTTTAATCACCTTAAGGAGAAGAACTGCATGGGATTAATCTCTGGGTCAGTGGTGTCAATAGTATTTCTTGAATAAGTGAAGAATGAATTAAAGAACTCGGGCCCAGTGGATTACAGGCCAAGGTGCCTTCTGTGCCTGAAAGCTTTCGACATCCTTAACCTCACTTAGCTTCTGTGGTAGCCCTGCAAAGTGAGTATTCTGTGTCTATTTTTTCTTTCTTTCTTTCTTTTTTGAGATGGAGTTTCACTCTTGTCTCCCAGGCTGGAGTGCAATGGCACGATCTCTGTTCACCGCAACCTCCACCTCCTGGGTTTAAGTGATTCTCCTACCTCAGCTTCTTGAGTAGCTGGGATTACAGGCACCTGCCACCACGCCCAGTTAATTTTTGTATTTTTAGCAGAGACAGGGTTTCACCATGTTGACGAGGTGGTCTCAAACTCCTGACCTCAGGTGATCCACTTGTCTCATTCTCCCAAAATACTGGGATTACAGGCATGGGTCCCTGTGTCCATTTCTCAGATGAGAAGGCTGAAGCTTAGAAGACACAATAGGCCAGAAGCCCTGCTCATCCAAAGACTCTCCCAGCCTCCTTCCAGGCCCATCTAACCTGGTAGTGGTTACCCAACCGCCTTCCCAGGGGATGGGACTTTGGGAGGCCGGTTGCCTTGCCTGGGGCCCGAGGCAGTGGGGTTGCAACCCCCCCGCACCCCCGTGGCACTCACTTGTGCATGTAACCCTCGGAGCTGGCCGTGAGGTTCGCCTGCATCACCGCCTGGAACTCCGTCTCGTTGCAGCAGTATTTGAAGACCGTGTTGTTATGGTGACAACAGAGGATGAAGGTTTTGTTGTCCGAGAGCCGGGGGCAGTGGAAGCCGAAGTGGTAGCGGCCTTTGTGGTCTGTGTATGGTTCGCAGACCCGGAAATGTGCAGACAAGACTGGAAGACAGAGTCACGGGGTTCAGAGGGGTCCCTCGCCAGTCCCTGAGTGCCAGAGGAAAGGGGACTGGCCTGCCTCTTCTAGGGTCCTGCCTGCTTCTTCCCTCCCCTGGACACCTCTGTGGTCCACTGTGAGCCTCCTCTGTGGCCTCCCATTACCCCCAGCCTCCCTCCCTGGTTATACCCTCCCCAGCCCTGTTTACACTCTCTGCGTCACCCAGACTGGGGGTCCTGGAGGGCAGGGCTGGCTCTCCTGCCTCGCTGGACACATTTGACATGCAGCAGGCACTCAATTAGGAAATCAGCCTTAAGTGAGCATCTACTGTATGCTTCACAGGCCCATCTCGTTTGACTCACACAGCCAAGAAAATCTGAGATCCCACTTTACAGATGGAGAAGCTGAGGCTCAGAGAGCTAAGGTGACTGGCCCGAGTTAAGTGCTGGAGGAGCAGGAATGGAACCCAGGCCTGGATCCGAAGTCCGGGGCACTCTCCAGTCTTCTGTCGCTAGGTCTCTGTTGGCAGGTGGGCCGTGGTGAGCCTGTTGCTAAGCCCAGGCTGGCCCGGGCCGGGGGTGGTGGCTGGCACTGGTGCAGGGACCTCTTGGGTACCTCTTATGTCAAAAACAGCAGGCCCTCCGTGCCTTGGTTTCTATGAAATGAACACCCTAGACCCCAAGGTCCCCAAGATCCTGCCTCGGTCACCCCTGCCTCACAGTGGTAGCACTGCCCCAGCCTGGAGCCCTCCTACCCCTCTGCTCACGGGCGGAGGTCCCCATTCAGCCCCCAATGCTACTGCAAGGCCAGGACGATATTTACGAGTCGCGCCAAGGATGAACAGGACTGAACGCCTGAACAAACGTAACAATGGAAAAATCCTAGAGCGGCTGTCTCAGGCTTAATTAGTATCTTCATAAAAGAGACCACTGCATCTAATTTGTATTGCTGAAAAGGGGCTTCGCTGGCTGAACACATTGCTTCAACCACAAAGGCACCGGTTTTGCAGGAGTTCCCCCAGCTCATTGAAAGCTCTGTGTCTGCCGAGAGGTTATTAGACTGCAGCCCACACAGTCCCCGCCTGCCCACCCGGGGCTGCCGCAGGGGAGTCCCAGCTGGGCTGGGCTGGCAGGTGGGCAGGCGGTCTTCATGCGCCAGGGTGCTGAGGCTGCCCGGGGGCGGGGGGGTGTGAAATTCTACATCCCTTCCCCCACAGAAAGTACTCTCTTCTGTGGAGATAGGCATGACCACTTCGAGAGAAAGGTCCCAGCTTTTTGGGGGCTGGGGGAGCTTCTGGGTGCTGGTAGTGGGCTTGGCAGGGCTCCCCAGACAGCAAAGTCCAAGCCATGCCCAGGCCAGGGGTCTGGGGGCCACCCAGCTGCTCTCCCCACCCCAGGTGCTTCCCATGATTTGGCTCCCCTGGTCATCCTCAACCTTAAGAAAGAAGGACACCCTCTGGGGATGCAGAGGTTATGAACAAAGCCCCAGGCAGACGACTGTCTCACTCCACCCAACTTATTCCCACGGTACAGGGGACAGCACTGCGGCTCAGAGCAGCAGCTCCCCAAGTGTGGCCCCCGATCTGCCTCAAGGACATCCCCAGAGGTCTTGTCAGAAATGCAGTTCTCAGGCCAGCTTCTGAATCAGAAGCTCCGGGGTAGGCCCTGCCATCTGTCCTGGCAGGTGCTTCAGGGGGTGCTGATGGGCTAGGGTTTGGGACCCACTAGCCTAGAGGCAATGGGCAGACGGCCACTGTCTGGGTCACTGCCCAGGTGGTCAGAAAGTCTAGCTCAGGCCCCATGAGCAGCCCGTGAGACTACCATGGGACTCAGGGAGGGAAGGGACAGAGTGGCAGGGCAGCATGGAGGAGGTGGCCTTTGAGCTGGGCCTCGAGGGACTGGGAGGAGGCTGATGTGCAGAGCTGGGGGCAGGGGAGGGCAGACCCAGCCAGGTGAGGGGATGGGAAGGGTCCTGCCTGGTAACAGCACCCAGCTCACCCAGTACCAGCACCCAGCTCACCCGGCCACCACTGGACGATCAGAGCCACAGGCTTTAGCCATTTGGTAATGATGAGCCCTCCCCAGCTGCTTCCCCAGGGCCAACAGCGCCCTGGGCTGGGAGCCAGGACAACTGGGCAGGAGTCCTGGCAGGGGACTGCCTGAGCCATTGTGATCTCTCTGGCCTCCTCTCCTTACTGATGAAAGACTAATGGTCTCTCAGGGGGCTTGAGGGCTCCCAGAACGTTTTGTGAACAGCAAGGCACAGCCCCCACCTAAAGCTAGAGGCCGTGCGTGCATTCGGGACAGTAAGGGCAGCATCTTTGGGCTTCTGCTCTGGGGCGCGGCGTGACTCCAGGCCCAGGGATGCTCTGCTAGGAGGCCAGCCCTAGCAGAGCAGGGACGCTAAGACAGCCGCATTTGGGCCCCAGGCCTCAACCATGAACACACCCCCGTGTGCAGAGCTCCGTGTAACTCCTGCATCTGGATGGCCCTCATTCAACGGCTAAGGCGTGACCTCGGTCTGGCCACTTTCCTTCTCTGAGTCTCACCTTCCTCATTTGTAAAATGGGCTGAGTGGATCCGTTCTCTAAGGGCAGTGAGGACCAGGTGAACCAAAACATGGGAAGCACCTGGGGTGCAGAGAGCAGCCGGGTGGCCCCCAGACCCCCTGGCCTGGGCGTGGCTTTGGCTTTGCTGTCTGGGGAGCCCTGCCAAGTACCCCCAGACACCCTCATAGCCTCCCTCTGAGCTGCCCCCAGCAAAGGGGCGGAGGCTGCAAACCACCAGCCTGGTGTCAGTGACTCTGTTAGAACACACGGGCATGAGGAGGTACAGAGACACACGGAGACAGAGACAGAAACAGAGACAGACATGGACACAGAGAGACAGACAGTGATGGATACAGACACAGAGACACAGAAAGACAGATGGAGACAGAGACAGAGAGACAAAGACAGAGATAAACAGAGACAGACAGAAACAGAGACAGAGAGACAGAAACAGACAGAGACAGAGACAGAAACAGAGACAGAGACAGACAGAGACAGAGAGACAGAAACAGAGAGGCAGAGACAGAGAGACAGACACAGACACAGAAATAGACACAGACACGGAGACACAAAGACCGAAACAGAGACAGAGAGAGACAGAGATACGGAGACAGAAAGACAGAGAAAGACAGACAAAGAGACCCAGAAACACAGAGAGACAGGGAGCAGAAGCTGGAGAGCCGGAGAGGGCTCCTGGCGGGGGCGGGCCCTGGCTGGCATGCAGGGCTGCCCTTGCCCTTGGGCTGCTCAGCTCTAGCTGGGAGGTGCGGGGGATTCCATTTCTGCCAATCATCTTTGTAACCGGGAGAGCAGGAGCCTGCCTGTGACCTAAGCTGGAAACCCAGGGACAGCCCAGGAGGCCAGTCGGGCTAGAATCCACTAACTGCGTTGTCCCAGGCAAGTCAGCTCCCTCTCCAGGCCTCAGTTTCCTCATCTATAAAATGGGATGACTGGGACACTGCCTAACTGTCTCGCAGGGGCGAAGGAGAGAATGCAAGTCAGGGCTTCTCCCAAGGGTCCTGGCAGCCAGGTGAGCTCCAGGGCACGTTCAGGGCTGTGGTGCACAATGGAGACAGAGACAGAGAGACAGAGAGACAGAGACAGAGAGACAGAGACAGGCAGAGACCAACCACACAGCACCCCACATCAGCTCCTCACCAGAGGGCATCAGTAAGGTGGAGGACTAAAGGCAAGCCCCTGTGTACCCCCAGAACCCCAGATGGGCCAGCACGAACCTTAGGAAGGGACCATGCCCTCCCCACGCCGCCCCCACCCACAGCATCCACAGAGGTTTTACCTGCAGAGAACAGCAACGAGAAGAGGACAGTGAGCACGTTCAAGGACTGCTGGCCACAACTGGTCATCGTTTGGCTGGCATTGATCCGTCCAGAGCTGCCTGTTCAATGAGATCCAGGAGAGGCTGGGTGTGGGCTGCCTCGCCTGACACTGGCTTTGCTGCCTACAGCGGGGGATGGGCAGGTGGGCAGCAGGCAGGAGAGGGAGTTTGCCAGGAGCAGGGGCCGGGCACGGACGATGGAGACGCCGCCATCCAACTTCCCTTCTGGAATGAATGACCTTCCCCCACAAGCCAACTGTCACCTCCTTTTCTTTTCATGGCAAAATGGGACTTAATCAGAGGAGGACAGATAGCTCAGGTGGTAGAAATGACCAGTGGGCAGATGCCAGCGGGCGGGCGCCAGAGCTGGAGAAGTGAGGATGCCCAGGCTGGCTCGGCCACCTCAGGGGCTTCCAGGACCCAGGTCCCCTGCCGTGTCGCAAGGGTGAGGGGGTTCGTGGTGACCTCCGTGAACCCCTCCACAAGTATGCACGGAGCCAGGCAGCTTCCCAGGCACGAGGCACACAGCAGTGCATGAAACAGAAGCGGTTCCTCCCCGGAGTCCCTGCGTTCTACTCGGGAAGGCTGACAACAAGCAAACCAATGAATGTTTAAGCCGCTCCGCGCTTCTGAGTACATATCCCAAGGTGTGGAACGCAGGGACCCGGACAGATCCTCACACACTCGCGTTCCCAGCGGCATCCTTCACCTTGGCCAAAGGTGGAGGTAACCCACGTGCCCATCGAGGGAAGGGTGGGTCAACAGTAGGTGTGATCCCTCACACAATGCACATTTCTCTCCCTGCAGAAGAGGGAAACTACGATACCCGCTCCGGCAGGGAGAACCCAGAGGCCATTATGCCCGAACTAGGCGAGGCACAGAACAGACGGTGAGATTCCACCTACACGGGGTCCCTCGGAGAGTCACATTCACAGGGAATTTGTCATCGGGTCAAAAGCAGAATGGAGGGTGCCAGGAGCTCGGGGGAGGTAGATGGGGAGTGAGTGTCTCATGGGTGCAGAGTTTCGTGGGTGCAGAGTTTGGGAAGATGAGATGGTTCTGGAGCTGTGTGGACGTGAGGGTCACACTACACCGTGGATTCACTTGGTACCACTGACTGCCCACTTCAAAAGGGTTAAGGGTGGCCACGCGCGGTGGCTCATGCCTGTAATCCCAGCACTTTGGGAGGCTGAGGCGGGAGGATCACCTGAGGTCGGGAGTTCGAGACCAGCTGACCAACATGGTGAAACACCGTCATTCCTAAAAATATAAAAATTAGCCGTGGTGGCAGGCGCCTGTGGTCCCAGCTACTCAGGAGGCGGAGGCAGGAGAATCGCTTGAACCCAGGAGGCGGAGGTTGCAGTGAGCTGAGATGGCCCTACCATGGCACACCCCAGCCTGGGCAACACAGCTAGACTCCGTCTCAAAAAAAAAAAGTAGGGTTAGAGTAGTAAGTTCCCTGTAATGTATATTTTACCACAATACATTTTTTTTAAATATTATAAAGGAAAGTAAAGCAAGGTGTGGCTGGGGAGTGCTTCAGAGAAGGGAGATGGGGAGGCGGCTTTAGAAGGGCAGTAAGGAGGGCCTCTCTGAGAAGATGGCGTTTGTGCAGACCCTTGAGTGAGGCGGGAGAGGCCACGTGCCTCTCTGGAAAAGAGTGCTGCGGACGGAGGCGCAGCAGGGGCAAAGGCCCTGGGGTGGGTGCAGGGAGGAGGCAGCTGGGGCAAAGGCCCTGGGGTGGGGGTATCAGCAGGGCCACTCGAGACAGGCCTTGGGCCTTGAGGGGACAGGATTAAACTATGATCACCCCTGTCCCCCATAGGAGTTGGAAATGGAGGCTAGGAGAGGCCATCTGTGTCCTCTCTGTAACAGTGTCATCCTCCCAGAGCCCCTGTTGCCTGCGTGTATCTGGCAGGAGGGGTGGAGACAAGAGAGGGAGGTTACTTTGCTGAGCATCTACACATGCCTGGCTCTGGGCCAGAAGAGGTGGTGTACCCCATCCTCTCCCTTGAGGCACCCTGTTATGGTACGTGAATTGTGTCCCCCCAGATTCACATGTTGAAGTCCCCCAGGACTCAGAAGGTGAGCTGGTTTGGAAAGAGGGTCATTAGTGAAGATGAGGTCATCATTGGTGGTGTAGGGTGGCCCCCTGATCCAAGAAGACTGGTGTTTTTTATAAAAAAGGAAAATTCAGACAAGAAACCAAGTGCAGGGAAGACGCCAGGGGAAGATGGAGGCAGAGCTTGGGGTGATGTGCGTATAAGCCAAGGAGCGCCACAGATCACCAACGAACCGCCAGGAACAGATTCGCCCTTACAGCCTCCGAAGAACCCAACCCTGCTGACACCTTGACCTGGACTTCCAGCCTCCAGGCTGAGACAGTGAATCTCTCCTGTGGAAGCCTCCTGGTTTGAGAAGCTCTGCTAGGCAGCCTGAGCAAAGAGATGCAACCTCGGATGTGGCACCTGCTCCCAGGAAGGGCTGGGTTGGGTCCACAGGAGAAAGCTCATCTGTATAGCTGGGGGTGGGGTCTGAGGTGAGGATGGTGGGGCCTGGAGAGCCTGGCATCCCACCTGGGCAGGAGACCCTGAGGACCTCCTGGCCTGGCTGAGCCACCCTCCCACCCCTCAGCCCCACCCCACCATCTGCAAAGCAGACTCTCTGTCCGCTCCAGCCTGTCAATGCCAAGTGAGGCCCCCCGCCCCCCGGGAGGATGGTTTTGGAGTCAAACACACAGAGCAGGGATTTGCTGCCAGACCACACATTTCTGAAAGAAGAGATGGTGGAAGATGATGTGCAGCCCAAAGAACCGAGCCCCTCTGCTTGCCCAGACTGTCTCGGCACCTGCTCTGGGCCCTAGGAGCCAGCTGGTGGCTGCCTTGCCCTCCAAAGCTCACAGCCTGGTCAGGGAGAGCAGAGGGGACACCAAGCTGGGTCCCAGGGCAGCTCTGAATACTACTTTACTGGGGACAGAGTTAGGGCTCAAGGCAGCAGAAAGGAAAGCCACTCGGGCCACTCAGAGGTTGGAGACTTCAGAGCGAGGAGATGGGGCAAGACTCAAGGCCTCGCCCTCGCCCGGGGCCCCAGTCTCTTCACCTGCAGCATGGCCTTTGTGGCTGGACCAGGAACGTCAGGTGCTGTCCTTGTGAAGTCTGGTTTGCCAGAACAAGGAAAGGGACCGTCAGGATTGTAAAATGCCCCTGAAACGCAGGCCCCTAACACCAAGCTTACTCAAGCTTACTCATCTCTTCCTCCAGGAGGGGCCCCTCCCGTCCCCCTCACGCCTCTCTGCTCCCACCGCTGCCCTGCTCCTCCGGGGGAACTGTAAGCTGCTTAACTGCTCTGAGCCTGGGCCTCCTCCCAGCCTCCTTCAGGCCCTCTTGGCAGGATGAGCCGAGGTCAAGCCTCCAGGAGTGCTCAGGAATGGATTTCTCCCAGGGAGTCCTATGGATCAGCCCTGGAAAACACGCTGTGGGAGTGGAGAATGAGGGGCCTCCGAGATGCCTCCCCACGCTCCATCTCCCCACGCTCCATCTCCCCCGTGCTCTGAGATGCCTCCCCCTGTGCTCTATTCTACAGATGGGGAAGCCGAGACCCAAGGACAGTTGAAACAGGTCCCCAGTCTCCCGCTCCTCCAGTCCCCTAGGGTGGGGCTGCCCCACTTCTTGACTGGGGCTCAGGTCCAAGAGCTGGTGGGTTTGCTGAGAGAATAAGGAGGATCTGCCTCAGCCACAGGCCTGGCCCCGGCTTCAGCTGCTCTGACTCCTTACAAAGCCCTGAGTGTACTGGTGGATGTTGGGGGGGCTGTTGCTCACCCCTGGCGGGCCACCCTCCCTTCATCCCTAGGAGTCCAAATTCTGCACCACTTTAGAAGCTGCTCCAGTGCCACCTCCTCCAGGAAGCCTGCCTTGATTCTCTCAGCTGGAAAAAGTTTGCCCCTCCACTGAGTCCTACAGTATTGCATCTGTTTCTTTATTCATGTGTTAATTCATTTATTCATTCACTTATTCTCTCAGCACCCACTTGCTGACCTGCATTCTGGGCCGGGCCCTGGCTGGTCTCTAGGAACACAGAGGAAGTGAGTCCCTGCCCTCAGTGGGCACAGGCAGGGGTGCCCTCAGCAGCTTCCCATTATGCAATTCTTCCCAGGACCTCTTCTACCAGGCCACGAGGTTCCTGGCCAGGGCTGACCCTCAGCCCCACCACCTGCTGAGCAGATCCCTACCTCTGCCTTCCCAAACCCAGGGTCCAGGGCTAGAGAGGCCTTTATGCCCCTGGGGGCAGTTCCAGAGACGAATGCGCATGACAGAGACATGCTGTGAGACAGCGTGGGTCTGGGAAGGGACAGTGTGCAGCCTGAAGCCGGGGGCTGAGGCTTAGGAGGTGCAGGGACTGGGTGGGAATCCCAGCCCTGCCTGAGGCACACCCCACAGTCATGTGGTTTGCACACTGCAGGTGTCCCCACCACAACACACTGTGGTTGCACTGGTCCCATGTCCAGCCTGGGCTTCCCTTGGGGGTCTGTTCAGCATCCATGTCCTGGCTGTGCTCCCAACCCCCAGAAGTCTGGCCTGAGATGGGTCAACATGCAATCAAAGCTACGGTCCTCTATGCTAGACAGAAGCCCCTGGGCATGTGAGGAACTCTGGATGAAGGGGTCAGGGAGCTTCTGCAGGAGGCGGTAGGGGCTGCCCTTACTCCCCGGGTCCCCAAGGCACTCAGGGCCAGAACTGAAAGCTGAATCCTCAGTGGAAAGAAAAACCCTCCATATGTCACGAGAAGTTACCTAAGTAAAAATTCCATTTCTAATCATCTGAGACAGGGAAGCATAGAAGCCAACCTCTGCATTCCGAGCAGGGTCAGAAAGCTAAACTGGAAACCTCCCCGGGACTTGGGGACTGGCCAGCAGCTGTGACCCCAGTCAGGATTCCACAAGGTGGCCAGCCTCACGGCCACAAGTTTAATAGCAGGCCAAAGCCATCACCTCGGGTCCCTCTGTGGGGTGTGCAAAGGGAGACCTGGGCTATGGAGCTGTGATGATGATGATGATGTGTGTGGAGGGACCTGGGCTATGGAGC
>CM052648.1:25850783-25878397 GCA_028533165.1 Leontopithecus rosalia | reverse complement strand
TGATGATGATGATGATGATGATGATGATGTGTGTGGAGGGACCTGGGCTATGGAGCTGTGATGATGATGATGATGTGTGTGGAGGGACCTGGGCTGTGGGAGCTCTCATGACAATGTTGTGTCACACCACTGGGCACCATTACCTGAGAGGCCCTACTAATGAGGTCTGTGGACACCGCTCTGGCAGCCCATGTGCAGTCCTGGAAGGGGACCAGCAAGCTCCCATCTCAGAAAGGGGCAGCTGAAACTCAGTGAGGTGACGTTACCTGCCCAAGGTCACAGAGCCCCTCAGCAGCAAAGCTCATTAACTCCTTGCACCAAAAAAGTTTGAGTTCCCTGAAAGACCCCCAGAAAGCGCATTTACCACAGACAGATTAGATTTCTCCTTCCGGGTCCTAGTTCTCTGGGAATTGGTAAACTGCCTAAGATGGTAGTTTGTGGTCAACAAAAAACCTCAAACAACTGGAAGAACATTCTGGCTGAGCGGGATGTTCCAGAACGTTGGTTGTTTGACCGGGTCAGAATGATGAGTCAGGCATGCGTGCATCTCTGCGAGCCCTCCCTAGGGTCAGCCCGGGATCGCTGTTCCGAGATTTGAGGATTATTTTTAAACACTGAACTTGGCGAGGCTGGGGGGAGAGGAAGGAGGGCACGTGAAGAGAAACAGAGCTGGGAAGATGAATTAAACCCACCAGGAACAGCAACGATCTGTTTTCATGTCAGCCAGGCTCTGCAGGGCAGGGTGCAGGAGGGCCCGAGGGAAGCGGGGCTGGGGCCTCAGGCTCCCACAGGCCTGGATGCTCGCCTGACGCCTGGAGACCCCCCCGCAGCATGGGGGGCTTCCGGCCAGTCCCTTCTCAGCCCGCCATGCCCCGCTTCTGGGCACGGCCAAGTGCCACACCTCCAGCCACACCTCCAGGTGGGGGTCGGACCCTCACCTGGGGCCAAGTCCTGCTCCACCTTGTGTAACCACATCCCACATGACCTGGAGTGACACCTGAGCCTCAGTGTTCTCAGCCCTAGGATGGGGATGAACTACAGCATCTAATTTGCCAGTTGAAGGAAGTGAGGCATCCAAGGCCGGGGTCAGGCCTGGCCACATGCTTCTTGCTGCTGCTGTCTCTGCCTCTGCCTCTTCTAGCAACCAAAGCCCTAGGCGGCCCCAGTGCCAGCTCTCCCAAGTGCCCACCTAGTCATCAACCTGCCTCATAGGGTTCAAGGTCACGCTCACACCCGAGGTCCCTTGTGGCCTGGCCCTGTGGCCACCTTGCCCTCTCTGTTCCTGGAGCTTCAGCCCTCTGGGTCTGCGGTGCCTCTGGGCCTTTACACAGACAGTTCCCCTGTGCCAGGACCACCCTTCCCCTCTCCAAAGCCACAGTCTGGAGGCTCATCTGGGCGGCCACCTCTCAGGGCAGCTTTCGGCCCGTGATTCTCCCACTCCCCAAGTGAGCTCCTGAGGCTCTGACTTCCCTTCTCCCCACGGTGGTCTTGGGCTGTCTGGAGGCCGTGCTAGGGCAGGGGCTGGGTGGGGCTCACCCGGGGCCAACATAAGCAGGAGAACCCTGTTCAGCCCGCCTAGTTTGTGTCCTGACTTGAGAGTGACCTGGGAGAACCGGGCAAGGGCAGCCAAGGGTGGCTGAACCCGACCTCTGCCCCAGGGTTGGCCCTCCTTAGACAGGGGCCACACTCAGGCCTGAACCTCACATGATGGCGAGCAAAGGACACATGGCCTGTTCCCCAAACACGTCCCACCTACGCTACTGTCGTGGGTGGCGGGAGGCTGACCTTGGGGTGAGGACGCGTCGTGCCCAGCATTTTGAACATGAAGTGGCTGGTGGCAGAGTTCAGGAGCCCTGGCCTTTGCCCAGGCTGGTCCTGCCCCTGGGCCTCCCTTTCCCCACCTTGTATGTCCCAATTGAACCTGCCCATGGGGCCTGGATCAAATGCTGCCTCATCCACAAGCAGCCTTGATTACCTGCCCTCCTGACCCCACTGTTCAGGGAGTGCTTTCTCTCCTGGTCACCACTTAAGGAGCACCTGAAGGGTCTCCACTGTGGACCAACAGTGTTGGGCATGGGGGTTCCCACTGCCAGGAGCCTTACAGCCTCGGGGGAGGCGGTCACAGACTGTCAATTACATAATCAGTAATTCCACGTGGGCACGATGAATGGCAGTGGCAACATTAGCATGGATTAGTAATTCAACAGGGCAGGGCTCTCTGGGGCCACACCAGCCGTCCTACGGGCAGGCAGCAGCCCGGCACAAGGGCAGGAAGTACAGACGAGAAGTACAGGTCGCAGCTGTGGGGCTCCCGAAACCCAGGCAGAGCACGGCGCCCAGTGCTACCCGATTCGCACCCGTTCCCTTCCCGCCAGCCCTAGGCTGCACCCTCAGTCTCCCTGTCACACAGATGGAAAATGTGGGGCTCAGAGAGGGGACTCAGGCCCCGGGGGTCTGTGCCTGTGCCCTGTCTCCACGACTCATAAGAGCGTTCACCCCCGCGGAAGGCACGTGTATGGATGCCTGTCTCCATACAGCACACGTGTCCACATGTGCGTGCACAGGTGTGTCATCGGGGTTTAACCTCCACAAGGTTCCCATCTCCACGGCGTTTCCCCCACGGCGTTTCCTCCGCGGTGCGGACCCACAAGGTTCCCATCTCCAGGGCGTTTCCTCGGCAGTGAGGACCCACAAGGTTCCCGTCTCCAGGGCCTTTCCCCGGCGGTGCAGACCCACAAGGTTCCCATCTCCAGGGCGTTTCCTTGGCGGTGCAGACCCACAAGGTTCCCGTCTCCAGGGCCTTTCCCCGGCGGTGCAGACCCACAAGGTTCCCATCTCCACGGCGTTTCCCCCACGGCGTTTCCTCCGCGGTTCAGACCTACAAGGTTCCCATCTCCAGGGCCTTTCCTTGGCGGTGCAGACCCACAAGGTTCCAGTCTCCAGGGCCTTTCCTCCGCGGTGCAGACCCAGAAGGTTCCCATCTCCAGGGTGTTTCCTCGGCGGTGCAGACCCACAAGGTTCCCATCTCCAGGGCCTTTACTCGGCGGTGCAGACCCACAAGGTTCCAGTCTCCAGGGCCTTTACTCGGCGGTGCGGACCCACAAGGTTCCCATCTCCAGGGCGTTTCCTCGGCGGTGCGGACCCACAAGGTTCCCATCTCCAGGGCGTTTCCTCGGCGGTGCAGACCCACAAGGTTCCCATCTCCGGGGCGTTTCCTCAGCGGTGCAGACCTAATCCTGAGTTTGTGAACTTTTGTTTCCGGGACATCTGCTTCGAGGTTATGAAATCTCACTCTGAAACGGGAAGTCCAGGAATAAACACCTCTCAAGGCTCAACGCCGGCACGAAGTGGGATCAAAGCGTCTCTGTGACCCCTTCGTACTTGCAGGAGGGAGCGGCGGGGGGAACTAGGACATCTTTCCTCGCTGTGCTGGCCAGGACAGAGGCAGCTGGAGAATACCGCTGGGGAAGGACAGAGAGAGGCAGCCCGTTCACCTGCAGCTGCGGTGCTTGGCTCCACGCCTGACAGCCAGTGAGAAGGGCCAGCACCTCGCAGCCCGGCAACAGCCGGTGGGACCTGAGCCCTGCCGACCCGATGCCTGGCCCTGCAGCGGTCACATCCCGAAGCCAGCCCTGCTGAGATCATTTTGTTTTTGCTCAAGTCTGTGGGCAGCACAGACCTGGCACATAGTAGGCACTTTAGCAGCACTTGTTAATCGGTTGAATGAACATAGGCAATTATCATCTCCATTACGGAGATAAACAAACCACACCTCCGCGAGGCTCAGCGATCGCCCAGAGCCGGGGGGCGGCTGGGTTTCAATCTGAGCCCAGGTCTGCTCGACTCCAAACAGGGTGCTGGAGGCGAATGCATGGGCTTGGCAGTGAGTCTCCCCGGCCTTGGATCAGAGCTTTCTCACTAACAAGCTGGGTGATGTAGGGCAAGTCACTTCACTGGCTTCAGTTTCCTCATCGGTGAAACGCGAGCCATGCCCCACACCGTGCAGGCATAGCCAAGACAGAAAGGACCGGACGTTAGCAGTGCACCCAGAACATCAGCAACTGATCCATGAAGTGTTCTTATCTGATGCCGCCCACTCTACTGTTCCCAAAGCTGATGGTTTAGGTACGAGAGAGGGTCCTGCGTGCCCCTTGGCAAATGAAAGTGTTTGAGCTCCATGTCCACGCCTCATCTCCCCAGTTCCTCTTTCCAGGCTCTGCTTGTTCCGTTAGTTGGGACTGAGTTCCTTCGGCCTTGCCTGTTGGTGTATTGCTCCCCTGCCTGGGACAAGATCCTCAAGGGTGGAAGGTGGAAATGTTGTGCCTCTGTGTCTCCCCACCATGCTTTGCGCACAGTAGGTGCTGAATAAATGTCTGCTGGCCACAGAGTAGGGACTCCACTAGCACTCATTGGCCTGGTTGGTTTTATTGCAAACAGCACACTTGCAGATGGGAACAGCAGAGATCCAGGCAGGAGATTTCCTTCAACTGAGACAGGGCCTCAAGGCTTACAGCCACCCCAGGAGTGAACCTGGGCCATCAGCCCAGGGTGGAAGCCATTCACTTTGGCCTAGAGACCCAACTCCAGGGCCTTGGTGGGACAGGTACCCCTGAGTCCATGAGCCGAGGTGGGCTAGCTCATACCCCCACAGTCCTCCTACCAGGCAGGCTCCCCCTACACCTGCTCCACGGGGCTGCTCCCAGGGTCGGGACGAAGAGGAGGAGCACAGTCATGAAGGGCGCTGGCCTGGGTGCGGGAATGGGGAAGGCACGCAGGTGACGGCCAACCAGAAACCTCTCCTACCTCCCACATTCCTCCCTCAGTGGCTGAACATTCCAGTTTATCCGTAATGAGGCTTTTGCCCCTCACTGACCCCTCTCCTGCTGAATCCACCAAGCCCCAGCAGCTGGGCTCTGGGCCCAAGTTACAAACTCAGCTGTTCCAATGGTTCCCCCTTTGGAGCCCCTGCCCTGGATGAGTTCTGCACCCATCCAGCACTCTGGGTGTGCTACCCTCTTCAATGTTGGAGGTAGGCACCCCTGTGATCCCATTTTACAGATGAGGAAACTGAGGCCCAGGGAAGGGGGGAGCTTGAGTGAGCTGAAAGGGGCTGAGCTGGAAACCCCAACCCTGCTGAAGGCCCTAGATGCCCCACTGTCCTCCTCGGGGCCACACTGGGTCACAGGGCAAGGCGCTCAGCCCAGCCTCAGTTTCCTCCCTGATTCAAGGGAGGGCTTGGCTGAGACAATTGTGGGCCTTCTGCAACTTACCAACCCTTTGTTTCTCTCTGTCCTTCTGAATTATTTGGTCGCACCATGGAGATAAAACAACCCCTGGAAATCCCAGAGGCATTTTTTCCCACTGGAGGAACACAAAAATATCACATGAAGAATGAATCACTTAAAGTGTCAGGGCAGGAAGAGGAAAGACAGGCACGGAGCTTGCCTCAGCGGCGGCGGGGGAGTGACCCTGGGTTTCTCTTCAGCTCCCTCGGCCTCCCTGGTCCTCAGAACCCCTTCTTCACTGGAGGGAAGAGAA
Organism: Leontopithecus rosalia; assembly: GCA_028533165.1. Lineage (NCBI taxonomy): Eukaryota > Metazoa > Chordata > Mammalia > Primates > Cebidae > Leontopithecus > Leontopithecus rosalia. The sequence goes on along the minus strand of CM052648.1, from coordinate 25,872,859 downwards.
GCCAAAGCCCCAAGCCTCAGTTTCCCAATCTGTAAATGGGGACAACACACCCACCTTGAAGGGGTATCAGGAGGAGCCAGTGCATTGGTTCGTTCATTCATTCATTCATCTATTCATTTATTTCATAATGGCATGATGCCAGGCCAGGACTGCAGACTCTGCAGTGGGCTAAACGGATCCATCTTGCCCCCATGAAGCCAACCAGATGCCCTCCATGCCACGACCAGGGCATCCTGAGAGCACCCCCTAGGACTTCTGCAGCTCTCAAGCCATGTCAGGCCCTGCAACACCCCTCTAGGCAAGGCTCCTGTCACAAGCACGCGGAGGCACAGAGACGGTCGGCAATTTGCCCAAGTCACACAGCAGGTAGGTAGCAGCCCCAGCATCTGTGCACCCCCACAGGGCTCCCACCCCTCCAGATCAGAGCCTGCTCCCCCTCCCACCCGACTGGCACAGCCATCGGGAGGGCCCCGGCCCTCCCATTCTTCTGGGACCGAGAGCCTCTTAGCAGGCTTGCCCGGCTTCTCCCTTAGACCGAGTTCTTAGCCAGGGCAGGAACCCCAGGCCCAGTGTGAACAAACAGAGGTGTCCACACACCGTGAAGACACGGAACCCCCCACAGGCTGCTCCTCACCTGCCCAGCCCTGTGACCGAGGGAGCAGAAGCCCCCTGCAGCTGCTGGCTGCCATCCCTCTATGGCTGCTGGCCTCTTCCCCTAAACCCCAATAAAAAGAGAGCAACTGGGTCGGGCCTTGTATAGGCAAAAGAGTGTTTTCCAGCGCAGGCTGGCCTGTGTGTGCTGACAAGAGTTCAGCATGCTCCTCGGGACGGGGCGGGGCGGGGCGGGGAGTGGGGCAAGGGCCTGACTCAGCCTCGGAGTCCAGCTCCCGCCCGGGCCCAGGGCGGCCACCTCCCAGGCCCAGGGTGGCAGTGGCTGCTCCCGCAGTCTCCACGCACTCTGGGCTGTGGTCTAACTGCCTTGTGCATCCCCAGAGCACCAGCAAGAGCCGCATTTCACAGGTGAGCGAACTGGAGACACTCCCTGTGAGATCCCACAGCGAGAAGCGGCTGCGCTAGGGCTCAGACCCAGGCCACCAGGCTCCGGGCACACCTCGGCTGGGGCTCCGCATGGTGCCCGCGGATTCCCTCCTGTGGGCCTCAGTCTCTGTTGGGCAGTGGGGGCTAGTGACACCACTGCACAAGCCCCTCTGGCCAGCACTGCCCAGCGAGGGGTGTGGGTAAAACAGCCCCCAACCAGCCCAGTGAGGAAGGGCACCCAGAATCCGAGAGCCCACAGTGGGGGTGTGGCGCCCACCTGGCTCCAAGCTGTGCTGACCTTCCTACTGTTGCCCCCTACCCCTAGCTTGTCCCCACCCAGCTGCAGAGGGTCCTCCCTGCCACCAGGAATGGGATGGGGATGGGGCAGGAACAGGGTGGGGGTGCCCACACCTGCCACTGTTCAAAACACATCAGCGGCTTCCATGACCGTCTGGACACAGCCCAAGGACCTGGCTGACCTCTGCAGCCACACTTCCTGGCTGTCAGGTACCCACACAGCCCACGGCCATCTCCCACACCCAGGCCTTCGTGCATCGTGGTACCTTGGCTGCGCCCTTGGCTGGCTTCTGGGTGGCATTTAAGCACAGCCATAAAGGAGGCCAGCCGTCCTCTGCCTCCCACCCATCCCTGGAAACCTGCCCATCCAGAGCCAGGCCAGAAATAAACCTCCTTTTTCCATTCCTTTCAGTGGACAGAGAGCAAGTTCAGACTGGCCTGGGTCCCCCTTATCCAGCCACAGTCCCAGTGATGGCAGCCCAAAGCGATGGATGCCACAATGGGAAACCAGGGGGCTGTGGGTACCCAGAGTGCCTGATGCAGCCTGATGGGGTAGGGGGCCGGGGGTGGGGTTGGCATTTATATAACCATGATTAGTAAGTGCTGTGATTATCCCCAGTTTACAGATGCAGAAGGTGAGGTGCAGAGAGTTTCAGTAACTTGTTCTGGGCCGCCTGGCTAGGGACCAGACCCGAGGGTCTGGCGAGGATGCCTGAAGAATGAATCGGGTGGCAGGGTGGGGGTGGGGGCAGTCTTCCCGGCAGAGGGAACAAGGCACACAGATTCCTCTTGCCTCTTGTCTGGGGCTCAGTGTAGCAGCAGAGAAATGGAAAGGCTCTAAGCTTGGGGTCTGAACACAAGTTCAAGTCCCAGCCCTGCCACTTCTCAGCTGTGTGACCCCAGGCATGTTTCTCTGCTTCTCTGAGCCTGGGCTGCCCTGGGGATTTCATTACAGTTCAAAGTGCCAGATCTGGAGCACCTATGACATAGGGAAGTACGGGTCTGCCAGTGACATTTACTCCTCGCAATCGCCCCGTGAGGCAGGAATTGTGAAAGTCCACCTTCAACAGAGGCTGGAAGCTCAACAAAGACCAGCCTGCCTGGTGGACCCAGGCGAGGGCCACCTGGAGGGAGGTGACCCCAGTGCGGGCTCAGGGAGGCTCAGGGAGGCCACTGTGATCCGGTCGTCTTGCTCAGCGGGTCCTCACCTCAGCGACTGTGTTGGAGGAACGGCACCAACATCCCCTCTCGGCCAAGGGAAACCCTGCTCTAGAAAGCTCACAGCAGCGCTATGGAAACCCGGACAGAGCCCTGGAGGTGGTCCAGTGGATGAACAGAAAAATCCACGGTGCTATGGCCAGACACTGGAACAGTCTTCAGCCACCCAAATGCCCTGCGGCCACACAGCGTCACAGGGCATGTCAGCGCCGTGAGACTGCGAGAAACAAGGTCTCCAAAGATGAAGTTCAGCACGCTACCCTTCCTACGAGGCTGAAAAGAAGTCTAAGTAACACGTACTTTCTGACAGCGCATCTGGCTGTGGTGAAGCACACTGGGGGACGAGGGGTGAAGTGGGCCCCGCTGGGGGGCTCACAGGCTGACACTCCCACCCTCATGCTGGGGGATGGTTCAAACATGTTTCTTATCTTATTAACAAACAAGTAAATAAAGAAGGCTTGGCAAGGACTTCCGCGGGAGAGTACCAGGAAGCAGGGAGAGAGACGGACCTGACTCTGGGGCCTGGAGTCCAGAAAATAAAAGAGAAAATCAAGGTTCAAAATATATGTAAAGAAACATGATTATTACAGTGACCCCAGCCGCCACCCACTGCAAACAGGCCCACCCCTCTGGGCAGCTGAGACCTACACGGGGACCTGTCTGGGGACTGCAGACACTGCTTTGGCCTGGCTGGGGGTCCCGAGAAAGCGACGCTGCTTTGGCCTGGCTGGGGGTCCTGAGAAAGGGACATTTTTTTCCGGTTCACAGTCCCAGGCTGCTGGGCGTGGTGCCGGAATTGTCCCATTCCAGTAGGGAATCGGCACGAACTCCCAGCCTCCTCCTAGTGAACCCACAGACACCTTGTCCCTTTGAAGCCTTCCCAGTCATAAACTTTCTGTGCCTCAGTTTCCCTATCTGTAAACTGAGGACCCCGGGCCATATAACATCCTCCTATATTTCCGTGTTTTGAACTGAGCTGGTGGCCCCAGGTCACCTGGGACACAGAATCCCAACTCTGCTTCTGAAGCTGTTGGTGCCTGCCCGGCGGGTCACCTGTCTTGGGGACACTTGGTTTTTTCCTCTGTGGATGGTGCCATGGCTCCATCCTGGCCCCTCAAGGTCATGGGGAAGATGACGGAGATGAAGAACATGCAGGACCCTGCCGGAGCCACTCCTGGGGAGTTGCTGCCTCCCTCGCAGCCTCACAGGCAGCAGGTGATTCTGCAATGGCAGGATGGGTCTCCGTCCTGATCCTCAAAGGATTTGCACTCCGGGGCAGGGAGGAGAGAGGCATCGCTCACTATAAGCCGCCCATCTTGATGCGGAGCTGGGCAATAACCCCCAGGGGCCAAGTGCTCTCTTCAGTGACTTGCCCAAGGTCACAAAAGCAGGCTGCCACATGGAGTCAGATTTGGAATACACCAAGCCAGGGAACCCAGCTGGGACGTGGTGCCCCCTGGGGAGAGGGACCTGGGTCAAGGATGCAGGATGTGATGAGAATCGGCCAGAGCTTACTAGCCTGGGACCTCGAACAAGTGAGTAACCTCTCTGAGCCTCAGCTTCCCCAGCTATCTAATGGAGATGGTACCCAGAGTAGGCCAAGATGAGCAGAGATAGCCCCGGAAGTGGCTGCGCCAGAGCCGCACAGACCTGTTGGATCAGAACCAGGGTGGGGGGCGAGGGGTCTGCATCTTTCCCAGCTTCCCAGGGCACTCTGGTGCCCACTCAAGGAAGAGTCACTGGGCCACCTTTGCAAGCCACCCAGTCTTTGTCCACTCTGCAGTTGTAGACAAAAAAGAGCTGCGGAGAATCCTACATGAATGGGTAATAATGCTGTGTTCCAATAAAACTTTATTCACACAAACAGGCAGCCCCAGTTTGCAAACTTCTGGGTGAGATCGTTGCTACCCCAAGCACAGCCCACAGAGCAGCCACCCTGGCATCTCCCGGGAGCTGTTGGAAACTCGAGCTCTCCCGCCACCCTTCTGGCTGAATCAGAGTCTACGTGCTAACCCATTCTGCGGCACGTGCAAGTCTGGGAACCCCTGTGCTGGAGCACATAGCAGGCTCTCTGGGCAGCTACCTGAGCCTGCTGGTAACTTCTGAGGCCGATTAGGGGGCGGGCAGGAGGGGGAGCTGGGGGGTGCTGCCGAGAGAGTTATAGCAAACCAAGGCACCAACTCGGCTAATTGGTAGCAGCTGCTGTTTCAACCAGAGACTTGTCAGCTGTGATTAAGCGAACTTGCCTTTAGGCCAATCAACTTCAAAATTATGCAAATAGAGCTGCAGCAGAGACCACAGGGACGGTGCTGAGCCAGCTCCCCCACCCCTGACCTGGCACGCTTAACCCATCGGCGGCAGGGCCCGTCCACCCTCGCTACCCACTGGCCCAGTTCCACTTCTGGGGGTTAACGAGCCTCCCACCCACACTGTGTAATTGGCATGGAAGCTGCCGGGCGGGTGCGATCCAGCAGCTGAGAGCCAGGCTGGGATGGAAGGATATGCCTCTCGAACGCTTCTGCGGCCGCACTGACCAGCAGGGCCTGGCCAGCCACACTGGCCCTCAGCAAGCCAAGCCTGTCCTTACTCAGGGTGGTCCACGTCCAGGAGGACTTCCTGTCGGCGATAACTGGACAGCAAGGGAGACAGGTGCTTTCTAAGGTGGGAGGAAGTGGCTCTCGGCTGCCTTTCTGAGCCCTTGCAAATCCTTGCTGGTCTCACCAGCTTTCCTAGGTCCAGATCTGAACGGACAACAGCCTCCTCCCACCTCCTCTGGTCTCCACGCCTGTGGCCCCGATCCCCCAAACCTGCTGTGCTGCCAGGTGGACTTCCCAGCCGCCCTGGCCCTGTGGTCTCTGGTCTCCGCTTTGCTGCCCAGCTCTGCGGGCTGTTCCATGGGGTCCGATCCCCCAGGAAGAATAAACCATTGGATGGTATGTTGCAGGTGAAGGCAAGGAGGGCAGACCCCCCAGAAACCAGACTTAGGACCCAGAACTGTGCCCTGTTCAGACCCAGACTCCCCATGTCCTCTCCTCCTTCCCAGCAGCAGAGCAAGCACCAGCCTCCACTTCCTCAGTTGAATCCTTCTTCTGTGCAGTCCTCCCCAAACTAGAGATCCGTTCTGAGACTCAGTTTGCACTTTGGAAGCAACAGAATGGCTAATAAACGTGTCTGCTGTGTCTGCTGAGCACAGGGCCCTCTGACCTTTCTGAGCTGGGCTCTGCCACTGCGGCCTTCTGACACCGAGGGGCTCGAGAGGAAGCAGGGACTGAGGGCCAGAGTGAAGCCCCTCCAGGGGAAGGCCCCACACTCAGGCTGGCTGCCCCCCGACCTACTCCAGCCCATCCAGGAGCCCACCACGGGGGCGGGGAAGTCCAGAGCAGACAGGCTTCTACCCCGAGAGTCCTCCGCAGGCCTGATGCCACGCCCAGCCTTCAAGAGAAAGTCTCCTGCTTTCCAAAACCCAGCGCCTCTTACAACGGGGAGAAAGTTGCTCAACTGCGTAGTATCTGTTGACATCTGGGTAAATGGTATCGCGGAAGTCTAATTAGCGCGCCGCTGCTTTTAGGGAGTGTTGGCTCAAAAGTTTCTGGGGAATGGAGAGGTAGCATCAAAAGGCACTTATGACAGCGCTTTGTCAGCAGGAAAGCAATCGGTACTGAGAGGGTGAGTTCGGAATTCCAGGGGGAGGCGGGTGCTGGGCCCAGGCCTGGCAGAGGGTGGCCACAGCCATGGCCAGAGAGAGGACAGAATGTGCAGGCTGGCCTAGGGGAGGGGATCCAGCTGGGATCCTGGACATGCGACTTAGCCACTGTGGACCTTTCTGTGCAGACCTTGTGTCTGTGAATGGGTCACTTCATTCAAAGCCTCAGTTTCCTTTCTTCCTTTCTTCACAGAAAGTTCTGAGGGTTAAACAAGGTGATGTTGGCCAAGCACCCAGGTCAGGGCTGTGGTGAGCAGGTGAGGGTCTCCCCAGTGGGTTGGGGCTGCAAGGGCCTCGGGCAGGGCACTCCCATCCCTGGGCCTGCTTCTGCCCATGAGCTGGAGGTGCTGCCTCACTGCCTCAGCTTACCCTGGGTGGAGTGAGGATGAAATGAGATGCTATGGGTGAAGCTCGGAGGCCATGCCAGGTGAGGGATTAGCACCAGGGCTGCGTTTTTCCTTCCCATCCTCTCCTGAGGCTTGGGGCCTGTTCCGTGCTGTCACATGGGTTCTTTTAGGTAAGCAGCACAGTGACCCTGAGAAGCAGGTGAGGACACAGAGACCCAGAGAGGCTGTCACTCTTAGAGGGTAACACAGCTCATATGTGGCAGATGGGACTGGCACCCAGATCTCTGACTTCCCAGCACGGGGCTCCCTCCAGGAGGCGGCGCTGGCCATGCCCGGCACCACCCACACATCCCCAGCGTGGTAAGGGTGGATGCTCAGACACGTGGGGCTCAAAGAGCCCTTGTACCATGGCTTCGCCTCTCATTGTCAGCCGGGGGACCTGCCCAGGAAGATGGCTCATGAAGACTCCGGGCCACAGAGGTGGAACCCAAGTAAGAGGGAAACTGTGTATCAGCTGTGGCTGCTCACGCAGTGGAAAGAGGAGGAAAAGGCCGTTCACTGAGCACCTATGATGTGTCCAGCACTATCCTGGGGGTTTCACAAGTATCATCTCCTTCAGTGTTCAGAAAAGAAGGGGCTACCGCCCCAGTCCGCAGATGAGAAAACAGCCTCAGAGAGGTTGTGTTGCCCGCCCAAGGTCACACTGCTGCTGAGCGGCTGGGACTTGGACCTCAGCTGGTTGGGTTTCCAAGCCAAGGTTCTTTCTGGACTCAGACTCCTGGCCTTGGCCCTTGGGGGTGAAGGGGAAAAGAGGAGGGAGCTGCTACTCCCTGAACTGAAACCACTTCCCTGTTATTGGAAACAGCCTCCTCTCCCGCTGACAATGTCCCCGCAGACCCCGCCCCTGGCGAGTTCCTCCGGCCACAGAAACTCCTGACACCACAGCGCAGAAGATGCTTCTCTCTTCTGGGACAATTCAGACCACGTGGAAGGCTCTGGCTTTGGGTTCTCCTGCCCTCCCCACCACTCCGGTCTGGCCTCACACTGAACAGGCTTATTTTAAAACAATCAGCATTTGGCTCAAGTCGTGAAAGATTAAATGTAGGAGTTGTGTTAGGAGGAGTGGGTTGCAGTGTGCCAGGGAAGAGAGGGGTCGCCGGCGTGGGAGGCCCCTAAATGTCTCAGACCTAGCTCCTGGCCCCAGGGATGGGTGTGGGGGGGGTGGAAATCAGGTGTGGAGGGTGACGGATGTGATTCCAATCCCACCTCCATCTCTAACAGACCATGTGACTATGAACGGGTCACTTCATTCCAAGCCTCAGTTTCCTTTCTTCCTTCCTCCCCCGCTTTCCTTCCTTCTGTCATTCAGACAAGAAACTTTTATTGAGCACCTACTATGTGCCAGCCCTGATTCTAGGGCCAGGACCCTGGGGGTACAGGAGTGAACTAGGCAGAGACACCTCAACCTTGGCATGGAGAGTCCGTTGTCTGGCAGTGTGGGAGAGAGGGACACGAGGGACAGAAGACCTCCTTCAGGGGGTCTGTCAGAACACAAACGTCCTATCTTAGCCATGTCCATGTCTGAGCCCCTATGGGCTGCTGGTTCCTGGAGCCCACAGGAATACGGCCCCTCCGAGACCCCCTGTTGCCAGCCCAGAGCTGGGCGTGGAGGAGGAGGCAGCAGGCAGTGGGGGGTAAGTGGGCCGGGCAGTGGTGCAGGGGGCAGTGAGGAGGTGTGAGGCCTTGGCCAGGGCCTTGGCCAGTCCACAAATAAACTCCAACTCATCCCTCTGCCCAAGTGAGCTGAGAGGGAGAGAAAATAGCTTTCACACTATATTTTCTAATTTTTTTCCACTCCACTGCTTCTAAATCGATCCAGAACAGATTGTCCAATTGTTTGAATTTCAGGAGCAGCCTCTCCTGATCTTTCCCTAGTCCTGCCTAAGGTGCTGCCAGGCTCCCACCCTCCCCCTGTGACCCCGCTTTGGCCCGGCTCCAGCTGATGTCCAGGCTCTCCGGGGCTGGACCCCCGGCCTGTGGACCTGCAGGTGATGGAGTAAGGGCTGCGTTCGCAGGTGGAGCCCCTGGTAGCAGCTCACCCCTGGGGCGAGGGAAGGTTTTGCTTTTGCAGGCACAGCTGAACCAGCCTGCAGTGTGGGGCAGTGGAGTCCCTCCAGAGACCGGCCACAACGCACCATCTTCTTCCATAGGAAAGTGCTTTGGGTTTGGGGCTGTGACGACACAAGCAACTTCGAAGGGGCATTGTTGTCCCCCATTATTCACAGCAGCAAGGACAAACAGGTGTCATCTCGGGTACGGGCATGCCTGGGGCTGCCAGGCGGACTGGGGCCATCCAGGGTCCTGCCACGATGGTGGATTAGCAAGTGGCAGCAGTGCCTGCCCTGGGCACCGCAGTGAGAGTGGCAGCGTTCCAGCCACACAGTTCCACAGAGTAATGATCAAACCCAGCAACTCTCCAGTAACTCAGTCACTAACCCTCTACGACCACAGTCCTCCAGCCTCAGCTTCTGCTCAACTTTCCACAAGTGCCACGGGACAGCCATGCTGCATTCCCAGAAGTCTCCCAGACTCATTTCCCAGCCTCTAGATGTGTGGCTCCCTCTGCCTCAAATGTCCCCACGGCCCTTGCTCGTCAACCTGCTCAACTCAGACTCCACCTCCTTGGGTGCCGCCTCCTCTGGGAAGGCCCCCTTGATACTCAGCCCCTTTCCCACTGGCAGAATTACTCCCCATCCTCTGTCATCATCCACATCCGTCCATTCTCTTATGAAGGACTTGAGCCTGGAGGCAGAACAGGTGACTGTGTCCACGAGTCCCTGCAGACTGTAAGTCTGAGGACAGGCCCTGGGCGCTATCTCAGGAGTGAATAAACTCATGACACACACTGGACAAGTGGCCTGCCCACGCCTGCCTGGTACCCACCCTCTTCTGAGGAAGCAGCAGATAGCAGAAACCAGCCCCTGGCAGTTAAGATGCAGGGAAGTGGGAGTGCAGCGCTGTGGCTCCTGCAGGCCCCACCCTTTCCCCAGGTTCTCTCCTCCCCAAAGAGGAATCAAAGAACAAAGAAAGGGTGGAGAGGCCCACTAGAGCGCTCTGCAGGGTCGCTCCTGGGTTCAGGCTCCCGCAGGAGGGCCTGCTGTGAACACATTTTACAGAAAAGGAAACCGAGGCAGACAGAAGACAGGAGGCTGGGCAAGGCCACATGGTGGTGAGAGGTGGGCACAGAGTGTGGTGACCCTGAGCTCCCACATCGGCACCCTTCCTGACCACAAAGTGCATTTGGCCTCCCCAGCAGAAAGAACAGAAGCCACAAGGTCCAAATCCTGGCTTTGCAACATAATGGCTGTGTGCCCTTGGAGAAGTCACTTTGCCTCTCTGAGCCTCTACTGAGAATGGCAACCTGTCCCTGCTCATGGAAAGTGATGAGGATTATAAAAGGTGGTGTTGGCAAAGCACCCATGATAGGGCTGGGGTGAGTGGGTGAGGGTCTCCCCATGGGGTTGGGGCTCCAAGGGTCTTGGGCAGAGCGCTCCCATCCCTGGGCCTGGTTCTGCCCATGAGCTGGAGGTGCTGCCTCACTGCCCCAGGTGCCGCCTCTGCCCCTTCCCTGACCCTGTCCCTCAGCACTATCCTGGGTGTTACACAAGTAACACCTCCTCAAGAGGGGACCAGTCAGTGCCCAGGCTGATGTTTCACAAGCTCCACCAGCTCCGAATCCACCCCTGCTCCCTGTCATTCACTGCGTGGAGTCCAAGCCCTCCCCTGACTTTCAGTTTGACTTTACAGGTTGCAAACCACCTTGAAATGCGTTATCTTTGCAAGCCAGTCCTCTCCCCACTTTACAGAGGAGGAAACAGAGGTTCAGAGCAGCACAGAAACTTGCCTATGCTGAAGCTGAGGAAGTCACAGCCTGAACTCAGTCCTGTCCAGCTCCAGAACCAAATTTTGGGGGATACCAAGCAGCCTGGGCCCTCAGACTCGGGCCACCATCCCCAGTCAATAAAGATTCTTGCAGCAAAGAGAGATCACATCCAGCTACACAACACATCCCACCTTGTCAGTCAAGTCCTCAAAAGGAAGCCTCTGCCCTTAAACTTCAGCTCCTTCCTTGGCTGCTGGGATCTTAGTTTCATTTATTCATTCATTTGTCCATCCATCTATCCATCCATCCATTCATCCATTCATCTACCCACCTCACCCACTCATTTTTCCATCTACCCATTTTTCCATCCATCCATCCATCCATCCATCCATGCATCCATCTACCCACCTCACCCACCTGTTTATCATCCATTCACCCATTCATCCATGCATGCATCCATCCACCCCCCACCATCCATCCACCCAGTCATCCATCCATATTCACTCATTTCCCATCCATCCATCCATACACCCACCCACCATCCATTCATCCATCTGTCCATCCATCCACATCCATCCATCCACTCACCTCACCCATCCATCCATCCATTCATCCATCCATCCACCCATTCATCCATCCATATTCACTCATTTATCCATCCATCCATCTACCCACCCACCATCCATTCATCCATCTGTCCATCCATCCATCCACCCATCCATCCACTCACCTCACCCATCCATCCATCCATTCATCCATCCATCCGCCCACCATTCATTCATCCATCCATCCATCATTCTTTCATTCCCAGAAACCTGTCTAAAGCATGCCAAGCCAGGGCTTGATACTATCAAGCTTAACTAGGAACAAGGTGGCCTCCACCCTTCCAGGATGGAGAGAGGCTCTCTGACCCTTCCCTGCTTCTGTGCCTCCAGGTGCTTCTGTTTTTAAATGTAGCAGTGGTGATAATAATACCGGTAGTAGTTACTGAGCACTGACTGTATGCCCATCTGCAGCAAACACATTCCTTGGAGTAACTCATTTAATTCCTGAAGAGGTGGATATCATTCCAATTTTTAGATGAGGAAACAGGCTCAGAGAGGTGATGTAATTTGTCCAAGGCCATAAGCCAGGAGGAGTGGAGACTGGGATTTGAACCCTTACTGTCCCTCCAGAGCTTAGTAAACATAACGGTTAGTGATGTAACTGACCCAGCTGTTCCGAAAGTTACAATCCCTGCCTCAAATCTCGCAAGCCACTCAAGTTATGATCATTATCAGCCCTACGTTGAAAATGAGGATGCTGAGGCTCAGAGGGAAGTTACGCAGCCCCCACTGGTCACTAGTAAGAGGTGGGTGGATCGGAACCCAGGCCCCAAAGCTGGCTCCCACCTCCCTGCTCTGCAGTTGCATGCTGCTGGGTGGGAAGCACCGCCGCTGGTCCAACTGCTCACCTGACTCATTTCCTCATTCATTCATGGTGGTCCCGACTCCAGAGGTCTGGGGAAGGGCTGCAGCAGCGTGAACACAGTAACACAAAGCTGGTAACAATAGGAAAGTGAGAATACAGAGTGCTGACGAGGTGCTGAATGCACACTGTGCTAACTAAGCACTTTGTATGAATTTATCTTATCCGGTTCTCACAATAACCCATTTTGCAGGTAAGTAAATTGAAGCTCCAGGGGTTAATATATAACTTGCCCATGGACACAAAGTGAGGAGCAAGCCGCAAGGAGACTTGTCTGGGTGGATCCCCAGCACAGCTTCGGGGATCCCAGGCTGCTCGGGGAAAGCAGGCAGCCTGCCTGGGATCAGCACCCGGGGCCTCCCTGTGGCCCGTTGTCCTGACAATGGGGCTCGGCTCAGCCACACGGCTCATTCCCCAAAGACCTTTCCGTCCTTGGGATCAGATTCCCAGCATCTGTACCCAGTTGATGCTACACAGCCACGACCGGCTCCCAAAAGCCTGAACAGTTTAAACAGCAAAGGCACGGCTCGAGGGCTGGCCACAAAGGCTAACATCTGTAATCCCAGCACTTTGGGAGGCCGAAGTGGGTGGATTATCTGAGGTCAGGAGTTTGAGACCAGCCTGGCCGACATGGTAAAACCCCGTCTCTACTAAAAATACAAAAATAAGCTGGGCGCAGTGGTACACGCCTGTAATCCCAGCTACTCAGGAGGCTGAGGCAGGAGAGTCGCCTGAACCCAGGAGGTGGAGGTTGTGGTGAGCCGAGATTGTGCAACTACACTCCAGCCTGGGCGTCAGAGAGAGAGTCCATCGCAAAAAAAAATAAAAATAAAAATAAAAAATAAATAGAAAAGGAAAAGACTCTGCTGGACTCTCACTGAGCTGAAGGCTGAACCTGGGCCATCTGGGGCTTGGGATGATGCCAGGCTTCCTGCAAATGGGCAGAGAGAGGCTCCATCAGCACATTTTCTGGATGCAGAGATGGAGGTTCAGAGCTGGTGGCCCCCGCATGGGCCTCGCATGGGTCCTGAAGCTCAGCCCTGCTGTAGCCAGGGAGCTCAGCTCTGGTGGAGAGAGCAAGGGGCCTTTCGAGACTTTGGTATTTATGTCTGTGGTTCTTTAAGTTTTAGAATTTCTATAGAATAACTCACTCTACATGCTCCCCCACCTCCCCAACCCGCACAGCGCCCAGGAGATCCAGGGGCCTTGGGTATCACAGCCCCCCTGGCTCTGACTCTGGCCACCTTGCTTCCGTTCTCTGGGCTCATCTCTCTCCTTTAGGGAAACTTGGCCTGCCTTGGGCTACCTGAGGCCAGTGAAAAATAATGGATATGAAAGGGCTTTGTAAAAAGTCACATGTCCAGTCAGACTCTCACAAAGGAAACTTAAAATCTGAAGATGCCACCGAGAAGCCACATCCGAGTGAGACCCACACCAAGAACTTCCTCAGGCTGATCTTCTTCCTGAAATGTTCCTCAGCCTTCTTCTCCTTGGCACACTCCTACACACCATCCAAGACCCAAGCCAAAAGTTACTTCCTCCAGGAACCCCTCCGTGACCCCTCTCAGATGCTTGTTTTCCTTTAGTTTTCATGCCCCTCCCCCAACAAACACACTGCAAAGCTCGCCAGGGCAGGACCCTGCTTCACACTGCCCCTCCTCACCCCCTGGGCCTGGCACCCTGTCCAGCACTTGGGAGGCACTCCAGAAATGTGGAATGAATGAACACTAAATGCATGTCTTTCGGTCTGCAAATCCAGCTGCACACGTACAATTCTCCCGACAAAGGAAAGGAACCCGAAGTGAAAGCAAATCACCATCGTTTCCGTGACAAGCTCCAGGAGCCTCAGAGGAAATTCTCGCGCTGGATTATGGAAGGAATCTGCCTTCGTTTTTAATTTGTGCCAATATCTAAGAAAACGGCACTTTATTTTGAGTCCATCAGGCGACGACGAGGAGCTTTGGAATCTGGCATGGGAGACAAACTTTCCCAGTCCAATTTCCCAATGCAAATCTCTCTGCCGTGGCAGAGCCGGCCTTCCCCTCCCTGTGCTGGGCATCTTTCTGAGGCTTGCCAGGGAGGAATAATCAGATTATGTAGCTGGGCTTTCAAAGATCACGGTTTGTCTCATTTTCCAGGGAAGTGTGAATAAAAAATGTTTCTTCCCTCCCAGGGCTCTGTTAAGAGCTTCCAGAACTTAATTCAGTGTTAAATGGGTGTAGTTTGGGAAACTCATGCATTATTTGTTAATTTCTGGAAGGAGCATTTGCACACATCTGCTGGGGTAGGTGCGCGTCCCAGCAGATGGGTGGTGACTGGAGGATGCGCCCAGATGGGAGGAGGAGGAGGGCAGGCTGGGGGCACGGGCTGCCGATGTAAACACCCTGTTCACGCTGATGTGGAAAACACAGGATGGGTGGGATCTGCATTTCACCTCAGCTTCTGACGTTACAGATGGACGGGCAGGGAGAGATTCTGAATCCTTTTCCTAAAAGGAGTGCCTTCGGGGGGTTTCAGTGCAAATTTCATCCTCTAGGAAATGTTTGTGCCCCCCCAACCCTCCAGACTCCCTGAAGCACCTCCAGACCTGGACAGTGTCCATGTCTGTAATACAGGCTGGAAGATTCTTGGCCTCAAGAATCCCCAGTTCACTGTGTGACCTTGAGCACAGTCCCAGCCCTCTCTGGGCCTCAGTGTCCCCATGTGGATATGGGGGAGCAGATCGGCCTCAAGCCCCTCCACCAGCAGCTCCTGGGGCCCCTCCTCATCATAGCACGGCACAGGAGGCTCAGGGCTGCTGCTGTCGTAGTCTTAGTCTACCGCCCTGCCCACCCCCTTGAGGGCTGTGGAGAGTGGGGCACATGCGGATATACACAGGCACACACACACAGGCGCGCGCGCGCACACACACACACACACACACACACACCAGAGAGTCCCTGCCTGGGCCTGGTCTGGCACTTTCAGAAGCACTGTGCCTGAGATGCTGAATGAGAAAACCTGGGGTTGTGAGGAGTGGGGATGGCCAGTGGCTGGGGAAGTCAGGATGAACATTTCCAACCCAGCTACTGCTAAGAGGAAAAGGAGGGAGGGGCTCATCATAACTCAGGGCATGGGGACAGAAGGCACATCAGTAGGGCCAGTGGGACATCCGAAGCCCCAGCTACAGAATGATTTATTCACAGAGTCAATCATTAAACAGACTGGCTGGAAGCGGCCTGGGGGGCAGGTCCCAGTGACCCTGGGGTCTCCTCCACCTCTCCAGGGTTCCATGCTTAGAGGTCAAGGACTGTGTGCCCTGGAGGAAGTCAGGAAGGAGGGAAGGGGTGCAAAAAGGGAGGGAGGAAGAGATGGGGCCAACCCCCTGCCAGGCCCTGTGCAGAGTGAGAACAACATCTACACAGCGGGTGTCCCCTGGTGTCCCCAGGGGGGTACAACCAGGGTACCCAGGGCTTCCGGTCACCCTCCTCACTCATCCTGGTTAGGTGTCCAGAACCTTGCCTGCTTCGTGTTTAGGAAACGAGGCCCCCCATTCTTAGGGGGTGAATCTGTTAATCGAGTCAACTGGGGAGAAGCGAAAGCAGCCAAGACTGGGTTAGTAGAGGCACACAGCGTCCCTAAGAAGGGAGGTGACAGCTTTCATCTAAGCATAAGGCAGGCCAGGCTCTGGGTCAGTCATACTGGCAAGTAAACGGGTCATGACTAGGAAGTGAGACCGTGGGGCCCCTGGCCCTCGTGGCTCCTGTGTCCCAGGAGCCTCTTTATCCCCACCCCACACCAGGCAATGTGGTGCAGCAGTCGGGAGCCTGGTCCTGGTGGGGCTCTTCTGTACGATTAGCCTCTCTGGGCCTGTTTTCTCATCTATACAACAGAATCTACAGTTGCCACTCACAAGGTTGGCATGAGGATTAAGTGGGAAGCCGGGTCCGAGTGCGCTCCGCATGGTGCCTGGCTCTGAGCAGGCCTTCGGGCTGTCATTGCCAAGTGCAACCCTCGTGCTGTGGGGGGTGCGACTGGGAGCCTGTTCCGTGAAGCCCTATATTGTGGACACAGACAGCTGAAGTGGACAGACCTGGTGTCTACATGCCACCGCCCCCCACCCACCCCAGAAGCCCAGGGCCTGGGCGTAAGGCAGTCCCCCTGCAGTGTAGCCTTTGGGGTGGGGCTGGGGAGGGCTTGGCTGATTGTCCCAGGGAACTGGAAATCAGATTCACCTTCTTGGCCCAAACTGTGTCTCCTTCTGCCCACCTCAAGCATGGGCAGCCCACCCAGAAGCTGTCTAAGCTCCAAACCTGCCCGCTCTGTACCCAAACCCTCACTCAGGCTGGGGGTGGGGTTGTCTCCTTCCGGGCCCTGCTCCAGGGAGCTCCATTCCCCATGCCCTCCAGGCCTGCAGCCACCTCCCAGCCCCGCAGGTCCAGAAGGCTTCAGCCTGCCGCCCTGCCGTGCCGTGCCTGCATCTCTGCCCATAGAGGGTCTCTGCCCAGAACAGCTCCTCGCTCTTCCTCCGGCTGATTCATGCCTGTCATTCTGGACCAAGCTCCCTTGGCCCCAACCCCTCCCAGGCTCCAAAGCACAGGTGCCCCCCTGCATGTGCACTTCCCCACCCCCAGGAGCTCACTGCCCCTGGCCTGACCTAGGTACACCTCCAGCTCTGCTGGCTTGTCAAGGTAATTTCCTCCTCTGCTTTCTAGAGAGCTGCCAAGGGCGAGCCAATGCCTTTCGTAGGCATGGGGGCTCCAGGAGTTGGCCGAGGGAGTGAAGGGATGGATGCATGCATGGATGACTGGTAACTGGGGGTGACTCTCGACTGGTCTCATTCTGAGCAGGTCCCACTCCTTTTCTGTGCCACTCACAAAGATCTGAGGGAGCAGCGCTGGCCCTGCCTTTGCCCCTCTCCTCCAGTCCACCTGCCCTGATAAGCTGCAGGCTGGGTGGCTCAGGAGATCGAGGATGGGACACACACACACCCACACACACACACACACACACACACAAGCAAACTGCTCCCCTCACCCCCCTTCCTCTGTCCAGTACCTCCCAGATGCCTGAGACAGAGCGAGGAACGCAGCGTGAAGATGTCCTTAAGGAAACTGACAGAAACCCCTGCCTGGGGCTTTCAGCTTCAGCCACGAGGGGCCGGGGCTGCCTGGTTGCAGAACTTCCTGGTCATCTCTTGCCAGGATAGGCACAGCAGACAGCCTCTCTGGAGAGATGGGGTGCTTGCAGAGATGTGTCCTGCACCGAGCAGTCACAGATTCAGGGGATGGGGAGTGACTCCCCAATTCTAGGCAACAGTGACCAGCATGGGGATTGTCCTGGTTGACGCCAGGACCTGAAGGTTATTTGAATTCTGGTTTTGAATGAAATTTCTCACCGAAGCCTAAGGCTACCCGTAGGTGAAAAGTCCCAATGCTTACCCCTGGACCACCTGATTCCCAGTGAAATTTCAACAGTCAGAATCAGGTGGGAAAACAAAGGGTGATGCAGGGAGGGACTTCCCATCAGCCTGGGTCTGAACAGAGCTGAACCTGATGGTATTTCAGGCACAGCCAGGCAGCAGCGAGATTCACAAGACATTGGTGACCGAAAACACCTTAGACAATGCCCAGAGCAGGGGTCTCATTTTATAGTCTAGGAAACTGAGGTCCAGAGACATATGGACAGCTGCCTGGGGTCACACAGCCATCAGCACTCAGTAGGAACCAGACAAGGGTTTCTCTGAGTGAGCTCACAGCAGCCTTTGGTGATGGGCATTCTATCTTCCAGATTAAGAGACAAGCTAGGAGGTGTCAGGAGCCTTGGTCAAGGTCACACAGAAGTGGAGAGGGGGCTGGAGGCCACCCCAGCCATGCCCTGTTCAGAGCACTTCGTGATCTTCCCATCCTAGGCTGGGATTCCTTCGGCAGGTGCAGTCACTTAGAACAGAGGCTCAGGAGGCCCAGAGAGGTGGGGGAGACACCAAGAGGCATGCCCAGAGGTGCTCTCCCGCAGATTACATAACTCCCCTTCTCTGTCCGATGGCACCAAGGGTGAGGCTGGGGCAGCTAGCAAGCCGGGGTGGGGAGGGGGGACCCTGGGGCGGACAGACCTGGCCTTGTTTGCCCACATCCTCTTGACTCTTTCCAAAGAGGTAACAGTTGCAGGCGCCAGGACATGCTGGCTTTTCCCGGTTTCTGTTTTTCTTCTGGCTGAGTAACAAATACTAATACTTATAATGATAATAATAATTAGAATAAATATAACCTAGAGACGCTTGGGGTCTCGTTGCCACGGCAACCGCGGGCACTAATGAGCTTCCCGGGCCACGGCCACCCAGCCCCGAGCGCGGGATCAACGTTGATTCGGCCCGGGAGGCGACAGCGGTTCTGCGGGTCCACGCGACGGGCCAGGACAGAGGGGCACGCACTTGGGGGAGTCCTTCTCCCCGTCCCCTGCGCTGCCCAATGGGACCCCCCCCCCCGGGCCCTCTGGGTCCGCAGCGTGGCCCTCGGTCCCTGTGCAGTAGCACGGGGCTCCCGGCTCACTGCGCTCCCGGACTCGGTTCTTGGAAGCGGGTCCCCACCTTGGACGCGGATTCCGGTCCCGGCCGCTGCGTCCCGAAACGGTGCGCCCCGGATAGCCCTTGGGAACCCGGCTCCTTTCTGTCCAAGGTTCAGCGACTCCGACCTTGGTGAACGCCGGCGCGGACCCCAGGGCAGGCACACCCTCTGTCCCGCAAGGCTCCTGCCCCCAGACGCTGCCCCGGCCGTCCCAGGCCCCTTTCTAAACCACCCCGGACCCTCGTCACATGCCCCTTGCCCGCTTCTCCCCGTGCGCCCACCCTTCGCCCCTTCTCCGGAGCCCAGCGCGGCAGACCCCGCCCCCCACTCCCCAGACCCTCCTCCGCCACGAGCTCCGCCCCGGCCCCTTTCCCCGCCGCGCTCGGACCCCGGCCCCAGCGCGCCCCTCCCCCGCGCGGCCCCCGCCCAGCCCGCCCGGGGCGCCGCTCACCTCGTGCCCGCCGCCTGCTCGCTCCTCGCTCCGTAGCCGGGTGCCGGCGCCCGCGGGAGCCGCCTGCTGGGGTGTGGGGGGTGCCCACGCCCCCGCGATGCCCCCGCCGCCGCCGCCGCCGCCGCCGCCGCCGCAACAGTTGTCCGGGTTATGGGGGCTGCGGGGCTGCGGGAACGCGGGGACTCCAGGCTCCCGGATCGGAAGGCGCCCGCTTCTAGGCGCGCCGGGCGCGGCGCGGATCTGGGGCTGGGGCCCAGGCTGGGGCCGGGTCTGGAGCTGGGGCTCCGGCTCCCCGTCTGGCTCGGGGTCCGGCGGCCGGCCGCCTGCCCCGCCGCCGCCCGCGGCTACTCGGCGGCCCGCGCCGCCCGGCCGCCCGCCGGCCCCGAGCCCCGCGCCGCGCCCGCCACCGCCGCCGCCGCCGCCGCCGCTGCCGCGCTCATGCTCGCCGGGCCCCGCGCTCGCCGCCGCCGCCGCTGCCCACTTCACTCTTTGGCGCTCGCTCCGCGCCGCGCCCTCTGCTGCCCCCTCGCCCGGGCTCGCCGAGCTCCCGCCGCCCTGCCCGCCGCGCTCCCCCTCGCCCGCGCCCGCCGCGTCCTGCGCTCTCCTCTCTCCCTTTCTCACTCCTCCCTTCCCCTCTCTCTCTCTCTCTGAGTCCTCCTCTCATTCTTTCTTCTGCGGTCTCTTTTCTCCCCCTCTGGCTCTTTCTCTCTCTCCTGCTGTTCGCGGTGGCTTCTCACTTTCTCTCTTTTAACTTCCTTTCCGTCCTCGTTCTTTCACGCCTTCCTCGTTCTTTTCCTTCCTTCCCTCTTCCGCTTCCCTGCCCCGTTTCCTTCCTCCCTCCTTCCTTCCTCTCCGTTCTTCCTCTCTCCTTTGTTCATTCCGCTTCCTTCCCTCCTTCCTTCCCACTCCCTTTTCCTCTCCTCTCCCCACCCCGTCTCCATCCTTCCACCCGCTTCCATGGCACACACACCTGCTCTGTTTGGGGGCCAAGTTATTCCCGCCAGCCCGGCCCTGGGCAGGGGGATCAGGGGCAGGGGCAGCTTGGGCCAAGGACCATTCACACGAGACAAGCTCCTCTGCCCGGGTTTCCTGTAGGAAAGGCCCTCTTCCCGACCCTCCTGGGCCACTGCGTGGGGTCTCCTCCCTGGCTCCTGATCCCCTCTCCACCCGGCTGCCCCCCCAGCTCCAGCATGACCCCCATTGCAGCCCTCACCTGCGGGACAAGGCTGTGCTGGCCTGTCTGTAGCCTCAAGCCAGCGCGAGCCCCCGTTTCCCCACCTTCCTCTGTCCCCGGCCGGGAGACCTCTGGTTGTAAAGAGATCTTGTGGGATAAAGGTTGCAGCCTCCTCGAGGGCCCCAAGAGGGAATGGAGACGAGGATCTTCTATCAGTTTCTCATTTTAGGAGGGAGAAGGAAGCCCCTGGAGGGCTGGCCCCAAGATCTTCCCTCCTGGGTCACCTGAGATGGTGGCTCTCATTCCATTTTCCAATCATTGATGGAACCGCACCCGAAACTGGGCTGCTGCCTTTATACTTGATGTATTCTTTATACTTTATTTGTCCTCACCACAGTGCTGGGCAGCATCCTCCCCACGTCAGGGGAGGCGCTGGGACTCAGGTTAGGACACCTGCTCTGAGCCACACAGCCAGGTAGGGGCAGAATTGGGGCTCAAGCCCAGGCCTGCCTGACAGCCAAGCCCAGTCCCCCAGCGTTAGCCCCTCAAGATACCTTGGTGAACATCAAGAGAAGGCACCAAGGGCAGGCACTGCACCCTCCCGCTACTGAGGAGGAACCAGAGAGAGCAGCAGGTGCCAGGCACAGCTTCTGCGCAACCCTGAGGTGATGGGGCTACGAGTCCAGATGGCGTTCCCAATGCCACATCCTGGGCTCCTTTTGAAGATAAAAGTGAGGCTCAGCTGTGTGTCCAAGGCACCCAGCTTTGACAAGGGGAAATGATGCCAGGGTGCCCACCCCAGGAAGCTGTGGGCACTGTTGAGGTGCCTTGATTTCCCCATGTGTCTCACAGGCGTCCATGCCCTCCTGTCCTCAGTGGGTCTGGTTTGAGCAGCTGCCCGGGCGGGACCCTGATACTCCCCCATGAGAGCCGATATGGGCCCTGCCCATGGGAGGGGCAGAGGGGCCCCGTGAACACCCCAGCGCAGCGAGGTGAGGGCCACAGGGAGGGCTCAGGGCGCAGCGCCTGCTCTGCCACAGGGGCAGGTGGTGGTGCGCAGTGGGAAGGCTCATGGGATTTGTAGCAATGTGGCACTTGGTCCCTAATTGGCCAGGTGGCCTTGGGCACGGCACAGAGGCACCCTGAACGTCAGTTCTCTTCCCTAAAGAGGTCGAACTGCCTCCCACACGGGGTGTCTTGAGGACTAACTGGGACTGGGCCCATGAAGTACTTCTCCTGATGCCTGGCAAATATGCCAACAGGGGGACGGAGGAAACAGGCCCAGAGAGGCCACGGAACGAGTGGAAGGACCGGGTGCTGGCAGGGGTGGGGCGGGGTGGGGCGGGGCGGGGCGGGTTGTCTCGTCTGATTTTGGCTGTCATACTGGAGAGGTGCCTGCCATCTGTGCCCTGGCTCTCAGAGGTTGAGGTGGCTTTCAGCGCCAGGAACACTCAGACTTGAGGGAGGTGGGCTGAGTGAGGACAGAAAGCACAGGGGTGTCACAGCAGGCTGCCTGTGTGGCTGGGTGGGCTGTGTTGTGTGTGTGGTGTCTGTGTGTGTCGTGTGTAGCGGGTGTGATGTGTTTGGTGTGTGTTGTATGTGAGTTATATGTGGTACTCAGTGTGTGCACATGTGTGTTCTGCGTATGTGTAGTCAGTGTGTGGTGTGTGCTTATGGTCTATGTGTGACTGTGTGTGTGTTCTGCGTATGTGTACTCAGTGTGTGGTATGTGCTTATGGTCTATGTGTGAGTGTGTGTGTTCTGTGTACGTGTACTCAGTGTGTGGTGTGTGCTTACGGTCTATGTGTGAGTGTGTGTGTTCTGTGTATGTGTACTGAGTGTGTGGTGTGTGCTTATGGTCTATATGTGACTGTGTGTGTTCTGCACATGTGTACTCAGTGTGTGGTGTGTGTTTATGGTCTATGTGTGACTGTGTGTGTTCTGTGTATGTGTACT
>CM052648.1:25819984-25850283 GCA_028533165.1 Leontopithecus rosalia | reverse complement strand
TGTGTGGTATGTGTATGTGTGGTATGTATCTGTGTATGTGGTGTCTGTGTGGTGTGTATGTTTGTGGTGTGTATGTGTGGTATCTGTATGTGGTGTGTGTATGTATGTGGTGTGTGTGTGTGGTGTGTTCAGGGCATGTGGAGGGCGTCATCATTTAGTAGAGCCCCTCCCCTCGTCCCCCTTCCTTCCCTCCCCTGGTTCACCTGCCACTGGGCATCGCTCTATGCCTGTCCCAGGTCAGTGCTGGACACTCAGAGACCAGAAGAGGTTCCTGCCCCAAAGCAGCTCACGATCAGGTCGGTGGCAGGACAAGATGTTAAGGCTCCATCACTCCATCTCCTAGGGTGAAGCACCATCCCCTCTTCCTGTGCCTGTGGTCCAGCTCGCCTGCCCAGCCTCCTCTGTAGCCAGGTGCCCCGAGCTTCAGCTACGCCAAACCCACAAGGCACAGTGGCTGCCCACTTTGTGGCATCCTCAAAACCCCAAAACCCCACCGTGTGCTGGGCGGGGCTGCCCTCCACAGTGCTCCCAGGGCCTGCACCTTCACCTTTTCTCTCCAGCAGGGGCTCCCTGACCTTGGACAACACTACTTTGCCTTCCTGAGCCTCAGTTTTCTCATCTGCAAAATGGGAATGACCTGTTGTGTGGCCATGGCCAACGTCATTCACTTCTCTGTGCACTCATGTTCTGTGCTGCCCCAACCAGATGACCACCCACTTTACAGTTCCAGAGTCTGAAATCAAATGGGCATCCCTGGCCCCAAATCCTGGAATGGGTGGGGTCGCACTCCTTCCAGGCTCCCGGGGAGGACCCTCCTGGCCCCTTCCAGCCTCTGGTGGCTGTGGGCACCCTCAGCTTGCGGCAGCATCACTTGGCGTTGGAGGGCAGCATCTTCAAATCTCCCTGTGCTCCTCTTCCCACGGCCTCGGGGCGGACGCTCCCTCTGCCTCCCTCTTACAGGGATGCCTGTGATTGCATTAGGGCCCGCACGTATCATCCCGGATAATCCCCCCATCTCAAAATCCTCCACTCATCCCATCTGCAACGTTCTTTTTTCCCCTGCTTGCCGTGTAAGGTAACACTGGCAGGTTCCAGGGATTAGGATGCAGGTGTCTTTGCGGGCAGGGAGCCCTCTTCAGCCTTCTGACCTCTGGGCATCTGCTGAGGCAGGTGAGGGCTCAGGCTGGGGGCTGCTGTGTGAGTCCAGTGAGACGCAGCGTGTAAGCTGTCATCCACGGACCATTCAACAGATACGTGTGGCGCCTCCACTCCCGGCTGGACCGGAGGAGGCGTGTGCAGGTGACTACGCAGACCGCGCTGGGAAGCATCCCCTGCCCCATTTCTGGGCACCTACTGCGTGCCAGGCCAAGCCCGACACCCCACATCTGCCATGGCTCCATCCTCCATCCCTATTTACTACTTCTCTGCCTTCGGGAGGCCTGCTCCCCCGCAAACGCGACTGCTCACGGGGCGGGCAGCCCGCGATGACTCATGCTCCCTCCCTCGGTGGAGAGAGCAGCCTTTTCAAAGGGCTGGCTGGGGAGGAAGCTAAATTTAAAGCCAGGCTTCCCGAGCAGATCACCTGCCACATCAAAATTGCAGCCATTTAATCAGGAGTCGGGGACACAGGCATCCCACCCTCTTTCCTTCCTCAGAGGGTGGTGCTTGGAGGCCGAGACCCTGGGGCGGGCAGGGGGAGGGGGCTCCGGTGCAGTGTGACCGTGAAGGGCTGGTCCCTAGTCTCGACATACTCCCTCACTTCGTTGGGGAGCAGCCCCTCACCCTCCCAAGGACCATCCCCAGCTCCTCCCTTCTCCAAGGGGTCCCAATCCCGTGACCCCATTTCCTGAATTCAAAATCGAAGGCTCAGATATTTAGATGTACCCTACCCCCTCAAAGTCCTCCAGCGAGGATGTGGCCGAGCCGGGCTGTGCTCTGGACTGGTGGCTGCTCTGCTCCTTGGATAGGGTGGATGGTGGGCAGGCAAGTTGCTACCTCTCTTAGCTTCTGTTTCCTTATTCCAGGCAGGAGGAAGTACTTTGGTGGGCCCTGGAGGGCATTACGTTCACTCCACCTGTTTACCTGAGAGGTGGTGGAGGTCTTGAGGTGGGGAGATACGGCCCAGGACCCTGGGAGGGGAGGAGAAGCCAGCCAGCAGCAGCAAGGCCTCTGCCTGTCCCAGCCCTGTCCTCCTCTGAGGTGTGACACTGGCTTGGTCACTGCCACCCTTGTGCCTTTGCCAGTGGGTGGGGCTGGCTGGCTGCCTGTCCCTGCTCCCTGCTCTCCCAGCTGACCACAGGAGCCTCATGTCACAGCAAAGCCATCGCCTCCCTGTGGCAATAGGGACGGGTCACAGGGAGGCAGGGCTGCCCACCGGTTAAGAGTGCTGGCTGTGGGTTCAGAGCTGAGTGTGAATCTTGGCTGCTGCTGTACTGTGAGCCGTGACTGCTTGGGGCTGGGCACACAGTAGCTGGGCAGGCACTGCTGCCATGCCTGACTGTTGTCCTGCAGATTTGGAAGGTGTGGGGGGCTGGGTGCCGGGGTCCAGGAAGCTCCCAGGCCAGATGCACTGCACAGATGCCAGCACTGGCGTTCGCCTACACCAAACCCATCATATCAGTCCTGGGGATACCAGAGTCTCCAGCTCCTCCTCTCTGGCCTGCCCTCCTCCCTCTTGGTCACGAATATAAATACAAGTTTCTCTTCCAGGCCTGGGAGGAGGCGAGAGGGGGCTTCTGACTGTATACAAAGCGTGTCCAGCAGGCTCAGCTCTAAGCCACCCCACGACCCACCTCACCAGTGTTCCCCTGTGACTATACTACGCTGTGAACAGAACTTTGCAGATGTCACAAAGGTGACTGATCAGTGGACCTTAAGAGAAGGAGGTGATCTGGCTCATCTGACCTGGTCACATGAGTCCTTTAAAAGCAGAGCATTTTCTCTGACTGGTGAGAGCAGCCAGGACCCAAGAGACCCCGGTGTGAGACATGCAGCCACGAGGCAGTGGGTGCTGGGGTGCAGGGGTCTCAGGGCAAGGCTGTGAGGAGCTGAGAGCCCCCAGCGAACACCCGGCAAGGACACAGGACCTCAGTCCCACAGATGTAAGGAGCTGGATTCTGCCAACACCCCCAAATGAGCACAGGAGCCTGCAGGTGAGGGCCTGGCATGGCTGGTACCTTGATGTCAGCCTCACAAGCCCCTAAGCGGAGAGCCCACTGACCCCACGCAGACTTCCGGCCTCAGGACTGTCAGAGAGCAGACGGGTGGTGTGTGAAGAGGACAAGGTTGTGGCAGTTTGTCATAGAACCCCGCCCCCCCCAGTACTCAGCAACCACTCACGATAATGCCTTTTTAATGGGGTGCAGAGCCTTACAGCCCATCCCCCACTGTTCCCCCAGGGAACGGCCCCTGACCTCACCACCCCTCTGCTTTCAGACCCTCCATGGTTAGCCTTCAGGGTGAAGTCTCTGAGCTCTCAGTGGTTTGGCACTCAACGTGGAAAAATAAGACACTGTCCTCATCAGCTTGGAGAAGGTTGCCTGCGGGGGCCCGGCTCTGTGCCAGGGGCAGCTGGGTCTCACAAGGGACCAGGCTCCCACGGAAATGCCTGCACTCCAGAGGCTGTTCTGCAGACATGTCTGCCCCTAGAGTCCTCGGGCTCAGGGACCACCGAGGAGCCCAGGCGCACTGGGAGGATGTCTGATACAAGGAGGTGACGGGGAGCCAGGAGGGCTGGGGGATCAGGGAGCACCAACTTCACTTCCCAAAGCTGAGACACAGGAGACCCCAGGGACTCAGAGTGTTCCTGGCCTTGTTGATGATCACTGATGATAAGTCCCGCTCCCTCGGGGAGCACCGGGCTCTGTTCTCAGTGCGCGATTAGCATTACGTCATAAGGTGGGGTAGGTGCTAATTATCCGTCCTGTCAATATCACAGTTTCCCAGGCAAGGAGCTGAGGATAGAGGGGAGACTGGAACAGTGGCTCTCGGACAGGGGGAGGGGCCGGTGAATGAGGGCCCTGGCTCTAGCTTTGTGGCTATGCCCTGGGCTTGCTTCCTGGCACCCCGTCCAGCAGCTGGGGACCTAGACCAGGTGGACTGGCTTCCTCCTGCTGCCCTGTGTCCTCCTCTGTAAATCAGGGACAGTGACGGCTGGCCTCAGCCCCAGGTTGGCTTGCAGGAGGCAGACGTTCAGGCCGGGGGAGGAGGTGAGAGGTCCCCCCTGTAGCTCAGATGCTCAGCCCCGCCTCACAGCTCTGTGGCATCATTTTCATCTAGGCACTTGGCAGAATCCACTGGTTTCCTGGCACTGTGTGTCTAACCTGGGCTTGGCATCTCTGCAGCTGGCGGCTGTCACAGCGTGCCGAATCCTACCCCAGGCATCTGAAACCCAGCCCGGGACGGCGGGAGTTTATAGGGTGCCAATTGGCAGGTGGAGCCAAGCACCCAGCGATGAGCCTCACTTGCACACAGCACCCACCACACCCACCCTGCAGCAGGTCCCAGGTAACGCAGTAATAATAAGGATGACGGCAGGCAGGATCTTTGGTGTATGTAGGAGCCCCTGAAGTTCACCGAGCGCCCTCCACACCTGCTCATGCCTTGCATACATGCAGGGCATAGGGGCAGGCACGACCCTCTTCTCAGAGAAGTTATGTCATCGGCCCAAGGTCACACAGCTCGTGAGTGCCTCTGTCACTGCCAGGAGCACCGAGAGGGTCAGGTTTGGGTCCGCCTTTGCTCAGTGTCCCCAGCATGACGAACCACAGGGTCCAGCCCAGAGGGGGATCTTGGTGCAATTAATAAGCATACTTGACACTTGCCTTGCACCTTTCCCTAGGGCGAGGGCTCTGCTCTGTAGACCAGTCATTTTAAATCCCCGAGGCGGAGCAAGGCAGCCCAGGCCAGAACAGGAGCCTCGATTTCATAGCTGTATGCCCTGCACGAGGCACGTGGCCCCTGACGGTAAGATCTACCTTTTATTCTCTGACCAGGTCGCCAGCTCCCTGAAGACAGCGAGTGCGCCTTTTCTCCCCTCTCCTCCTGGGCTGGGCAGAGCATTGGCAGCACACTCTGTTGAACTGAAGCTGAGTGAGGGACCCCACTTGCCGGGCGCTCCATGCCTCACAGTGTCACTCGATGGTTTCCCTGAATCTTCACAACCATCTTAGGAGTTATTTCTATGCATTCCCTATTAACAGATTTTAAAAAAACAAAACAGACCCAGAGAGGTTAGGTGACTAGCCTAGCCCAGGGGCACACAGCTGGGAATGGCGCAGCTGAGATTTGAACTTGGATCTGTCCCTCCCTAGCCCACCCTAAGCCTCCACTCTTGACCTCAGTGCCACAAAGAACAGGGTGGAGAATTATGGAGTGGGAGCTTATCCTGGGTCTGCCTCTCTAGGCCTCGGTTTCCCCACCTGCTCCATGCGCACTGCTGGTTGGGCCCCTCCAGCTCACAGTGGGAGGCTCAATACAGCACTGGCTTCTGTCTGCTTTCACCCAGGCGCCGGGGAGCAGGTTATCTGGGTTCAACAGCTCAGGCCCCCAGGGCCCAGGCTGGAATTCCAGGCCTCTTTGATTTCGCTGAGCAGCCTCTCCCAATCTTGTAAATTGTTTGGCTTGGCCTCACGGAGCAACCTTTGTTATTGCAAAATCTCATGTTTCCATGAAGCCCAGGGAAAGACGAACCTTTGGCGGTAGCTTCCGGCATCTGTCTGAATTCTATTCTTGTGAGGCTCCCAGCTGTGGGGAAGCCAGCCCGGGCTGAGCGGCAGGGTGGAGCCCGTGGCCTGGCCAGGTGGTCCAAGCCTGTGTGGCCACCTGCCAGTCACAGCCTGGTCACATCCGAGACGAACCAGAACCGCCACAGAGGTGCCCAAGGGCCCGCGCGGGTGAGGCTGGGGTGAGGAAGCCAAGGGAAGCGTTCCCGTGGTCACAGGCCTGGGACACTCCACAGACTCTGTTCCAGGGCTCCCAGGCAAATCGGGACCTGCCAAGCCCGGGTTCCTTTGGAAGAGGAAAAAGGAAAGGAAACTCCAGTTTCCAGAGCTTGGATTCCTAAACACCCTGCCAGGCCTGAGTCTACAAACATTTCCTCATGAGTGCCGCCAGCCCCCCGTGAGCAACGCAGTACTATCTATGCACTGTTTTAGCTGAGGAGGGGAAGGAGCAGAGAGGTCAAGTACCCCACGAGGGTTACACAGCTGGTAGGTGGGCGACGTTGCCTGCGCTGGGTTAGATTTCCAAGTTCAGAATCATTGGCGCCGATGTTGCTTTCTCAGCTGGAGAAAGCAAGGTTTCATCTTGGCGTCCAGGAGCTGCCTCTGCCTCAGTCTCTCCACCCTGGATCCAGGCTGCACGTGGGACCAGCCGATGGGAGCAGGTTGGCTTTGCTCACATCCTGCCCTAGTTCCCCCAGAATGTGACGCCGGTTACTGGAGCCCAGGCCAAGAGGAAGGATGGGCTGCCTTCTGCCCCACGGCACCATGGGAATATCTGAGGGCCTCGCTTGCAAAGATGGGACCCCAGAACCCTGGCTTGCTAGAGCGGTCTTCTAGGACCAGCAGCATGAGTCCCAGTTACTGACGAGATAATGCAGTTGCCTGAGACCCCTGTGCACTGAGCCTCCTGGCCACCTTTATGTCTCACGTCAATGCCACAGTTACAGATTTGCAGTCAGACCCTTGGGTCGCCTCCTGTCTGCGTCCCCTTGGACAGATCACTTTCCCTTTGTAAGCCTCCATTTCCTCATCTTTGAAATGGAGCCCACGGTTCCTCCCTTTTTGGGACCTGGGATGGCCAGTCAGCGGAGGCCATATAACTCACTGACTTACCACAAGGCCTGGCGCACAGCAGGGCCCCTGCTCTGCAGTCCTCACCACCTGCCCCACCCGCGGCCAGTACCTATAGTTTGATATTTCACTTATCGCCGTCATCAGTGCTGTATCTTTAGCACCTGCTGTGTGCGAGGCGCTCCGCTGGGCGCTTGGTGTCATCGTCCCTGCCAGTCACCACAAAACGCTGTTTTGAGCCATGCGTTGGGTGCAATTCTGTGTGTTTCAGAAACATCTCAGTGGCTGTGAGGTGGCCGCTATCAATCATCACCACACCCATCTCACAAAGAAACAGGCTGGAAAGTGACTTGCTAAAGGCAAAAGGTTAGTGCCTTTGGTCAGTAAAGCTGAGGTCCCGTCCTCCAGAGCCAGCCTGGGGACCCTGGGGCAGAGCCTGGCCTGCCAGGAGAGGTGGGAGGGAGCAGTGAGGAAGGTGGACAAGGGGGTTGGGTATAGATGGGCAAAACTGGGAACCTGCAGGCTGCCAGGTGCCTCCCAGGGCGGAGTCTTGACAGGGCTAAGGACCTACACCTGTCTTGGACCTGGAGTATGGTGGTCAGAGCAGCCTGGGTCTGTGCCACAGACATGGGGACCAGTCTGCATGGGACTTTGCCCTCGACAGTGGGGGCTCACAGTCCCTAGGTGGGCTGGCGTCACTGGGCAGAGCCTCTCGACCCTGTAGCTCTAGGCTCTCAGCCACTCCTCCTAGTACCCTGCTCTCGTACCCACTGGTGCCATCTGGTCTAAGTCTCACTGTCTCCTGCCTGGACTCATGCAGTAGCCAGGAATCTCTCTGCTCCATTCTCCAGCCCACTGAGCCATCCTTCACGCGGAGCCAAAGGATCTGTGTGAAATCCACATCCAACAGCATTTAGTCTCCTGCTCAGACCCTTCTGTGGCTCCCTATTTACTACTTTCAGGATAGAATCTGGATTCCTGCCATCTTGCCCCGTCTCCTGCCAAAGGCCACCCTAGACTTGCACAGCCTCTCACCTTTTCTGAAGGTGTCGCTATACTCTGCTTTCTTTTCCTGGGCTTCTCTCTCGCTCCGTTTTATCTTGGAGGACCAGGAACATTTGCCTCCTCTTCCTGGAAGCCTCCCTGATCTGCAGTCTGGGTCCCTGCTTCCTCTGTTTCCTGCCCATCACAGCCCTGGTCCCACTGGAGTGACACTGTCTGTCTGAGCCTCTGTCACTGCCAGGGGCACCCAGAGGGTCAGGTTTGGGTCTGCCTTGGCTCAGTGTCCCCAGCGTGACCCACCACAGTGTGCAGCCCGAAGGGGGTCTCAGTGCCTGAAGCTGCAGCACACGTGGATCCAATAGGCCTGGGCTTGGAGAACCTGCCCAGGAGGCAGGCAGCGGCTGGTGCCCTTGCACTCCCCCGGGGCACCCGCAACGCTCTGGCCGGCCTCATCTGCTACTTGGCACTAATGTCTCATTAATAAGCAGATTTGGCACTTGCTTTGCACCTTTCATCCCAACCCTCTGAACATGTCCCCAACTTTAATTAATTCTCCCCACACCAAAAACGAGGCTGCCCTTCCCACAGCAGATAATGATGTGTGAAGTCCTTTCGGTGAAGGTGTTGTGATTAATTCCACTGTGTAATTAGGATCGTCTCTTCCTGCCTCCCACACCGTTTCCAGTTCCCCTCCCTCCCCTGGCCCAACAGGTGGGCTCGAGGCCTTCAGCACGGAGCTCTGGTTTGTTATTGTCACGAAGCCACACATGAGCTCGCTGCCTCAACAGCTTGGCGTGTCCTTGGAAAATACAATGAGATAAGTTTTGCGGAGATGGCAGAGGCCGAAGAGGAGCAGTGAGTGGAGCGCAGCCGCCCCGGGCCCTGGTTTCTGCAAGCTTGTGGAGTGAACTGAGGCTGGGGAGGGCCCCGGGAAATCACAACTTCAGAAAGCTCTCCCTCCTGCAAGAAGCCTCCCCTGATTAGTCTGCTCAGATTGGCCTCTCCCTTTTCTGTCTCCCTCTGGCCTTTCGAGTAGAGGCCCCTGTTTTAACAGGTGATTGCTTAGTGTTGGCCTGGCTTTCCCAATGACACTGAGAATCCCAGCATCAGATGCAAGTTTCCAAGTTTTTGCATCCTGGGGCATGAGCAGAGGACTTTGCATTCAGTAGATGGTTATGTGTGGATGGGTAGATGGATATGGTGGGAGTGAACAGATGGTAGATTGGAGGAGGATGGATGGATAGATGGGTAGGGAATAGGTGAATGGATAGGTGCGTGGATGGGTGAGTGGATGGAGGGATGGAGGGGTGGATGGAAGGATGGGTAGGTAGAATAAGTGAATGGATAGATGCGTGGATGGGTGAGTGGATGGGTGGATGGATGGAGGGATGGAGGGATGGAGGAGTGGATGGAAGGATGGGTAGGTAGAATAAGTGAATGGATAGATGCGTGGATGGGTGAGTAGTTGAGTGAGTGAATGGGTGGGATGGATACATGGGTAGATGGGCAGGTGGATGGAAGGTTGGATAAGTAAATGGGTGGGCTGGTGGATGGGTGAGTAGATGACATGTGGGTGGATGGTGAGTGAACAAGTTTTGAAAGGATGAATATACAAGTGGGTGTTGGGTAGGAGGAGGGCTACGTAGAGAACTGAAGGAAGGGCTGGGATGATGGATAGATGGGGATGATGGATAGATGGGTAAGGTGGTGAGTGGAAGCTGGATGGCCGGGGGATGCATGGCTGGAGGGGTTACTGGGTAAATGATGGGTGGCCGGTCTTCCAAGTGACAGTAACAATAATGGCAGTAATAATTTAACTCTAGCTAATATTTCCTGAGGCACTAGGCATGGTTTCAAGCATTTTACTTTGTTAATTAGCCCATTCAATGCTTATAACTCCTCCATGGGAGAATGCATGGTGGATTGGGAGGGGGCAGCTTGGGTGTCTGTGCTGTGGAAGGGCGGACAGTCAGGTGGATGGCTGGATGTGCATTTTGTGATGGGGCAGATGCTTGATGAAACATGGGGTGCTGGGCAGGCTGGGAGGGGAGGTGTGCAGGGAGCAGGATGACAAGAGGTCCTGAGGGGCAGGTGAGAGGCTGGCATAAGAGCTGAATATGTTCTATCTGTCCCCACCTCAGGAAGGGCATTTCCATCCATTGGACACGCATACCAGGAAGCTGGTGTCCCCTTTGAAGGTCATCTCTGCCTGGGTCCCTCATCCTGCCGCCCCTTAGGGTTCTAGCCATCTGACACCAACCATTCCAGATCCTGTTGATTCCTGCTGGATTTTGTCCCACAGGCTTCCTTAGCTGTCCCCACCCCCTGCCCTGTCCCCTACCCATGGGAGATCTGGGCAAACTGCACTCTTAATCCTGCCACCTCCTTGCCCAAGCTCTTCTGTGACTCCTGACCCCCACACCCAGCCAGTGCTGGTTTGCCACGTGTCACATGGCCGGTTGCCGCAGACACACCTGAGACCCTTCCCCCCACTGACAGGTTCTTTCAAGCTCCCAGGTTATTACTAGACAGTGCCTCTTCCCAAATGGCAGCCCCCACCTCGGCCCATTCACCTCCGGCGGAGGGAAACCTCATCTGCTCTGCAGCCCCCGTCACAGCCACCGTCCCAGAGTCCGCACGGAGGTTTCCAGCCTGAGGTCAGGAGCCGATGCCGTGTGCAAACCGTGGCTTCCCTGGCCCAGCCTCCTCATCTGTAAAACGAAGGTGAGACTTGTTCTCATCTCACCCGGTTTGTGAGGACTCCATGAGGTGTGAAAAGTGCTGAGGACGCGGCTGACAGGTAGAGAGCACGAGGCGAACGCCTGGCTGAGATTGCTATTAGGAAAGTGCCTGCCTTCCCCACCAGGCAGCCAGTTTCTCTAAGATAAGACTGGGGCTTCTTCATGGATGAATCATTTCATTCAACAGAAATTTATGGCGGCCCTTCAACCGTGCAGGGCAGTGTCCTGCGTGCCGGGGACACGCCAGTGCTCAGACGCCCCCCACACTCAGCCTAGGCCCCAGGTGACATAGAAGAGCGGTGACCAAATGGTGGCATCAGGAATGTGCCTAGTGGCATTATGTATCTGCCTGATGGATGGATGGGTGGAGGGATGGGTAGGTGGGTGGAGGGAGAGATGGACGGATGTGTAGGTGACTGGTGGATGAATGGGTGAGTGGGTGGGTGAGTGGATGGCTGCGATGGATAGATGGGTAGATAATGGGTGGATGGGTGGGTGGGTGGAGGATTGGATAAGTGAATGGGTGGGCTGGTAGATGGGTGAGTAGATGTTAGATGGCCGGATGATGGGTGGGTGGATGACCGGTGGGTGGATGAGGGGTGGGTGGACGGTGAGTGAACAAGTTTTGGAAGGATGAATGGACAAGTGGGTGTTGGGTAGATGGAGGACTATGTGGAGAACTGAAGGAAGGGCTGGGTTGATGGATGGATGGGTAAGGTGGTGAGTGAGAGATGGATGGCCAAGGGATGCATGGCTGGAGGGGTTACTGGGTGAATGATGGGTGGTAGGTCTTCCAAATGACAATAATGTCAGTAAATTATTACAGCCATTATTGTTATTGTAATGACAGCAAACAGGACCAGCCAAAGGACGCTGGGTGCTGAGTTCCCGCTGACTGCTTGCCGGCCTGCTCCCTGAACCTCAAGGGGTCCTCACCTTTTGGAGCAGGGCAGTCCGGCCGCCCAGGTCCTCCATCTGCATATCTGAGTCTAAGCCACTTCTCTCTCAGGGACAGGAGGATGACCTTGCTTCTCCTGGAGCCCGGGCCCCGAGGAGCTAGGAGTAGTGAAGGGAGCCTGCCTCCTGCGGCGTGGCCAGCTGCCGCTGGCATCTGTGGGAATGTGGCTGAGGCTTGCCAGCTGTTGGGGAGTGCAGGGGAGCCAGAGGTGGGGAGAGTTTCCATCTCCAAATGTGCTGAGCCAGCATTCTGGGCTGCTGTCCTTGTGGGGACAGCAGGGGAAGTTCACAGGGGAAGGCCTGTGAACAAGGAAGGCTCTGCCATTCACTGGCAAGTGACTTTGAGCAAGTGGCTCGTCCTTGTGTCCCAGTTTCCCAGAGAGGCAAGTGTCAGGGCCCTTGCTTCAGGATGTAGGCTGCCTCCTGGTCCCCAATCTAATCCTGACTCCAGCCAGGGGACTTGAGGATGGTGGCCCGTGCCCCAGACCCCTGTCTACATTTCCAGCTTTGCCGAGTGCATGCTCCCCCCTCGACACCCCCTGTTTCCATATGAGGAGGCAGGAGTGGCTAAGAGCTCACAGCACTGCTCTGGAGTCTGCCAGCCTGAGGACAGATGCCATCAGCCACTCCCAGCCTGTGACCTCAGTCAAGTCATTTGCCTCCCAGACTGCTTCCCCCTGTCTAAAATGGGGACGATGACCCATCCTTGAGGCATGGTGCCGTGGGGTGAGATATGCATGTCAATTGCACATAGTGAGAGCTTCTGAAGCACACAGTAGGCGCTTGGTGTTGCTGTTATGCTTCCCATGGGATGGGCTACTGTGGTGATTTTACAGTAGATGACCTCAGCAGAGCCAAGCTGGAGAGGAGAGAAAATGACCAAGTTTTCTGCATCTCTGAGGGTCCAACACTGGGGCCAGCAGGGAGACCTTTGGTGTGGATTGGAAGGGCCCCAGTTCTCAGAGCTGGGAGAAACAGTCTAAATTGGCTATCGGTTCAGGTGGGGAGCTCCCCATTCCCAGGGCAATCAAATATAATCTGGTCCTCTGCTTTCCAGTGTTTTCCCTGAGATTTCATGACGCTGTTGTTTCTCTAGATCCTCACCAGCAGAAACACTCCTTGTAGACTTTGGGTGAAAATCAGATCTGACCCTGCCAGGCTCCTGCCACGAACCCTCCTGTGCTCCCATTGCCCCGGTAGGTGGGGGAGGGGAGGAGGGAAATCCAACAATGACATCCCCATGCAGGCCACGTCCCGGCCACCAGACCTGTGTTCTTTGATGACCCCGTGTCATAGAGGAGGAGTCTGAGGCTAAGAGAAGTCCAGTGACCTTCCCACAGTCAACTCCCAGCCACAGAATGGGACTCTGAGCCTAGCTGCAAATACTACTGTGTGGCGTCTGTGAGGGGTCACTGTCACACTCGCCGGCCAGCACAGGCCGGTTATGCAGCTGAATCACGGGCTGCTGCTGGCCTCCAGCACAGGTGACCCCTGCTGCTCTGGGCAGGCCTGTTGGATTCTGAGCTCAGCAGCCCTGGGTGGGGCTGCTGCCCTGGACCAGATGCCTTCCCTTGGGGCCTCTCCGGCCATCGCTCCCCTGCCCATGGCTGTGCAGAGTCTGCAAATCACAGTCCCTGCTTTCCCCTCCCATGGACCAGCTGGAAGGGAACACTCAGACGTCAGCTGTCCAGGTGTCTGCGGTCTGATGCCCCTACCGTGCGAATGTTGGAGCAGGTTTCCAGTGGTCAGGGTGGCCATTTCCAGGCAGCCAACCTACGGGCTCCCTTAGGCTCCATTCACCAGAGCCCCATCCTAGAACATCCTCCTGAAACCCAGCAGCCTCAGGGGGATTCAAGCATAGTCAGTATAATGAGGGCCAGTTTCTGCATTCAGGTCTTGGCTCCAAACCCTCCCATGGTGACCAGGAGAAAGGGTTCTTCCACTTGACAAGGACACAGCAGGTGGAGGCTGTATTCCAGGGGCTGCTCCCAGCTGCCCACTGGGAGAGGCGGAGGCAGGGAGAGTCTGGGAGGTGTTTTTTCTAGGTTACATTTGTAACCGTGACGTGACCCTTCCTCTTCTCTTGTTCATCTGTGGGCTGTCAAGCCCCCAGTCTCTCTCCTGAGCATCAAACCCATGTCACCAACTGCCCAGGCCCACAGACTGCGTGCAGATCTGAGCTGGAATGCTGCACCCCATGCCCAGATCTCCACCATCACCGTCTGCTCAGATGTTTCTCCTTGGCTCGAAACAGGCTCTGTGGTTCTACCACGTGAGTTCCTCCACTTCCATCTCCTACCACACCGTCAGCGCCCCTGTGGCTGTCTAGGCGCCATCCTGCTCCCAGGCCCCCACCTGAGTACAGTCAGCCCGGCTCTGCCCAGAAGCCCAGCCAGCTGCCCAGCAGCCCCTGCCATGGATGGTCTGACCAAGGTGTCAGGACACCAGCATCAGCGAGGTATCACGAGTCATGGTCCCCAGAAAGGCAAATGAACAGAGGCCCCTTTCCCAATCCTGACTCCTCACCCACATCAGAGAGCACAGAGGGAGGACTGTGGGGACACTCTTTCAGGAAGAGAGTGGGTGCCGTCCCACCTTTAGCCTCCAAAGGGGAGGAAACTGTTGCCTGCTGGGACTAGTGAGAGAGGCTCGGGGTTGACCAGAGCCAGGGGCTGCAGGCTCAGGGGAGACTCAGGAGAGAGGGCTGGGCTGGGCTGTCATTCCCAGAGGTGGCCTGGCCGAAGTGCCTACAGGAGTCTGTGGTTCAGACAAGCGGCTCAGGGTTGGGGGAGTCCTGCCAAGAGACCCTGACAATGAGTCTTCAAGGTGTGGAGACCTTGGAGAAGAGAATCAGGGGCTCGGGGTGGGAGGGCAGCAGCCGGGGCCAGGGATGTGCTTTGGGAAGTGCCGCCCAATGGCTGCATCTTCCCGTCTGATCAGAGGACGCCATGGGCAGGCAGCTTGGGTGGGATTCATGTTAGAGGCTTTGGGGACTGTGATTCAGCTGATTCGCCTGCGGCCCAGGGGATGTGAGCTCCTGCTCCATTTACGTGGGGGGCTGCCAGATCCTGAGACCACCCCTGCCAGTTCCTCCCAGGTGATGGGTTGCTTCTGAGGAACAGGCAGCCTTTGTCCAGGAGTCACTGGGGGTGGGGACACCCCCAAGTTCACAGATACCGCTCCCCAACACTCGAAAGTATGAATGGAGGTAAATGTCATCAGCCTGGTGTTCACATGCATGGCCCAGTTTCCCCAGTCCACTGCCCCAGGGGCGTCAAAGGTCTCAACCTTGCACGAGAGATTCCCCGACTTTCCAAACTTGTCAGCCTTCAAGGTTTGTCTTCCTGGGTGGGTTTCTGCTGTGCCTGAGAGGCGGCCCAGGGCCATGTGATACGGAGAAACTAGCCCAGCAGGCCTGGGTTTGCCTGCCCTCTGCTCTCACTTGCTGCGTGACCTGAGGCAAGTTACCAGACCTCTCTGAGTATGGTTTCCTAGCTGAGCTTTTGATAGCTGCCTTGTGTGGTCAGGAAATGCTGCTTCCTTTCTCCCTGACACTTTTCAGTGTTTCCTCTTCTCAGCCAAGGTTTAAAACGGTTCCCACAGGCCAGGTGTGGTGGCACATGCCTGTAATCCCAGCACTTTGGGAGGCCGAGGCAGGTGGGTCACCTGAGGTCAGGAGTTCGAGGGCAGCCTGACCAACATGGTGAAACCCCGTCTCTACTAACAATACAAAAATGAGCCAGGCATGGTGGTGGGTACCTGTAATTCCAGCTACTCGGGAGGCTGAGGCAGGAGAATCGCTTGAACCCGAGAGGCAGAGGTTGCAGTGAGCTGAGATTGCACCACTGCACTTCAGCCTGGGTGGCAAAAGCGAGACTCCATCTCAAAACAAAACAAAACAACCGGTTCCCACAAATGCAGAAACCTAGACGCCGGAAACTCCCCCTGAAGCAGTGACTCAGCCTTGGGGTGGGGAGGGCCATCATGTATGTGATCAGTTTAACCCTGTCTCAGCCATGGTGTGGTCACCCCAGCCTCCATCAGCTCACTGATATTAAATAGGCAATGAATATGGCAGATGGAAGCAGTCCCTGCCTGATGGGGGAACCGGATGTCAAAACCGATGGCAGGACCACGGTGGGAGCGTGGCTTTGCCTGCATCACAGGGGAAGAATTTGAAGAATTGTTTGAGGGCCATCGAGAGCCTGCAGCTGACAGGGACTTGGGGAATTTAATGGTGAGTTAGCTGCCTGCATACAGGAACCCACTGACATGGCATTTTGTGGGCAATTCTGGGAATTTTGGCTACAAGCGTTGCTGACCCCTCAACTTGGCCCTCACCCCCGCCCACACTGTGGTTCTCAGTCTCTGAGTGGGTAAGGACAAACCTCAGTGGAAACTGAGTCCCAGCCGGAAGGGGCCCCGGAGGCCCTCTGGTCAGGGAGGCTCACTTTGTTTGAGTGTGTCCACGCAGTCGCGTGCACACGCCTCTTTCGGCAGAGAGGATTTTAGCTTCTTTCAGATGAGATCGGGCGTGTTCTTCCCCTGTGATGCAGGCAAAGCCACCATGGCCCTGCCATCAGTTTCGACATCCGGTTCCCCCATCAGGCAGGGACTGCTTCCACCCTGAACGATTCTAGGTTCTTTCAGAGTCTCAAGGA
The DNA here is from genome assembly GCA_028533165.1 of Leontopithecus rosalia. Classification (NCBI taxonomy): domain Eukaryota; kingdom Metazoa; phylum Chordata; class Mammalia; order Primates; family Cebidae; genus Leontopithecus; species Leontopithecus rosalia. The sequence goes on along the minus strand of CM052648.1, from coordinate 25,834,128 downwards.
GGTTTGTGATTCCCGGAGACGACTACAGGTCTTGTGCATTTTACAAACAAGAAAAGCCTCAGACAGCCTGGCCGGACTCACAGTGTAGCCAGTTCGCTTCCAGCTGGATCATTCCCACGGCTCCTGAAGGAGGCAGGTCTGGCGGGCTGGGGGTGGCGGTGAGGGAGGTGTCAGGGATGTCTGTCACTGGTGCCCCTCCTCCTGGGGTTTTCAAGAGTAGACCCAGGGCTGCCCCTCCATCACAATGTCCCCACACCCGTCACAGCCCGTGGAGACTGCAGTGGAGGGGACGGGACTTCTGCTGGGCTTGGTCCTCACTGGCCACTGCATGTGGCCCAGGTGCCCTGGGTGCTCGAGCCTGGGGCGAGGACTGCTTTGCTGCCTCTTCCACAGCACTGACACAGCTCCCTCACTGTCTTCACCCCCTTCTTCAGCTTCCCCTTGGTGGTCAGCTGGCCTGCCCCCTCCTTTCTTGCAGAAGAGGAAACACAGCTCAGCCCTGTGACTTTTCCAGTTTCCTCGGTCTCTGAAGGCCAAGCAGCGCCGGCCCCTGGCCTGGACCACAGGGTCATGCAGCCCAGCCAGTGGGCTTGCAGCTGGGTCCACTGGGGTGGGAGGTGTGGGCCCCATGGCCTTCCTGCCTGCCCCTGGCTCTGAGGCTCAGGGAGCTGGAGCGCCCTGTGTTCTAGCAGCCTCTAGCAGGATGAGTTGAGCGTGGAGGTTTCCAGACTGGGCGTCCTGGCAGTGCCTCTTCCCAGCCCCAGGATGCTATTGAGGGGATGGGGGTGGGGAGGAGAAGGATTCGAGGCAGGAGCCCCAAGAAAGGGACCTGCTGCTTGTGGGTAGATTCCTGGTTCTTTGGAGAACCCAGGTGGTCTCACTCGCCCCCACTTCCTGTGCCTCCCGACAGGTGGCATGTGGCGGGTGCTCTGTGCACATCCGTCCCCTTCTGGGAATTTGCTCTGAGCCGAGCTGGACATCCCAAGGCTCCTTAGACCAGGTAGCACCTGGGTTTTTACGGCAAGCGCCCATGTACTCTCCTGCTTCCACCCCACATCAGCCTGGCCGGGCTCCTGTAAGTCTTCAGGGGGCTGAGTGACTTGCAGAGGACACCCAGCAGGTCAGCAGCAGAGCTGGTGAGAACACCCACCCTTTCCAAGCCTTATTCCAGCATGGTCTTCCCAGCCCTGCGGGAGCTTTCAGATCATCTGGTGATGGCAGAAGCACTCAGCCGAGAAGGGTGTGGAGGAGCTGTGGGTAAAACCCCTCCCCCTGTCTATTCTCAGTAAGCAGCACATGGGACCCCTCTGAAGGCAGGGAGACCACGACCCAGCTCACTGCCAACCCCTCTGCAGCCCCCACCTCACCAGAGCAAAGTCATTCACCACACTCTTTCCGGCATACACCTGAGATACCCACGAGGATAATGGGCTTGTTTCCATCACATCTTTTTTTTTTTGAGATGGAGTCACACTCTGTCGCCAGGCTGGAGTGCAGTGGCGCCATCTCAGCTCACTGCAACCTCCGCCTCCCGGGTTCACCCGATTCACTGCCTCAGCCTGTCGAGTAGCTGGGATTACAGGCACACACCACCACACTTGGTTAAGGTTCGTATTTTTAGCAGAGACGGGGTTTCACTATGTTGGCCAGGCTGGTCTCAAACTCCTGACTTCAGTTCATCTGCCTGCCACAGCCTCCCAAAGTGCTGGGATTACAGGTGTCAGCCACCGCGCCTGGCCATGTCACATCTTTTCTAAAGCGCCGACTTTTCTGTACGGCCTTGGGCATCTCACCGCTCCAGATCGCTGCCCGCTTTCTCCCTGTCCCGATTCTCCCTTCCCTAGTCTTTGGGGTTATGTGTCCCGCCATGGCTCTTACCTCCCAAACATCTGTGCAGTTAACTATCTACCACATTGTCACCGATGCCCCTTTGATCTGTAGTTTCAGCAACACGAGGGCTGGGTCTGCATCTCCTTACCCTCTGCTACGTGCCGGGGCCTGGCACCTCTAGAACCTCAGCAGGAATCTGCTGAATGAATAAATGAATGAATGGGCTCTTGGGACAGCACCTTGGGAGCAGCAGCTGCCCAGGATACTGTGGGAACATTGGGCAGACCCTAGTGGAGGGAGCCAGCTTCTCCATTAGCAGACCCTAATGGAGGGTCCCCAGTAAGCAAGTGGCCTCTATGTTTGTTTCATCCAACAGAAACCAGGCCTGTGCCGAGCACGGTGACAAGTCTACACGGGCCCGTTACAGCCTAAGGAAGAAGGAAGTGCTTTGTGACAATTCAGCTGAAGCCAGGCGAACATTTAGAAATACTGATTCCCCTTTGCAGTGTTTGCGAATTGGTCTATGGTCTTTATTTCATTATTTCTGGGGTTTTCTTCACGGCTATCCTGTTGTGGTTTTTTTATTTTGTTCTGTGTTTTTGTGATGGAGTCTCTCACTGTCGCCGAGGCTGGAGTGCAATGGTGCAAACTTGGCTCACTGCAGTCTCTGCCTCCTGAGTTCAAGCGATTCTCCTGCCTCAGCCTCCCAAGTAGCTGGGATTACAGGCACCTGCCACGACACCTGGCTAATTTTTTTGTATTTTTAGTAGAGACAGGGTTTCACTATGTTGGCCAGGCTAGTCTTGGACTACTGAGCTCATGATCCACCTGCTTGGGCCTCCCAAAGTGCTGGGATTACAGGCGTGAGGCACTGCGCCCGGCCTGTCCCTGCGGGTTTTAGGACAGCATGCCACAGGCTGATTTCAGTAATGAAGATCATGCCTGTCTGTTCTTGCTGGCCTGGAATCCAGGCTCATTACACAGGGAGGACCAGCCTGGGGGCCTGGGTGTGATCTGGGATTGGACATGGAGGCTTCTGCTGGCACCAGATGTGGAAGTGAAGGGGAACAAGCTGGGCCCGAGACCCAGTTCTGGGTCAGGGGTGCATGGGATGGCCCATCTCCTTCTGAACTCCTTTCCTGAGTTCACCACCCACCTCTTCCTCCCTCGAGGGATGCTGGCCTCCTTGCTGCTCTGGGCCCACGTCAAACACATGCCCACCTTGGGGCCTTTGCACTGGCTGCTCTCACTCCCAGAAAATTCTACTGTCCCCGTGGCTGCCTCGCCTTCCTCCATGCCTCTGCTGGCGGGTCACTTTCTAGGCGCCCCTCACCCTCCAATGCTTCCCACGCCCCTTCTCAGCTCCTTCCCTGAGGCATTCATTGCCATCTGCTAGATTACACATGTGCTTGCTTGTGTGCAAGGAGTGAAAGGATTCTGTTCTTTACAAGATAGGGAGGGAGCCTCGAATCTGGGGGTCATGGGAGGCAGAGGGACAAGGACATCCTAGGTTTCTGATTTGAGGATAGCTGAAGGTGGAGCCATTTGATCCAGTGTGGGGCTGAGGTTAAGCTTCCCTGAGAAGCTTCTGGTCTTCCCGCTTGTACTGCTGCCCACGGTGGCCCCATCGCCAGCACCCAGCAGGCCTTGACTGGCCCCACTGATTCTGTGGCTGGCCCAGCTCACTTGCAACCCCCTGGGTACTGCCCTGGACTTAGTATTAGGGGCTGAATTGTGCCCCCACCCTTCATATGTTGATGTCCTAAACCCCGTCCCTCAGAATGTGACTTTATTTGGAAATAGGATTGTTGCAGCAATAATTAGTTAAGATGAGGTCATACTGGAGTGTGGCCTAATTCAGCATGACTATGTCCTTATAAAAAGGGGAAATTTGAGTTCAGGCATAGTGAATCATGTCTGCAATTTCAGCATTTTGGAAGGCCAAGGCAGGAGGATAACTTGAGTCCAGGAATTTGAGACCAGCCTAGGTAACAAAGTGAGACCCCATCTCTACAAAAGTAAAATTACCAGCCAGGCATGGTGGTGCGTGCTTGTCGTTACGGCTACTGGGGATGCTGAGACGGGAGGATCATTTGAGCCCAGGAGGTTGAGGCTGCAGTAAGCAGTGATCCAGCCCCTGTATTCCACTCCAGCCTGGACGAGGGCAAGGCCTTGTCTCAAAACAAAAAAAAAAAGGACCTGGGACAGAATTTGAAGACAGGGAAAAAGGGAAAACACCATGTGAAAAAGAGGAGGCAGAGATTGGGGCGATGTGTCTACAAACCACAGAATGCCAAAGATTGCCAGCCAAACCCCAGGAACCAGGAGAGAGGCCTGGAACAGACCTTTCCCTTGGAGTCCACAGAAAATCTAACCTGCTGACATCTTGTACTTGGACTTCCAGCCTCCCGAACTGTGAAAGAATACATTTCCCTTGCTGCTGTTGTTGTTTTTGAGACAGCTTCCCACTCCATCACCCAGGCTGGAGTGCAGTGGTGCTATCTCAGCTCACTGCAACCTCCACCTCCCGGGTTCAAGCAATTCTCCTGCCTCAGCCTCCTGAGTAGCTGGGACTGAAGGCATGCACCACCATGCCCGGCTACTCTTTTGTATTTTTAGTAGAGACAGGGCTTCACCATGTTGGCCAGGCTGGTATTGAACTCCTGACCTCAGGTGATCTACCCGCCTCAGCCTCCCAAAGTGCTGGGATGACAGGCATGAGCCACCGCGCCCAGCCCATTTCCATCACTTAAGCCACCCAGTCTACGATACTTTGTTAGAATTACCCTAATGTCATTGCTGAGCTCAAACTGGCCAGTCCCCAGCCCTCAGCCTGTGCCATGCCCTCCCCTGTCCTGACCTGTCTTATTTGTCAGTGGAAGCTTCACTCCTCAGATAAGGAGTCACTTCTCTGAGTCTCTAGTTGATCACTTGAAAAATTAGGATAATAATACCCACCTCCCACGGCCGTCACACTCCTTCAAGAAGACCTGACGGAAAATGCACCTGGTTTGTAGCGATGCTCAGTAATTGGTGGTGGCAGGAATGTGATAGTTATTTTTATTGTTGTTATTATGAATGGTGTTGTTTTAATTAGCTGTCAGTTGCCAGGTCTGAGCTGGCTATCCTAGAGATAACAGAGCTGCGTGGACAGGGGCTCTGCTCACCACCAAGTGCAGGAGAGGAGGCCACCTCGGGGATAAGGGAACGATTTGCAAGCGTCGTGCAGACGTCCATTCATTCGCCATTGTTCCTGCCTCTGTGCCCAGGCAATGCTACGTCTGCCCCAAAGATGCAGCTGCAATGCTGCATGATCAGCGCTCTGAACTTGGGACTTCAGGGGTCCAGAGCACACCTAGTCCAGCCTGAGATAAGGTGACAGGTGCAGGAAGGCTTCCTGGAGCAGGCGGCTTTTGAAATAAGCATAAAAGGAAGAGAATCCAAGCTTCTAGGCTCCCAGCTTATTTGCTATGTGACCTCAAGTCAGCCCCTTGCCTTCTCTGAGCCTTCTTGCATGAAAAACGAGGAGCGAGAGTTCACAGGCCACCGAGGGCTGCCTCTAGGAGGGCCTCAGAGTTGCCACATCAGTTGAGCCTCAGGGCCCCAGACTGTGCTGTCAAAGCCAGCTAAAGCAAGGACACTGGATCCCCCGCAAGGGAGTCAGGCGGGTTGTGCTTCCATTCCAGCCAGCTCCCAAAGCTACATGCTTGGGAATAAGAAAAGAAACTCCAACAAACTGACACGTTTCACGGCTCCCTGCCCCGCTATTCCAGTTGGAGAGAAAACAAAACCCTGAGCCAATCTCGCTGACGACCCACACCCTGCCGCAGCGGAGCGCGGACCATCCAATGGCTTCCTGGTTCTTTTCATTCAATTGGGTCGCCGCGCCTGGCCACCTGCCTGTCCTTTTGAGCACTGAACCACAGGGATAAATGGGGAAGCCGGAGCTGGGCAGATGTCACCGTTTCTGAGAGTGGCTGCTGCCTTACCACCTGGGATTCTGTTTTCCCCGTTGGAAGACAGAATATCCCAGCAACATGCAATCTTTCTTTGCTGGCAGGTTTGCTGCCTCTTGTAAAGAAGAGCCAAAGAAGGAGAGAGAAACACACTTTTGCTGCTTGCCTGTTCTGAGCCAGGCTCTGCACGGCGCCTGATGTCCTTTCACTCCTCTGTACGTGTTTTACGGTTAAGAAGCAAAGAGGCAGGGAGCTGAGAGAGCCCCCACCGGGAGGTGAAATTATCACTCTGAATGTCAAGCTTGCTCTACACCAGGTGTGGACTGAGATTTCAGGGCTGAGCGGTTTTAGGGGGATGGCTAAGTTGGGGGAGGGGTAAGGAGGGTGTGTGTTAAAGAAAACAATTTCACCCGGCCTGTGTTTAGAAATGGCCAAGAAGACTTCACTGAAGATGATTGTAACAGGGGACAGGGTTTGAACTCAACCTGGAAGACAGGAAGGACAGCTGGACATTCGCCATTTGTTCCTCATGTTGAAGGAGCAGAGTGAGGGGGTCAGTGGATGGAAAATACTCGGAAGAACTAGATTAGCTATCAAGGGTAGAGGACTTTGTGCTACGTGGGCCCAACGGGATTCTTGCTAAAGGGACAAGGACTTAACTACCTAGAGTGGAAGAGAGAAACTTGATCCGAGATCAAGGGTAGGGGACTCTCTCCCTGAATGGACTTTGTGGGATTCTTTGCCGGCCAAGGTCAAGGCCTGCGTGAGGAGGTACCTGGCTAAAGTTTGGTCAAGGAGGAAGCTCTGTCACGTGAAGGAGACACTTAGGAGCAGGAGGTTGCAGGTCACAGTGTGAATGTCCAAGTCCCGCCAGAGACGTGGCAGGATTTGAGGTATCCCAGGAGGTGGTGAGGGGTGGGAACAAATGCCCAGAGCCAGGAGGAGGTGACCGGGGCCATGTTGAGGATCCAGCAGGTGCTGGACCCAGAGGTCTGGGGACCCCAGTGTGTGTGACAGACCTGAGGTTCTCAGCCTAAGTTCAGGGTCGACAGGGGAGGAAAGAGATGCTGAATCCAGTTGGCAGAGTGAGGGCAGCAAAGGGCTCAGGGCAAGGTGTTGATGAGTGGGTGGCTCAGGCCACCTTGGTGTCCAGAGGACATCCTCTGGGCATCCATCAGGGACAGTACCAGCCCTCTGCTGTCACTGTGTACCTTAATGGGAGCTGTCTCCCCAGGTTCTTGCTAACAGAACACAAATCTGGTCAGGTGGCAATGTGCCTGGGCCCAGAGGGACCCCAGGATAAGCACCCTGGATGAGGGGTAGGACACATGTGGGGATGTGTGCACTACCTGGGCCCCCACCTGCAGTCCCGTGGACCTTGGTGAGGTTGGTGCTTGGGACTCCCCAGCTGCAGAGCTGAGTCCCAGTTCAGCTGCTTCTTGGCAGGGTGAACTCAGCCCTCGCCCAATTCAGCTTCCTAATCCTGAAATCAGGTAATGAGGACACTTACCCCCTGGTGAGAGTCATGAGGGTTTCATGGGCCCAAGCCTGGTCTGGTGGGTTAGCAAAGATGATAATGATGAGGAGTTAGGACCCCCACCTCCATCCCATGGGGCTGGCCATGGCACGCTGCAGGGCTGGCTGACAAGGAGCCATCCTCCCCGTGGGGCTGCATGGGAGTCTGTGCAAAGGGCCTGGGGCAGGCTGGCCAAGGCACCCTTTCCAAAAGCTCTCCCACCTTGGCTCCTATCCATCCCCTCACTGCCCGAAGGACACAGGCTTCCCTCAAGCCTATTCCCATTCTACAGATGAAGAAACTGAGAAAGTGAGGCTCAGAGAGGCAAAGCAGCCCACCTAAGTCTTGCAACCGGCATGGAGTACAATGGAGACGCAAGTGTGGGGCTTGCCCTGCCCCACACGGGGCTGCAGCAGGGTGGGCTGGCAAGGGAGTTCCAAGACTGAGAACAGCTCAGGCAAAGGCTCAGAGGCAGGAAGGGGCCCGGAAACCCTGGGATTCATGAGTGTTGGGGAGCACAGTGCCGAGCTGGGAAAGGCGTCCCCGGAAAGAGCAGGTCACGCACAGACTGTGGCCCAGGGTTTCAGTAAATAGAGATTCCCACAGTAGGCCCAGCACAGCCAGTGTAATTGGAGAGAAAATTCCTACTGGATGAAGACAAACGCTCTTTGCTACTGCAGCTCCCTGCCCCGCGGGGCCCTCTCACGTTCTTACAGTTGGTGGCGGCTACAGACCGCGAGCAGAGAGGAATTCAGAGCCGGGGCCAGGACAGTGCTTCATTCCAGTGAAACGTGTGCTGGCTGCGGATTTCTGGGTGGCATGGTATGGGCCGGAGCCGGCTGGCATGGATGGAGGCACGCAAGGACATGTGGGGGCCAGATTTGTTCCCTGAGGAATCCCACCAGTTTCCACTGTGACTACGTTCTGGGACAGCCGAGAGCTTAGGAATTGGCTTTGGCTTTTCAAGAAGGCATGGAAAGGTCAGCTCTACACTGGCCGAGTGTGGAGGCTGGCAGGACCCAAATCAGAAAGGAGAAGTGGCCTGGCTCTGGCCTCGGCGAGCATGGCATTTGGATGTGTGCCAGTGAGTCTGCCTTTTCAGGGTGCAGGAGTGTGCGTAACCCCAGGGCAAGGACCGTGACAAAATGTGTCATTGTCAAATTCATCCAACAACTTCCGAACAGCAGCTGTGTGCCAAGCCCGAGCGGGCACTGAGGGTACCAAGGTAAATAGGTCTCAAGTTCCATCTCCTCCCAGCTCCTTCCAGCACTGGGCTCCCAGCTGGCACCGGCAGGCTCTGGAATGAGCCGGGCTTGGGTCCGATCCAGCCTCCGCCCTGACTGTGAGTCACAGTCTCCTCCAGACCCGGCTTCCCCCCTGAGGAGGGCAGGGCTAAGGGTGGTGTCACAGGGATTACTGGGGCAGTGGTCCTGAGCCTCGCGTAACTGGGGCTCTTTAAATCCCAGGACTCTGATGAATCATCCCTGCTACGGGCTTCGTTGTGACCCTCAAAATACATCTGTTGAGATCTTAACTCCCATCCCTCCACATGTGGCTGTCTGTACCTGGAGACAGAGCCTCTAAAGAGGTGATTAAGTTAGAATCTAGCCATTGGGGTGGGCCCTGATCCAGTAGGACTGGATTTTAGAAGAAGAGGATGGCCGGGTGCGGTGGCTCACACCTGTAATCCCAGCACTTTGTGGTGGGATCCGGCCGAGGTGGGCAGATCACGAGGTCAGGAGATCAAGACCATCCTGGACAACATGCTGAAACCCTGTCTCTCTAAAAATACAAAAATTAGCCGTGCATGGTGACACCCGCCTGTAATTCCAGCTACTCGGGAGGCTAAGGCAGGAAAATCACTTGAACCTGGGAGCCAGAGGTTGCAGTGAGCCAAGATTGCGACATTGCACTCCAGCCTGGGGACAGAGTGATATTCCATCTCCAAAAAAACAAAACAGGAAATTAGGACACAGACACCCACAGAGGGACAATCAAGTGACCAAAGACACTGGGAAAAGGTGGCATCTACGCACCAAGAGGAGAGGGGCCTTGGGAGGAACTACCCAGCCGGGACCTCGGCCTGGGCTTTGGCCTCCTGAGTGGTGAAAAGGTGGATCTCTGTTGCTGAAGCCGCCCCTCGGTGCTGCCTGGGTATTATGTCAACTCGAGCAAACCACAAGCCACAGTACAGACCCTTGCCAGCCAGAGACCCCCTGCACTGTGCCCACTGTGGAGCCTGGCTGGCACTCGGCCAGAGCCCCCCTGCACTGTGCCCGCTGTGGAGCCCAGCTGGCACTCGGCCGGAGCCCCCCTGCACTGTGCCCACTGTGGAGCCCGGCTGGCACTCGGCCGGAGCCCCCCTGCACTGTGCCCGCTGTGGAGCCCGGCTGGCACGCTCCCTGGGGTTCAGTTCTAGATGAGGCAGATCAAAGATGATTCTCCATCCAGAGGATCCCAAGCATTTCTCTCAAAGGAAATCCTTCCACCACCTCTGATGGAGCATGCCGTTAATTACAGCCAAGTCCCGGCACCCGCCTCCAGGGACCGTTCTTAGGGACGTTCTAGTTCTGAAGGTGCTTTGGCCGTGGCATCCTGGTTGAAAATCCATTTAGAGGAACAAGCAGTTGAGTGAGCCCTGGTGGGTCCATTCAATGGAGTCCAAAGTAGCTTACACCCGGTTGGTCTGAAAGTTGCACCCAGGGAAAGGCAGAAGGAGACTGATGCCTATTGAACGGCCCTCCAAGCAGTGCCTCGCTCCAAGAAATGCTTTCTGTAAGTTATCTTGCTTATTTTTTTGTTTTTGTTTTCTTTTTTTTTTTTTTGAGTTGGAGTCTTGCTCTGTCACCCAGGCTGAAGTGCAGTGGCGTGATCTCAGCTCACTGCAACCTCCATCCCCGAGGTTCAAGAGAATCTCCTGCCTTAGCCTCCCAAGTAGCTAGGCTTATAGGTGCCCGCCACTGTGCCCCTGCTAATTTTTGTATTTTTAGTAAAGATGGGGTTTCACCATGTTGACCAGGCTGGTCTCGAACTCCTGACCTCATGATCCACCTGTCTCAGCCTCCCAAAGTGCTGGGATTACAGGCGTGAGCCGTAGCAACTGGCTTTATTTATTTTTCTTCATAAAGAAACTAGATATTTTTATCCCTGTTTTACACTAAATCCTAAAGAACATCTCAAAGGCAGGAACTTGTGTCTCCCTCCCTTTCCTTCCCAGCACCCAGCATACAGCACAAGCCTCCATCCAGTTGACTGCAGCAGAAAACATGGATGCCTGCTGGCCATGTGCTGGCCACGCCCTCAGTCCTTGACATGTGCTAACTAATCCCGTGCTCAATGCCCATGGCAAATACTGTGTCAGACCCATTTCACAGAGTCTGAAGCCCAGAGGGGCTGTGACTTATCCGTGCTAAATGCCAAGAACATTGGGGGTGCCAGGAGTCACCCCTGGCATTCCTGGGCTCCTGGCTAAAGTGTGTAGCCTCTGGCTCTCCTGCTTCTCAGCCCATAGCAGTTGAAGGACTGAATGAGTGAGTGCCCCTGCTGCCTCCTGGCTGCAGGTAAGTCCCCTAGACCTGTTAAGCCTCAGTGTCCTCATCTGTAAAATGGGCTTCCCTGCTCCCCACCAGGAGCTGCCTTGTGTTGTTATGAGAGAGATGTGACCTGATTCCAGAGACTCGGCTCCTGTTGTGTGGACTGCCAGCTTTGTGGGGGCAGGGAGGGCGGGGCCCCTGGGGCCATCTGCAGCCCCTGGCGCCTGTCTCCAAGTGTCTGATGAAGCACCTGAATCTAGGACCTGGGGTCCTCGGGGCATGGAGACTCACCCTGGCTCCTTCCTTCCTCTGTGGCCCTGAGTCACTGGCTTAGGAGCCCCCAGCTCAGCAGCCTGCATGAGCTTCAAGTGCTCTTGGAGCAGCCCAGGCTCACACCTAGGACTCGAGGCCACGATGACCACCTGGCACGTCCCTCTGCCCAGCACGGCCCCAGCCCTGATGGCTCCCAGCCCTCTGGAAAAGGCCAGCCCGGCTGGATGAGGGACGCCAGCCCAGACAGTAATGAGGGTTCCCTGTGGAATGAGAGAGACCACATGGTTGGCGGTGGCGCCTGGATGGCACCCAGCATTTTTCCAGGGCATTCCGGGAATCCCGCTCTGGCTCCCTGTCTGACGCACTTGGAGTCAGGGCTCGAGCCAGCCGCCCGCTCTGGGCTGGCCGAGAGACAGGCCGCCTGTGTCCCAGGAGTGCCGGATGTGTGAGGAAGGCTGGAGTACCTGGCTTAAATGGGCCCGGCTCACCACCCCCGTTTCACAGATGAGGACACAGAGGCCCAGAGGCAGGGCAACCCGCCCACCCTGGATACCCTGTCAATCATCAGAGTGGCTCCCCTCAGATCCCGCTCACCCCATCCTGCCGTGTTTTCGACTGCAGCAGTGGGACCACCCAGACCCTGCCTCACCCTGGCTGAGAAAGGAGGGGCTGGGCCTTCGGCACCAGCGAGAGGCCCTGGGACTGCCACGTGCCATCATACACCCCCATCCCCAGGACACAGAGGCTTCATCTGGTTATTTATGGAACCGTCACTCCCTGCCACAGCCTGCCCAGGACACGGTTTCTGCCTTTGAGGACACACATAGGAGCAGTGGCCTCCAGGCCCGAGCTGTAAATGCCAAAAAGAAGGGAGCACAGTGGGAGGATGGAGCACAGGGATGGAGGCACTGGGGAGAAGGGTCCTGAGTCCGCCAGAAAAGCCAGCCCAGGACCCATGGCTGCTGGGCTTCAGGCAGAAGCCCCCCCACCCAAGAAAGTGGCCCCTGTGGTTGTCATTGGGGCCTTGGCAGGGGTGTGAATGAGGGTTGGACTCAGCCATCCGCTCCAAGCCAAGCCAGGAGGTCAGCCTGGAGGAAGGGGCCTGACTGTAATTGGTACAAGTGTGCAACCTGAGCTGGTAGCTGCTTGAGGAGAAGGATGAGTAGTGCCAGCAAGCCAACCAAGAGCCTGACGAGTGTCCTTGGGGACATCTGGGGTTGGTGCTAAGGTCTGGGAATGAGCTCTGGGTCATGCTAGGAGCTGTGGGACAAAAGGACTTGCTCTTTCAGCCATACTGGACCCAGAAGAAAGGGTGGATCCCAGAAGCTGGAGCAGAGGGCGACATTGCTCCAGCCACCCAGGAGTCCCAGCCTCAGCTCACAGCTGTGTCTGTCCAGGGTGACCTGTCACTACCTCCCCCACCATCCCGCCAAAAGAAACCTTCCTTGCTTCCCTGGACAGATTCAGCCCTAGAGGGGCGAGAGCAACACCCAGCAAGAGGGAGGGGACAGAGGAGAAACTGACCGCACCCCTGGCCCCTGGACTATGCGGAGCGGAGCTGAGCTGGCGGGGGAGGGAGCTTCAAAATCTATGAGTCTCAAATGTAATACAAGACTTGCCTGGACTTTGAACTATCCGAAGTGCCTGGAAAGATGACAAGAAATCACTGCAGTTCCTTGCAAGGAGGGAGAGAGAGTTTGCCAGGCAGGAGTGAAGGGGGGACTGAGAAAGAATGAACAGGAACAGACACAGTGGCTCACCCCTGTCATCCCAGCACTTCAGGAGGCTGAGGCGGGTGGATCACGAGGTCAGGAGGTCGAGACCATCCTGGCTAACATGGTGAAGCCCTGTCTCTACTAAAAATACAAAAAGGTAGCTGGGCATGGTGATATGAGTCTGTGATCCCAGCTACTCAGCAGGCTGAGGCAGGAGAGTCGCTTGAACCCGGGAGGTGGAGGTTGCAGTGAGCCACTGCACTCCAGCCTGGGTGACAGAGCAAGACTCCGTCTCCCCCAACCCCCCCAGAAAGGGAATGAATAAAGGAATTAAGTGCAAAGTGCTGGCTGGATGTTAAACCTGTTTAATCTTCACAGGTGACCTTTGAGTGGAGCCTGTTATCTGCTCGCTTTCCAGAGGGAGCCACTGAGGTACAGCGAAGCTAAAGGAGGCCCCAAGATCACACAGCCAGCACACAGCAGAGCTGGAACCAGATGGAGCAGGCTGGCCCCTTCCTGGTCTGTGGGGCTGCTTCCCGGCAGACACACTTGCATGCCTGTTGATTCATCCCCCTCTGTCTCCATGAAGCCAATGCCAGTGTCGTGGATGGGGCGCTTGCTGGGAACCCCGCAGCCCTGTGCGAGCATCACATGTCATCTGGTGGAATCCCCATTTACAGATGGAGACAACGTTAATCTCAAAGGAATTCATCTCTAACAGTGAAGCTTCAGAGTCCAAGAAAGATGTGGGAGGGATTATCTGAAAAATACCTCCCTATATCCCTGAGGACAGACACCTGCTGCACAGGGCCAAGGAAAAATCACAGAGCTGGGGGGGGCCTGAGTTCGAGTAATAACAGTGTAACCAAGTATCCCCATTTTTCTAAGAAAAATATGATGAGTTATTATCTTTCTCTTTTCTCTGATTCTCCCTATTCCCTACCTCCTACTTATCCCTTTAGGACTACAATTATAGCCAGGTGCAGTGGCTCATGCCCTGTAATCCCAGCACTTCGGGAGGCCGAGGTGTGCGGATCACCTGAGATCAGGAGTTCGAGACTAGCCTGACCAACATGGAGAAACCCCATCTGTACTAAAGATACAAAATTAGCTGGGCATGGTGCTGCCTGCCTGTAATTCCAGCTGCTCGGGAGGCTGAGGCAGGAGAATCGGTCGAACCTGGGAGGCGGAGGTTGTCGTGAGCTGAGATCGCACCATTGCACTCCAGCCTGGACAACAAGAGTGAAACTCGGTTGAAAAAAGGACAGAAGGGAGGGAGGGAGGGAGGAAGGAAGGAAAGAAGGAGGGAGGGAGGGAGGGA
>CM052648.1:25765045-25819884 GCA_028533165.1 Leontopithecus rosalia | reverse complement strand
AGAGAGAAAGAGAGAAAGGGAAGGAGGGAAGGAAGGAGGGAAGAAGGGAGGGAGGGAGGGAGGAATACAATTGTAACCTTTTGCCTCCCCTTCACCTGAAGCTTGCTATAGGTCAAGTCCATCTAGCCACCTGCTTAGATGCTGCAGAGTGGAACTCCCACCCCCTAGGAGGCTGCCTCCAGAGATAGCAATCCATCTGCAACCCAAAGGATGTCCGCTCTGAAATTCCTCCCACCTGGAGAGGTTTCAGCTGCTTTTACAACCTAGTCCTGCCCATGGAGGTGCCAGCAGTCACCAGCTTGACCACTGCCTGGCAGATCAAGTATCAAGCCGCCACACAGAGGCCCCCACCTGCTCGCTCCCTTCCCTCTGTACCACTCATGTTAGGCCCCCTTTAAAAAGCACTTACTTTCTGCTCCAAAATTAAAGCAATGCCCTTAAGGCAGGAAGCCTGTACTTCTTCCCCAAGCGGGCGTGGGAATAAAACATCACTCTCTTTATGTCGGGCCTGACTTGCTAATTGAACTCTGCAAGTGGCAGGCCACCGAACCTGTGTTTTGGTTATGACAGCGACAGCTGCTGTGTGCCAGTGAGCCACTCATGGTTTTGAGTGTGTTATGCACATTATCTCATTGACTCTTCCCACAATTCCAGGATGGAAAGGCCACCGAGCCCCAAGGGATCAAGGGTTCCACCTGAGGTCACAGAAAGTGACAGCCAGCTAGCCAGAAGGCAGAGGCCACCCTCCCACTTGCCCTTGGCTGCCCTGGTGGGGCCACAGATGCTTCCCCTGAAGGTATCTGTGACTCAGTTTCCCGTTGTGAAGAGCCTGTGGGCCGCATCATGGGTTTCAAGGTCTCTCTGGTCTCTGGCATTCTGGGACCCCGCCCTCCAGCTTCTTATTTTCTCCCTCACCTTCTGCTCACCTGTATTGCCCCCCACTGTGCAGTGTAGCCTGTCACCAAGTGCTGGACACCCTCTTGGGGCAGAATTGGCAGATTTTCATGTGTGGGAAAGTAGAAAAGTTCCTTTTTAAAGTTTCCTTTCTTATTAAAGTGTGCTAATAACCTTGTTAAGCCCTGTCCTCTGTAGCTGTTAGACACGCCGTGCTTACAGGCACGTAGCACACTCTGTGTACTTTAACCAAGATATCTGTGCTGGACGTGCTCACAGGTATGTCCCAGCTCGCCACTGCTTTTACCTGTTTAGAAAAGTTGTAAGTTGTCAGCCAATTGGGTTTTAGTTTAGATTGTGAGGTCTGGCTCCAGCCAATGGAAATCAGACACAGCAGTGAGGACGACCCAAATGCGTAAGGGATACATTTGTGTGCTTTCCTTTGTTCGTTGTACTCTCATGGCAAGATGGCTGGCGAGGGTGCCCTTCCTGCAGCCCAGGAAGTAAAAATCATGTTGCTGAAACATCCTTTGTCTCAGTGCTGATTTTTCTTTGTGGCACTGAGCATCTATTTCCAACATCATGGCATGTTGGCTGCTGCCCCCCAACACCAGCAAGCAGCAGAGATAGTGAGCCCACGGCCACTTGTGACAACCATTCCCCTCCAGCTTCCCCTACCGCCCCCAGTCATATCTTCATTAGAGAACTAATAGTTTCCATGAACTGAAAAAGGCCACAGCCCTCCCTTCTTCTCTCCTGGGCCTGTGCTGTCCCCTCCCACACTGACCCTGGGCCTGCCCAGGTGACTGGCTTTGGTGTGATGGAGACAGGGGCTTGGAAAGCCCTGGTGTGTTAGGATTTATCCACTCAGTACACTGGGAACATTGAGGCCACCAGGTCAGTGAGCCCAAGGCAGTCTCCTGCACAGACCGATAGGGGAAACTGAGGGGCCCCAATGCCATCTGCCAGGCACCAGCCATACAAGTGACCCCATCCGAGACCCTGCCATCACCAACCAACCTTCTGGCAGACCACAGAGCATGGCATTACCCTGCAGGTAAGAGTCCAGCCCAGCCAGCCCACAAAATGGCTCAGGCAGCCCAGAGTCACGAGCTCAAGAAATCACTAAACCACAGAAATTGGGCTGGTTTCTTTCACAGCAAACACTAACTGATGCAGTCACTAACATTCGCTGTGAGGATTGGGCGCTGGGTATGAGTGTTCAAGACTTCTGTGTATTGCAGAATTGCTTTCAGCGTAGACTGGCCTGGAAATCATCCTCTACACCAAAAGCTTAAGTTTCTAAAACCTGCTCAGAGCTCTAGCGTGGACCGCAAATGGTGGCCAATGGGGCAGCAAAGGTGACCAGATGCAGAGACACAGGGTCACATTCTCAAGGACTTAGGTCTAGGGGCAGGTGTTTTACTGAGTCCTCTGGGGGCAGCAAGTCTTCCGGAAATGGGGTTGGTGAAGACACATTCACAGTGAAACCGACAGAGATCCTGAACGCTGTCTGGAAGGAAAAACCGCGGTCCTGGCAGAGGAACAGTGATTCCAGCAGGGAATTGCTCAGGACAGAGAACAACGCAGCCCAGATTTTGATCCAGGGGTAATTAGCTTAGCTGAGGAGTTCCCCAGTCCCTAAGTGGAGAGGGGATCCAGACCCCACAAATTATTTTTCTATCGTATTGTATGTATCTGTGCACCACATATGATAGAATATTTATATAACTATTTTAGTTAATGGCCTAACAAAACATAGACATTATTATTCTAGAGTAAGGACCTGCAAAACACTTTTTTTTTTTTTGAGACAGAGTTATGCTCTTGTCACCCAGGCTGGAGTGCAATGGTGTGATCTCTGCTCACCACAACCTCCACTTCCCGGGTTCAAGCGATTCTCCAGCCTCAGCCTCCTGAGTAGCTGGGATTATAGGAATGCGCCACCACACGTGACTAATTTTGTGTTTTTAGTAGAGACAGGATTTCTCCATGTTGGTCAGGCTGGTCTCGAACTCCTGACCTCAGGTGATCCACCCGCCTTGGCCTCCCACAGTGCTGGGATTACAGGCATGAGCCACTGCACCTGGCCTCCTCCCTTTCTTTTTGAGGTGGAGTTTCACTCTTGTTGCCCAGGATGGAGTGCAGTGGTACAATCTTGGCTCACTGCAACCTCTGCCTCCCAGTGATTCTCCTGCCTCAGCCTCCTGAGTGATTGCAGGTACCCACCACCACATCTGACTAATTTTGTATTTTTAATAGAGACAGGGTTTCACTATGTTTGCCAGGCTGGCCTCGAACTTCTGACCTCATGTGATCCACCCACCTCGGCCTCCCACAGTACTGGGATTACAGGTATAAGCCATGTGCCCAGCTGCAAAACGCTTTTAATTTTCTTCAGACACTCTGACAGACAGACACCTGTTCTAGCGACCAGTTACATCTTCCTGAGTGGGCCTGAAGGTGTGGAGTCCCTTCCCTGGACAAGGTTGCTAGGTTTCATCTGACTGCCCAGGCAATACAGTGAGACAGGTGGGAGCCCATTTTACAGATGGGAAAACCAAGGCTGTTCAATGTCTCCATCTGGTACATGGGAGGCCTGGGAGTCCAAGCATGCCAGCACCTCTGACTGCACATCCAGCAGGCCTTTCCCAGCGTCATAGGCACCGGAACCAATGCCACCTCCCTCCTTCCTGCTGGTGGAGGGACAGACCCTTGCACGCTGGCCCCACAGCCAACACTCGGGTCTTCCCTGGAGCTCTTTCCTGGAAGCGAGAGCCTTGACCAAGCAGTCAGCCGCAGGGTATGGTGGGGGAGAGAACTCCTCCAGGGTGGGATCCACATTCAGCCTGGCTTCCATGGGTGTCAATAAGAACCCGACCTCAAAATGTCCCTTGGCTAAGGGTAGGAAGATATTGGGTGTGGGCTGGGAACTCTCTCCAGAGAGGTGAGGTTCAAGCGTGTCTTTATTTCCAAGGTTGCGCTTGCCCAGAGCAGGGGATTGGGTTTGTCTTTTCAGCCCGTGGATACATTTGGCAGCAGCTTCCAATCCGATTAGTTCTTCCCTGCCCTGGAGGGGCCCGGAGGCGAGGCAGCAGCCAGGGCTCTTTCATTTGTCTGGGAGGAGCACCTGACTGCTGAGCTAGGGGGACGCTGGTGGTGATGAATTTGTCCTCCTCCCCAGGAGGGGGCTTGGGGCCAGCAGCGGAGAAGACGGTCTTCCTCAGGGCTGCTCTGCACAAAGCTGGCAGCAGGGGACACCCAGGCAAAATTGGAATGCCCACATTTGGCAGGGGCAGTGGGCATTGGGGCCTCGCCCCCAGCCCCCACCTGTCATCTGTGCCCACAGTGGTCTGCCTGCTCTGCTGGCCTCCACCTTCCTGCCTCCAGGCCTTTGCCCTTGCTGGGTCCCCTGCCTGGAGCGCCGCACCTGCAGCTTTTTGGTGTTATTTCCAAAGGCGGTTACACAGGCAGGCTGCCAAGAGCACCTCCTGCAGGGAGGGCCCGCCCCGCCTTCCCTGGAGACCCCCGAGCCCTGCCCCCTCCCCCGCTCTACCACCATGACTTCTCTCCGAACTTGCCATGGCCCCTCGTGGTTGTTTCCTGCCCGTCCTTCCCTCCCCAGACGTTAACCCCGAGGACAGAGACTTTTGTTCGTGGCCTGGAAGGGTGTGCCTGATGAACCCTTCACAGGGGATAACCGTGCTCCCCAGTTATCGGCTAAATGCTTGAGTTTACAAGAAGGTGACCTGGAGCCTCACTACCATCTTCTCAGGTGGGGCAGACAGGCCAGGATTCATGCCCAATTTTGCCAGCAGGAGAAACTGAGGCTCAACAAAAGGAGACTTGCCTGATGTCACAGAAAAGGTGAGAGGCAGAGTCAGGCCGAGCCCAGGTCCAAGCCAGCCAGCACCAGGGACTCTCACACAGGGGACGTGGTGTGGGGCAGCTCTCTGCAGAGCCTGCCGTCCCTCGGGTGGGGGGTACAACGAGGTCATCACCAGTAACGTGCCATTGCAAACAACTGGGCTCCTAGAGAGTGACTCACAAGTGACCTGGCCTGGCCCCAGCAGAGGACACACAACAGTGGGCAGGAATCCCCAGCTGGCTTCCGGGAGAGGGTTGGGGAATATTCTCAGGCTGGAGAGAGTTTGTGCAAGGGCCCTGGGGCAGGATGCATTTGAAGCAGTGACAGATGCTCAGGGTGACTCATGCCAAGAGCAGAAAAGCTGCTGGCCAGCCAGGGGCCAGGTCGGAGCCTGCAGGACCTCATGGGCTGTGCTGAGATGTTCCATCTTTACCTGAGGGAAAGGAGGC
Organism: Leontopithecus rosalia; assembly: GCA_028533165.1. Lineage (NCBI taxonomy): Eukaryota > Metazoa > Chordata > Mammalia > Primates > Cebidae > Leontopithecus > Leontopithecus rosalia. The sequence continues at coordinate 25,814,673 of CM052648.1, read as the reverse complement.
CCCTGAAGGCTTTATGTGGGGTGATGTCACCAGGTCTGAGGACCCAGACTTAGTCGTTGGGGACCCTTTCTGGCCACCAACCCTGTCTCCTGGCAGCCCAGGTCCCATTGGGTATGAAAGCACTTAGGGCATTTCTGCAACATCCAAACCAGATGTCACAGGCTGCCTTAATGACCGATTGATCCTCCTGCTGGAATCAATTTCCTGTTTCAGACCAGAAGCGCAGCCGAATGGGGGTTACCATATGAAGAGCCAGAGAAAGGGTAAACATGAATCTGTGGGCACAACAGGACAGTAAGAAAAACATACGGAGGAAAACTAAGCTAAAATGTTCGGAGACACTTGCCTTTCTGCATTTACTATGAGGTGTAAAGGGCTCACTTCAATTAGACCATAATACGTCAAAGATGCGCATAGGAATCCATAGAGTAACTGCTAAAAATAACTAAAAATGTGTAACTAACAAGCTAATGGGAGGGGAGAGGCCAAATAATAAAAATATTTGATCATTCTAAAGTAAGTAAAGAGGGTGAAGAAATATAGAACAGGTGGGACAAGTAGAAAAGAAATAATTTTCTTAAAGACAAAATTATGTCATAATTCTAATTGAGTTCGTTCGCTTTTTAAAGCCCCACTATATGCCGCTTCAAAGAGACAGCTTAAATAAAGGACTTGAGAGGTGAAAGTTAAAAGATGGGCTGGCCGCGGTGGCTCACGCCTATAATCCCAGCACTTTGGGAGGCCGAGGTGGGTGGATCACGAGGTCAAGAGATCGAGACCATCCTGGTCAATGAGGTGAAACCCCGTCTCTACTAAAAATACAAAAATTAGCTGGGCATGGTGGCGTGCGCCTATAGTCCCAGCTACTCAGGAGGCTGAGGCAGGAGAATTGCTTGAACCCGGGAGGCGGAGGTTGCGGCGAGCCGAGATCACGCCATTGCACTCCAGCCTGGGTAACAACAGCGAAACTCTGTCTCAAAAAAAAAAAAAAAGATTAAGATCATGCAAACTCTAACCAAAAAACAGTACATTAACTACAGTAACATCAGGTAAAGTCGATTTTAAGGCAAAAATCATCTCTAGAGATAAAGAGGAATATTTAATAATGAAAAATTATCAGTTGCCAAGAAGATAAAACAATTTTTAAATTTCTATAAACCTGACAACATAATCTCCAAATAAACAAAGCAAAACATGGACAGAACTAAAAGGAGAAATAGGTAAAGCAGCAATCACAGTGGGAGATTAATGCATTTGTCTCAGTAACTGATAAAAGGAGCAGACAAAAACAGTCTGGATATGGAAGACTCAGACAACATGGTAAAGAACCCTGACCTAACTGACATACACAGAACACTGTAAAACAACAGCAGTGGGGTTCATGTTCGTACCGAGTGTGCATGGAACATCTACCATGATGGATTATATGCTGACCCATAAAACAAGTCTTAGCAAATTTCAAATGATTAAAATCATACATTCTTTAACCACAGTGAAATTAAACTGAAAATAACAAAAAGGCAACTAGACTATCTCCACTGTTTATACTTCTAAATAAACAATCACAAAACGATTACAGTGAAAATTAGAAAATAATTGTGAACTAAACAGTAACAAAAATGAATTATCAAAATATGTGCAAGTTAGCTGAAACAGTACATAGACGAAAGCTTATAGTCTCAAAATATATTTTAGGGGGAAAAAGGCTGAAAAGAAGTTATATAAATATACATTTCAAGAGACAAAAGGAAACACCCCAAAATCCCCAAAACAGCAGCAGCAGCAACCACAACAAAGTAAACCCAAAGAAAATAGAAGAAATAAAAAAGAGATCTGAAAATAAAATAGAAAATGAATATATGATAGTAAAAAAATCAACAAGGTTTAAGGTTTATTTTTCAAATGCATAATAAAACTGATAAATCCCTAGTATGACTGACCAAGAAAATAGAAAGCAATATCTAGAATAAAAAGGAGACATCTCTACAGACCTTACCATCATTAAGAAAGGATATTATGAACACCTCTTTATTGCAAATTTCATATTTAGTTGAACAAACCCTTAGAAAAATAAAACTGACCAAGAAAAAATAAAAAGTTTGAATAGTCCTCAAAGCATTTGCTTTATAATTTAAAACTTTTTCACAAGGAGACCTCCAGGCCCAGATAACCTCCCAAGTGAATTTTCTCAAACACTTAAGAAATATATAGCACCAACTGTATACAAATTATGCACATAACAAAAAAGTGGAAATATTTTTCTACTTGTTTTAGGGGCAAAGCATAGCCCTCATACTTAAAGCTGATAAAGACATTCTCCAAAAGCAAACACACCTATAGATTTATCCCATCACACCTGTTCCTCTTACAATGGGATTGACAGTCTTCATTTCCTGCGTTTGGGAGGAGTCTTGTGATTTCCCCACCAATGAAGAGCTGTAGAAATGATGTTATATGATTTCCCATGCTAGGTCTTAAATAGACAAATGAACATATACCTCTCTCTCTCTCCACCCCCCACCCTCCTCCCCGCTCTCTCTCTATCTTACCCTATACCCTCTCTCTTCCCCTCCCTTTCCTTTTCTCCTTTCAATCTCTTCCTCCTTTTCCCTTTCCCTCCCTCCCCATCTCTTTCTTAAGCCACTTGGTTTTGGAATCCAGCAGCCATGTTGTGAGGAAGCCCAAGCTACCTGGGGAGCTTGCATATGGTGTTCATCTGAAAGCCCCAGCTAGGGCCCCAGTCAACAGTCAGCATTGCCTCCAGGCATAAAAGTGAATGAGACTTCATATCATTCCTGCCCTCAAGCCCCTCAAGTCTTCCAGCTGAGGCTCCAGAAAGTACAGAAAATAGTCAGTCTGTCCCTGCTCTGTCCTGTCTGAATCCCCAATGATAGAATCCATTGGAGATAAGACTATTGTTGCTTTAAACCCACATATTTTGTTGCCATTTGTATGCAGTTATTGCTGCATAAAATATTAACACAAAAAAATTAAAGATGCAAAACGCCTCAATAAATATTTGCAAACAGAAGCTAGCTATATATACCAGGAACAATATGCTATAATCAATTGGATTTACTCTGGGAATGCCAGATTGATTTGATATTTGACAGTTAATCAATCAATGTAATTCACCACATTAGAAGAATAATATTCAGAATGATATGTTTATCTCTTTAAATGTGCAAATAGCACTTGATAAAATTCAACACACATTCATCATTTTAAAAAATGTTTAGCACTTTAGGAATAGAAGAAACTTCCCTAATATGAGAAAAGGTATTTGCAATATGCACAGTAAATATAATACTTAACGGTGAAAGATTAAAAACGTTCCCCTGAGATCAGGAACAAGTCAGGCACACCCACTGCATCTACTCAACATTCACATTGTAGCCAGCATAATAAGGCAAGAAAAAGAGAAAGGACAAGGATTTGGAGAAAGGGAAGCTGTCAGCGTGAATCCATGTCATTATAGTGAACCCCACATTTCTCTTCAAAGAATCAGTATGTCCGTATGTTCAGCTCTCTCATTCTTTAATTCTCCTTTTAATTCCAGTAAACAACCTTCTCCACGGTTCTAATCAGTAGTTCACATCTGCTCCCGTGGCCCCCGGCTCTGTCCTGACTCATCCCAGTCACCTGCTCTAGTCACCTGCTCCGGTCACGTGCTTTGACCTAGGTCACCCCAGCTACTTGCTCTGCCCCACCCGTAACTGTCCTTCCTGCCAAAACGCCCACCCTACCCCTCCAGCTCAGATCCCGATCTCTTTAAAATAGCCAATTGGGATTAGTCTAGCTTGTGTGGCCTATAGAGGAATGACAATAGAGGAATGACACAGCAGCAGGGACGACACCCGTCAGGCGTAAGTGCCCCTCCCCACCTTGTCCAGGCGTGCGGCCACCATTGATTGCTCTCTCCATGCGCGGCACCCTTCTATAGAGGTAAACTGCCTTGCTGAGAGGATTTATCTTCAAGCGCTATTTCTTTTGCAGCATCAAAATCTTACTTATAACAATGTCATTATGATTACGATAGATAATTCAAAAAAATCTATAGATAATCCATTAGAAAGAAGACATTTGGCAAGATTACTAGATACAAGGTCAATATACCGTGCACACCATGGCTAGGATGAATTTTTAAAATAGTGTACAATAACAGCAAAACACAAGGCATCAGGGAATCCCTTTAACAAAAGATGTGCAAGACCGCTACACAGAAAAATTATGATATCATTGAGAGAAATCAAATAAGATCTTTTTTTTTTTTTTTTGAGACGGAGTTTCGCTCTTGTTACCCAGGCTGGAGTGCAATGGCGCGATCTCGGCTCGCCGCAACCTCCGCCTCCTGGGTTCAGGCAATTCTCCTGCCTCAGCCTCCTGAGTAGCTGGGACTACAGGCACGCACCACCATGCCCAGCTAATTTTTGTGTTTTTAGTAGAGACAGGGTTTCACCTTGTTGACCAGCAGGTCTTGATCTCTTGACCTCGTGATCCACCCACCTCAGCCTCCCAAAGTGCTGGGATTACAGGCGAGAGCCACCGCGCCCGGCCCCAAATAAGATCTTTAAAACAACGGAGGGATATGTCAGTTCATGAACAAGACGACGCAGTACTGTGAAGATTTTCATTCTGTCCCTATTGATCGGTACATTAATGCTTTCCCAACCCAACAGCAGGCTTTTGTGCACATGTGTGTAAATTGATAAGCTGATCCTATAATTCATAAGGACATTTAAAGGACCTATAATATTCAAAGCATCCTCAAAGAGGAAATGAAATAGGATCTCACAGTCTTAGATTCGAGACTTGCTGCCAAATCAAACCCGAATGTTTGGCTGAGCATGAGTGTACATGCAGGGAGGTGCGTGGGGGCATGGCGGGGAGTAGCCTCCCGGAAGAGGGGAGTCCGTACAACCTCCGAAGAAATGGGCTCAGGAAGCGGTGTGGGGGAGCGGCGGGAGCTGGCAGAATGGACAGAGCACCTGCTGTCAGTACACTACGTAGGTGCTCTCTCTTTGAATCCACAGCACAGTTCTGCAAAGCTTGTTACCATCCCATTCTGCAGGTAAGTAAATTGAGGCTCAGAGAGAGGAAGCCACTTGCCCAAAGTCACATACAGCCATGAGTCAAACATAACTCCAACTCTATGACCTGTGCTGTGCATCTAATAACAAAGACTGGCCTGGCGCAGAGAGGAGACCCAGGAGAGCGCAGGGGAGGAGGCCATGCAGGTGTCTGTATCCCTGCAAAGCAGAATGCCCCCACAGCTGCAGGCGGGCGTCTCCGGGGTGCGGCTGAGGCTGCCTTCTTCCACACTGGGGCAGGCCTGGGGCTTGTGTCCCTGCAGCTGAATCGTGCACAGCCCAGACACTTTCTGCTTACAAACCGAGTTGTTTCTTGGGTGGTCTGGAAGGGAGGGGGGTCACAGGCCCGCCTGAGAGGCAGTAACGCTGCAGCAGTGGCTGCCTTAGGCGCTGGTGACTAGATCAGCTCCACTCAGATCTGTAAGCAAAGGCTCAGCCAAGGTTTGGACACACACAAAAAAAGTTATTCTCAGCAAGTAGGGTGCATTCTTTATACTTCCAGCGAATTTGAATCATGCCACAGGCAGCGATACCAATGTTGGCTCCAAACAGTTTCCTTTTGCTCTAGGGTTACACGGGGCCCTGGGAGGGATGCAACCAGAAGGTCCTGGGAATAAGTCTGGGGACCCCCATCCTGAGTGCAGCAGGACGTCAAGCTGACAACGAGAAAGCTGGGTCTCCCCAGCCCATATCTGGCCCCCGTGTACCCCCGGGCAAGGCAGGTTTCAGTATCCTCCTCTGTGAAATGGGAACATCAGCCACCTCACTTCACTACTAGGAAGAGTCCCTGAGACCCAGAAGGGTAGAAGCCACTCCTGGGACGGGCGCACAGTGGCTGCGCAGGAAATGCCGCCTCGTGGCCCTCGAGGGCTACGGAGCTGAAGGGTGGTGGGAATAGAATGACCCTGCCCAAAGCTGCATAGCAAGGAGTTGTTGGTGGGGCCCAGGGTGGGGTCCGGAGCCCTCCAGCCCCCAGACCCATTTGCTGATGGACTCCTGAAGAACAAAGAGCCTCCAGACTCTATAAGTCCTCCAGGATAAAAGGAAGCCCAAACAGCTCACAGACTGTCTGGACGTGCAGTCCTCCTGGAGCTGCCGGGCTCTCTGTGGCAACAGCTGTCCTGGCAATAGGAGCCGAGGAAGAGGGAAGCTTGACTCTGCAGGAGTGGAGTTTGAATCAGGAGCTCCCATGATCTGGGTGTCCCCAAACACTGGGAGCAGGAGCCATCTTGGGAGGGGCACCGGCTCCCCGATGTCAGAAGGCCCCTCTCGGGGACGGAAAGGCCGTATGCCTTTATAGTTATGACTGAGTGCAGACTCCCTCTGGTCTCCCCATCTAGGATGCTGTGTGGCCTTGGGCCAGTGCCTCGACCTCTCTGGGTCTCAGTGTCCTCAGTGGTAAAATGGCATCAGGATGGTGTGTCCTGTATGAATGGTGGAGCAGGTTCCATGAGTTAAGAAGTATGCATTGCTTACCCGAAGCCTGGCACCTGCAAATGCCCCAAATGTGCTGGCTGCTATTATTAATGTTGACGTTATTATCATGTGGAATCCTGGCGAGAAGGAGTGTGGGGAGGAGGGGGAGAGGGCGGGCAAGGACGAGGAAGAAGTGAGGGACTGGGGTGGAAGAGTCCAGTTGCAGGGTGGTCTCCAGCATGTCCCTTCCTCTCACCCTCCTTAGACAAGGTGAACGGGGGCCCAGGACAATCCTGGCAGGCAGGAAGGAGACAAAGGCCTGGCTGGTACTACAAGGCATGTGGGGCTCATAGCCGCCCACTTGGCCAGTCAGGGAGGGACGATGGTGTTGGGGCCGGGCAGAGACCAAGACCGGGGGAGGCCACTGTCAGAAATCACAGCCTGCAGTGGGAGGTCAAAGCAGCTTGACCGCAAGAAGGACCGTGAAGATGGGGGTGAGCACCCCATCAACAAAGGAAGGGGAGCCCCAGGGCTGGATGTAGGGCAGAAGCTCCTGGACCACGTGCTTCCCACCTCCTGGCTGAGCACACAGACATCCGTGCCTCAGTTTCTCCTCCACTGTAAGTGGGATGATGACAGCAGCCCCGAGTCTGCAGGGTGACCTTGAGGACTGAGTGCATTCCCATTGGCAGAGCCTGGGCAGAGTGCTGGCATGCCGGGACACCAGCTAGGACATCTGTCACATGCTTGGAGGGCCGAAAGGACGGTAGCTGAGCCCCCAAGCTGTGCCCAGCTCCCCCTCCTCACTGAACACAGCCAGGAGGGCCGGAAGGACAGCGGCTGAGCCCCCACGCTGTGCCCAGCTACCCCTCCTCTTTCAGTGAACACAGCGAGGAGGTCAGGTGGGGGGTTGGGGGCATAGACGCTCAGCTCAGCCGAATTAGTCTTGTTCCCGGATCTCAATGATCACTCCTCGACCGCAGGGCGGCTTTATGGAGTGGAAAAAATCCATTAAGGTTTTTAAAGCAAAGCTCAAGACATAATCACCTCATTGTCAGGGTCTTCCCCCCTCACTCACAGGGTCCCCTCCCCCACCCGTCCTGGCCTGGCACCTCTCCCGCAGCTAAGTGGGCAAAGCCCAGGGTCAGCTGATCACACTCCCGACAGGACAGCCTGGTGAGGTGACTCCGGGCATACCCTCTCTGGAGTTTGCTATCAAACAGGGACCTGGCCTTTCCTGCTGCTCCACCCGCGCCAGAGTAACCTTTAAAAGTGCAGCTCAGACACTGTCCTTCTTCTGCCTAAAATCTCCAGTGCTCTCAGCCGTTGCCTGGCTGTCTGCCCCGACTCTCAGGCTGAGAGCACGGACCCTGACCAGGCAGCCTCAGGCCTCGTCCCCACAGGTCACGTGACCTCTGAACCCATGTCCTCATCTGTGAAATGGTGTAGAGGTCATAGTGGCCCACAGGGGCTGAAGCATAACTCAATGACCCCAGTGAAGAGTTCTGTGCCCATTGGAATGCCCATGGTCATTACCACAGCTCCTTCTCCCCACCTCTTCCTTCACTTTCCTACTGGCCACACCTGCAAATTCCCTGTCCCTTCCTTGTCATGCTTCTGTACTTTTGCAGATACTGTTCCCCTATTCCTGTCCTGGCTGACTTACAAGGCTCAGTTCAGGGCGCCTCTTCCAGGAAGCCCTCCCAGATTGCCTAGAGGAAACCTGGCCCTCCCCAACACAGTTTGGAGCACACAGGGTTGGCAGTAGACGTTGATTTTCCTGCCTCCCTGCAGATGAGCCTTCCAGGGCAGAGCCCATGTCTGGGTCCCTGGCACCTGATATAGGACCTGGCACTGTCATTGAGGGCTTGGATCAGAACTGGCATCTAGAAGCTTCTAACACAGCTGTAAGCACATGTGAGCCCTTGTTAGCCCCAGGGCCCGCCCGAGGTCTGGCATGTAAGGCCCTCTGAAGGTGAGCTCTGCCAGGCCCCTCTGCTCCCCTCCCCCACCCTGCTCTGATCCAGCTGGGCTCACCCACCTCCATGCCTCAGGCCTCTGCTCAGCCCAGTTCCTCATCCCAGATGCCTCCTCCCCTGTCCGTTTCCTTTCGCCCATAGACATCCTACACAGGCTAAGGACCCTTTCAGACTGTACTGCCTCCACACGGCCTTCTGGCTGCCCTGGCCCACGTTGAGTCACCCTTCCTCCTCTTTGCCCTTAGCCACAAACTCATGCTTCAGCCTTGAGCTGCTGCCCTTTGCTCTCAGAGAGCAGCTGATGGGCACACAGTCCTGGAGGTGGGGAGCAAGACAGGGAGGGAGGGCCAGGTAGAGAACAGAGCCTGAAAGCCGGGACACTCCCTGCAGCTTGTGGGGACAACCTGATGTCCCTGAGCAGAGACTCAGAGCTTAAGGGATTCCTTTGGGATGACACACCCACTGAGGAACAGAACCAGGATCAGAACTTGGCTGTCCAGCCCTAAAGGCTCCCCCGCCACCCCAGACCCCTTCCTCAGACTCCAACGGGTACCCTTCAACCCCAGCACCCTTGGCCACAGTTAGTGTGTGCAGGGTGGGGGGGAGAGGAGACTCAGGGGCCCCTGGGAGCCATGAAGTACAATTGCCTTGAATGAATGGAGAGGGAACAGCCTCCCCGCCTAATCGCCCTAATTCCAGTGTTTACAAACTGCTGATTTCCCTGGGCTCCAGGCTGGCACTTCAGCAAAGTGTCTTAAAATCCCTGGTTTCTGCTAAGCTCCTGTCTGGGGTGGCTTCTCGGAGGGGTGAGATGGAAAGCAGGCAGAAGGGCAAGAACCATCAGCCACACAGAACGCTGGGGAGGAGCCTCCCGGGACCTTACTGAAGGCTGGAAATGGCTGACAGCTGGGCTAGAGGAAGAGCCAGGAGGGCTGGGTGGCTGGAGCCTGGTTGGGAGTGGGGGTGGGAAAGGGGTATGGGGTGGGGTCATGAGACAAAGAGAGGGGACAGAGGGGGCAGTCACTTAGAGCCAGGGGCCTTGGTGAGTGTTAGGACTTTATCCCCAGTGCACTAGAAGTGGCTGGAGCTGCCAGGTAGTGGGGAGAAATTGCAGAATTCCAAAGACACCTTGCCTTGGGTGGGGGAGGCAGGGAACCGGCTCAGAGGGGGCTGTGGGGACCTGGTGGGAGATGAGCTGCGGGAGGGGGTGGTTTGGATGAGGGTGGCCTGGAGCCCTGGAAGGGCTGTGACAGGGCGGACACAAGTGGAGGGACTTGGGCTGTGCCTTGAAAGTGGGAAGGGCTGGTGAGTTGGATGCCTCAGGTAGAGGCAGGAGGGGCAGGAGAGGGGAGATGGAGGAGGGGAAAACCTGGCCAGGTGATGTCTGTCAGATGTCACCCTGGGATGGACGGGGCATCCAGTAAACAGGAAGTCCCTGCCGTGGGAGACAGGCTGGCCAGGCCTGCCAGTATGGATGCATGCCATGGTCGGAAGCTGGAGTTTCACTGGGGGGAGGCCCCCTGTGCCTGGATCCCGTGACTCAGTGGCACTCATGAAACCCTCTCGGTGGGCACCGCAGTGGGGGGTCTCCTGACCACACTTCACATTTTCCTAGCACTCACCCAGCCCTTTCCTGAGACCTCACTCTGGCCTGTGAGGGCGCGGCCAGCCTCAGCCCTGCTCAGATGAGGGCCGAGGACCGGCAGGTGGGGGCCCTGCCCAGCCCTGCAGCTCGCAGTGGCCCCGACTCTGGCTCCCCAGCCCCCAGTCCTGTGCTGTCAGGGGCTGGCATGCATGCTGGGCTCCCCGAAACCATCCCTGCAGTGCCCTGAGCTCTCCGCACTCAAGGTCCCCCGGCTGAGCCTGGCGCCCACGTCCCCACTGTGACTGCACTTCCCTTTGGTGAGCTCCCACCCTGTCTTTACTCTGTGCGGTACACCCAGGGTCCCGCCTGTGTCTGGCCACCCCATGGCTCCCTCGGAGCCCGAGGGCACCTCCCAGCAGACATTCAGACCTCAGTGTCCCGGCAGCTACCCTGGTCATTTCTATAAGAATTCTCCTCTGTGTTTTCCCCAACTTTCCAAATTGTCAGGCTTAATTATCCCAGAGTTGAAACCCTAGAGACAAACCTCTCGGTCTCACCACAGCCAGGCCTGTGCCAGGAGGGCGCCCCCACCCCGGAACGACCTCTGGTCCCCACTGTTCCTGCAGCTCCTCATGAAAAAACCGGGACTCACAACAGCATCTCCCTCCCAGGCCAGTGTCCCTCAGTACTGGGAGGGCTGAGTGCTGGCCTGGCAGTCAGGGCCTGTGTCCCCGACATGCTCTGACCCCATGCCCACCCCAAGCACCATGGACAAAAAGTTCTTCCCGCACTGGCTTCTGCTCTGTGACAGGGACACTGGCGCCTGGTCCCCTGCAGTCCACAAACACACGAGAAAAGGGAGAGCTGTGACTGAGGAAGGCAGATAACCAGTGGGAATGTGGCTCCCAGAGCCTCCTGGACGTGAGGCCGCCCTATGCCGAAGGCTTGGTGGACACTGGGCACAGCCACCTCTCCAGCCACATTCCAGCCACACGCAGCACGATTTTCCGAGCTTTTTTGTGCCTGAACACATGAGGGTCCTTCCCACTCCAGGCCTTTGCATGCGTGGGTCCCTCTGTCTGGAATGTTCTTCCTCATCTCCTCCTAGTGAGTGCCTGTCCATCCTGTAGCTCCCAGCTCAGAGAAGCCTCCTCCGTCCCTGAGGGCTAAGAGTAGTTACTGCCTCTGTGGCTACTCAGCCTGCTGGGGAGCTGATGTCTGTCTGTCCCCTGCCCTGGGCCATGAGCCTGTGGACACATGCCTATCTGGGGCATGGACGGGCCATGTACCCAGGGACACATGCCTATCTGGGGCACGGACGTCTTCCCAGGCAAGACCCGGTATAGGCAGGTGCTTCACAGACGTATCTTAAACCACCCCGTGAAGGGAAGGCTATTGTTATTCCCGCAAGTGGGTGAACCTGAGCCCAAAGAGTGGGGTTTGAATCTTCACCTGCTCTGCCCCAGAGCCCGCACCCCTCACAGCTGCACACAGGATCCCTGAGGTGAGATATTCACTGTGCTGTGGCCTCTGCGGGCGGCATCCCTGCTCACCCGCCCCTACCCCGGACCTGATCATTCTGCTCCTGTCCTTGTCTCGCCCATCCTCCACAGACAGCCCCAGACTCTGTAGCTCCTGCAATCAATGATGCATTTGCAAAGGGCCCTGTGGCCCTCCAGACAGACTGCTCAGGCTTTGGGTCATTATGGCCCCCATCCTGTTTTCCACACGTTTCAAAGTTCCTGTCCCAGTGAGGAGGAACAGCTTTCATGGACAGCACCCTGAGGCAGAAACCAGCAATGATTTCAGGGGAGCTGACAGCCTTATGTTCTAGTCCGTGGATTTATACATGGAGATGGGGCCAGCTCCGGGCTGGAAGCCCTGCAGCCAGTGGCAACCCTGCCTCCGTGGGGCCTGAGGCCAACACCCCCTACCCCAGCCCTCCTTGGCCGGGGAGGTCCAGGCCAGCCTCTTACCAGGCGACGACCAAACCTTCCCACACCCACCTCTGCCAGGAGCAACCGCCGGAGCTAAGGCCACCACCGTGTGCCATGATTCCCTTCCAGGGTGAGGGAGCCCCTCCTTCCCCACCACCAATGCTCACTTCGCCCTTTTGTTCTTTTCACGGCTCTTGTCTGGATTACAGTGTGTCTCATTTCGGCTTCTATTTAAGATTTTCCTCTCTTCCCGTCGCTGGAATGTGAGACGCTGGAGGCACGCACTCGGCTGCCTTTACCACTGCGGTCATCATAACGTGGCCCTCAATGGTGCCCACACCAGAGCCTTAGGATTTGTGAATGTGTCACCCTTCATGACAAAGCGGGCTTTGCAGCTCTGATTCAGCGTGGGAACCTTGTGATGGGGAAACTGTCCTGGGCCGTCCGGGTGAGCTCAATAATCACACGAGTTCTTAGAAGCAGGGACCCGGCCAGGCGTGGTGGCTCACACCTGTAATCCCAGCACTTTGAGAGGCCGAGGCGGGCAGATCATGAGGTCAAGAGATCGAGACCATCCTGGCCAACATGTAGAAACCCCCCATCTCTACTAAAAATACAAAACATTAGCTGGGTGTGATGGTGCTTGCTACTCGGGAGGCTGAGGCAGGAAGATCGCTTGAACCTGGGAGGTGGAGGTTGCAGTGAGCCGAGATCACGCCACTGCACTCTAGCCTGGTGACAGAGTGAGACTCTGTCTCAAAAAACAAACAGACCCGTGTCTGGCTGATGAGCAAGATGGGGTGGAGGGAGGGGGAGAGATTGTAAGCGTGAGAAAGACTCGACCTCCATTGCCGGTGTCAAGATCCACTAGGCTTATTACGCCAACGGGAAAGTTAAGCCCGGAGAATGAGTCATAGAGCGAGTCTGTCCTGCTTCTAAGGACTGAGTCACATCCTGAGTTTATAACTGCCGCTTCTTAGAGAATAGCCCTCTTCCCCACCGTTCTTCTTCCATGTAGGAAACCAGAGGCCGGACCTCCCCCACTTCCAATCTCTGATGTTTGCTATAGCGGAACTGCCTCCCTGATCATCTGCAGCCAGGACAATACTGTCCCAACTCAGACCAGATGGCACAAAAGACCCCGAGACTGTAGCATCTTCAGTGTGGAAGGTTAAAGACACCTTTTGCAAAAGGAAAACATCGCCTCAACCAATCAGATCATTGTAACTACGGGTTAAGCCTTGTACAGAAAGATGTCCGGGCTCGGCTAAGCTTCCCTAAACTTTGTCTCTATAAACACTCCCCAACATCCGTATGTTGGAGCACTGACTTTATTCTTTGGAATCTATGCTTCCCTGGTGGCTGGGCTCAAACTGTGCTTGAATAAACCTCTGTGGGTCTCAGGTCCACGGTTTAAGTAAACTCTCTTCAAACTAGATTCTGGCCCTTTTGACGATGTTGGGTTGACACTGGCTCTGCAGATGGAAGAAGGGGTCATGAGCCCAGGAATGTGAGCCCCCCATAGGCTGGGAATGGTCCTCAGCTGACTGCCAGCAAATAAACTCAGTCCTCCACCTCCTGGAACTGAAATCCACCTGTACCCCCATGAGCAGGAGATGAATTTTCCCCAGAGCCTCCAGAAAGACGTTGCCCATGGCCTCAATTTCAGCCTAGTGTGCCCATGTCAGACTTCTGACCTACAGAGCAGTAAGAGAATGGATGGTGCCATTGAAACCACTGAAGATGTGGTCACTGCTTATGTGGCAATAGAAAAATACACTGCTAAGTCCCCTGCCTAGAAAGGCTCTGGCCCCAGGGTGGGTCTCGACCTGGCAACAGCCCCCAGGTCATGTGACTTTCCTGAGGCTTGGAGCGCTGTGGAAGCATGTGGGAGATCACCCAGCCAGGGAGTGGCAGAGGTGGGACTCACCTTCCTCCTGGCAGGTGACTTCCACAGGGCGGGGCAGGGCGGGGCAGGGGGCAGGAGCAGCTCCGGGGTGGAGGAGGCTTCACATCAGCAGCCACCCACCTGTGCAGAGCTCCAAAGCTCTGCGCTCATAGCCCTGGGGTGCAGAAGGGAGGCAGCCCTGTACCCCGCACTGGTTCCCCACCACCAGTGTGCATGCTGCAGAGAGGGGCTGTGCTGATGTCATGCCTTCTGTCCAAGGGCTGTCCCGCAGGTGGAACGCACCTGTGCAGGGAGGATGGCTTCCCCAAGGAGCCACTTCCTGGCTGGCAGAGCTCTCCTCTGCCTGGTGAGGAAGAGCTGGTGGGCTCCGCTTGAAAAGCCACTGGGGTGGCTCTAGTTAAGACGGCAGGTGGGTGAAACACAGGCTCAACTCACAGTCACCTGCTGCTTTGAAGTGCCAGGCCCCTCTGTGACTCCCCACTGCCTCCTCCTGCTCTGAACTCATGTGGCAATTACTGGAGACTTGTCTCTGTGGCCACACCAGGGTCTCCAGGAGGGCAGAGCCGTGGCTTGCACCTCTGTGTCTCTGGCCCAGTGAAGTCCTCAGGAATCAATGACTGTTCCCTGAGCACCTGCCAGGGACCAGCCCCTGGGGCCACAGAAGCAGGAGGGGACAAGCACAGCACAAATCAGTATGACCGATTAGATAGAGCTCTTGGTCGGGGGGTACAGGTGCCAAAGGAACATCGGGATGGATGTGGGGGTTAGAGAGGGACTGGGAGGGCTCTTCCCGTGGAAACTGAGGCAGGAGGCAAGTATTAAAAGGTGAGGAGGTGGTAACCAGGGGAGGGCAGGAGGGAGGGTGGCCCGGGGACAGGGGCCATGTGGACAAAGGTGGAGGGTATGCCAGGTGTAGGACTGGAGGCTACGGCCTAGGACCCCAAGCCGGGAAGGGGCTGCAGGGGCCTGTCGGGGGCGGCTGGGGTCAGGAAGCAGATCAGACAGGCCTTCCTCGGAGCTGGGATTCTTTCCCGAGGGCAACAGGGCCCACGGTGCTTGTTCAGCCAGGGCATGATGGACACTGGTGGACTTGTGTCTCAGGAAGTTCCAAAAGCACCTGGGGGATGACTAGCCAGAGGAGCCCGATCAGATCGACCGAGCTATCTATTCATCCATCTATCTTTCTTTCTTTTTCTTCCTTTTTTTTTTGATGGCATCTTGCTCTTGTTGCCCAGGTTGGGGTGCAGTGAGTGGCGTGATCTCGACTCACCACAACCTCTGCCTCCCGAGTTCAAGGAATTCTCCTGCCTCAGCCTCCTGAGTAGCTGGGATCACAGGCATGCACCACCACGCCCGGCTAATTTTGTAGTTTTAGTAGAGATGGGGTTTCTCCATAGTGCTCAGGTTGTTCTCGAACTCCCAATCTCAGGTGATCCACCCACCTCAGCCTCCCAAAGTGTTGGGATTACAAGCGTGAGCCACCACGCCTGGCCAATCAGATCTTTCAAGGATGGGGCGACATGAGGATGAGAGACCCAGAGAAAACCGGAGCAAGGCCAGGAAACCCCGGCAGGCTCAGTGCCTTCCCTTTCTCCTTCCACTGCGCAAGCAGGGCTGAGCGGCCGCGTGTGAAACGGCCCTGCCTGGTGCCAGCTCTCCCCCACAAGTCATTTGAAAGTGTTCCCAATTGAAAACAGAACATTAAAAAGAGGAATTCAAACACAGTCAATCCCTCCCCTTGCCGGGATTAGCTGCCAGGAGCATAATGATTTTCATTAATACCATCAGCTTTCCTGCAACTTGATTATAATTACTCTCCAGTCCTCGTTCCCTTCTGAGGGGTGAGTGATGCTGAGTGGAATCTACATTCATCAAACCTCCTGATCACATCTGAATCGGTGGCCTGAACTCAGAGCCTGCAACCAATAGGAGAGGCCAGAGGGGACAGCCAGGTACCGCCTCTCCCTGGGGTGACACATCCATATGGATGGGGGATGGATGAACACAGATTTGGCCCTGATCAGCTGCCTCCCTGCTGCTGCCTCTGTCCGCAGGGGCTGTCCTCATCCATCACCTGTGAGGCCCTCACACAGCTCCTGGAGGCAGGAATACTGTTTGCATTTTGAGACAAACGAGAACTGTGGTGCAGAAAGGTCATGTGACTTCCTGAAGGTGGCCCAGCCTGTTGGAAGTCAGTGGTAAAGCCAGAGCCAGTGGGTGGGTGGGGGTGGGGGGGGTGCTGGAAGGGAGAAAATGGCAAAGAAAGGGGGCAGGAAGAAGTGGGAGGCCTCTTTCTGGGCTACCCAGACCCCTGGGAGAACACCCAGCACCCTGTCTGGCCACCCAGTCTGTGCACCGGCACCAGCCCCACCCAGCCCCTACACAATGATGCTGGCCACTTGTCACTCTGCCCTCTGCACTCTGTGGGGATTTTAAATGCACTATGTCACCTGAGGCTGTGAGAGCTGCCTGGCCCCCAGCCCCAGCCGCAGCCCCTTCCTCTTCTTCACTCCCTGCTGCACTCTAGCACCTCCTACTCCTAGCAGAAATGCATCCTGCTCCCAGGCCCTCCCCAGCTAGCCAGGACACTCAGATGTCCCTCCCTGGGAAAGCGCTTCGATGCTTGCAGTCAGTTCCCCTCCCCTCTGCAGATCTCAGGCCCATGGTTTCCATGGAGATGGGCACAGGTAAATCATGGAGCGGGCATGGTAAATCATGGGGCAGGCACAGGTAAATTATGGAGGGGGCACAGGTAACTCATGGGGCGGGTACAGGTAAATCATGGAGGGGGCACACGTAAATCATGGGACAGGCACAGGTAACTCATGGGGCGGGCACAGGTAACTCATGGGGCGGGCACAGGTAACTCATGGAGTGGGCACAGGTAGATCATGGGGCGGGCACAGGTAAATCATGGGGCGGGCACAGGTAAATCATGGGGACAAGGTAAGTCCCCTTTCTAAGGTACTGGCCACTTAGAGTTTTCCCATTGACAGAGTTGAAGGGTGGCAGATGGATCAAAGGCCCCATGGCAGCTTCGCCACTTGCCAGGCTGCCTCGGGCACGGGTTCACCTAGCCACGCCTCCGTTTTCTCAAGTGCACCTATACCCTGGGGGTGCAGGCAGAGCATCCAGCAGGCTCTCGGCAGTGCAGGGGTGAGGTGCTGGCTCCCTCTCTCACCCTCATGTCTCTCCAGACTGTCCCTCAAGGACTTCAAGGCCTTGGAGTAGGGACCTGTCTTCTCTTTGCCTGGAGGCCTGTCATGATCCCTGGGCTCTGCACCAGCTCTGAGCAGAAGGCAGGCACCCGGCTCTGCCCCAAGACACATGCTTTGAGGGCCTCTGTACAGGTGCAGGGCGCGACGCACAGCAGGGCTCCTCCAGGATACGAGCTTTGCTGCCTCGCATGTCGCATGATGGGAGGGGCTCAGGAGGCACCCAGGTGCCTTTCTGTGGAGCTCAGAGCCCGGAGCCAACCCAGCCAAGGCAGCCAACACCCCAACCCGGGCAGGGGCTGCCCAGCTGAGAAACAAGCAATAGTGCAGCTGACAGGCCAACCCCCAGTCCCAGCCCCAGCCTCGAGGGGAATAAACCTGTCAAGTCATCCCTTCTCCTCGCCAGGAGGAGTGGGTGAGCCACGAGTGCCTGAAGGATGACTGGACCCCAGTGAACAAGCTGAAAGAGAAGCAATGCCTTACTTAATATTTATTTAGGGGGAATGAAAGGAAAACATCATCAATCCACTTGCCAGGCAAAATAGCCAAGCCCCACTGCTAGGGTGGACTACAGTCCAAGATGGCACACTGGGTTCACAGGACTCTGCCCTTCCCTCCCTGGGGCCACTGAAAGCAGAAAGCATGCTTAGAGAGAGGGTGAACTCCTAGCTATGCTGGCAATGGAGAGGAGAGTTCTCCCTGTGGGCAGGACGGCAGCGGGCTGGGCTGAGGAAGAGGCTGGACCAGAGGTGGGAGGAAGGATGGGTCTCCCTAGCTGGGCCCCAGGAAGCCCAGGTTGGGCATGACAAACCACACAGGTCAGGACTGGCAGGGGCACAGGGGCATTTCGGATGGCGGGTGCTCGCCTGGTTCCTCCTTTCTTCTGTTAACCAGAGTTGCTGGTGACAGGCACCACCTTTGACTCCCTGAACCCAGGGGCAGGGTGCCTGGGCGGACCTGCCTGCGTGCTAGGTGGTAAGGACGAAGCAGGGGAGAGAGAAAGAATAGCTGACACTCAAAGAATACTGAAGATGGATGAAATTAACAAAAGTAACGCAACGGGTGTGTTGAATCATTCGAGGCTCATCTGGAGATCGGGCTGGCATTCTGAAAGACAAGAGAAAGTGCCTCTGAAGCCTACAGCCAAGTGACTTCGAGTTGAAAGACGTGAACCACAGGACTGAGGGGCAGGGGCGTCTGACGCCGAGATCCACCGGCCCTTTGAGAGCAGTTGTGGGGGACAGCAAGGGACAATGGGGAAGAGGAAGTCACAGTTTAAAAATAATAGGCCGGGCGTGGTGGCTCATGCCTGTAATGCCAGCGCTTTGGGAAGCTGAGGCAGGTGGATCACCTTAGGTCAAGAGCTCAAGACCAGCCTGGCCAACATGGTGAAACCCCATCTCAACTAAAAAATTAGCTGGGCATGATGGCGCGTGCCTGTAATTCCAGCTACTCAGGAGGCTGAGGCAGGAGACTTGCTTGAACCCAGGAAGCGGAGGTTACAGTGAGCTGAGATCACGCCACTGCACTCCAGCCTGGGCGACAGAGCAAGACTCCGTCTAAAAAATAATAAAAGTAACAGAAGAAATGCTTCCCCGCCGAGCTGCAGCAATGTATGTGTTTATGGATCCGATGCACCGGATAAGAGTTGAGCAGGACTAATGATGGAAAAACACCCACGCCTGGTGAAATTTCAGAATGACAGCTGTAAGGAGAATGTCGTGAAAGCTTGCAGAGGGAAAGAGCAGTCTGGGACAAGGGAACAAGAGACAGGCGGGTATCAGAGTTCTCCCAATCAGCCACGAAAGCCTGAAGGCAGTGGCACCACGTCTGCAAATTCTGAGGGAAGAGGTTTTGATCAGAGTTCTGTGCCAGCTGAACTGTCTTCAAAAATGAAAGCAAACAGAAGCTTCTCGAGATGAGGAGGAAGGCAGCTGGTTTACCCCCCGCACCCTTTGTGTACACCTGAGTCCAGGCTGCACACACACTGCATTTGGGCCACATGCACAGAGTTCGAGAGCTTCTTGTAATTAAGCAGGGGCCAAGGAGAAGGCAGCGGAGATCGGGGGACAGGGGCTTCCAAGGCAACTTGGAGCAGCCAGGAGACCCGAAGCAGGTGAAAAAGTCTGCGTGGAAGTCATAGCTCAGTGGATTATCCTCCAAGGCACAGGTTTTCAAGAGCTGGGACCACATTTCCTAGTCTGTGAGTTCAATCACACTCCAAGGTTCCTCAGGAAATAATGCCCACACAACATCACCTCTCGGGCAAGGGTGGGTATTCCTTGCTCTCCCATCTATATTATGAGATCGTTCTTTCCTGTGAGACCCTCTGTTCCCTGGACATCCACCTGCCCTGTGCTGGCTGTGGGGACCTGGGAGGAGCAAGAGCTAGGCCCTGCTATGGAGGAGCCCACGGTCTGAAGACAGAGACCAGAGGCAGCAACCTAACAGTTGGACCAAGTACTGGACATCGCGCCAGGAGGACTGATTCCCGTGTTGTCACGCCTTAAGGGAGGAGTCGGATTTTAGCAGGAGGACACGGGGAATGGTATTCAGGGGGAGGGAACAGTCCAGGCAAAAGCAGAGGAGTGTCTGATCACACAGAGGATTTGGAGACCTCTGTATTAGCCAGGGTTCTCTAGAGGGACAGAACTCACAGGATATAGATAGAGACACGGGAGTTTATTAAGTATTAACTTACATGATTACAAGGTCCCACAGTGGGCTATCCCAATGTTTGAGGAGCAAGGAGAGCCAGTCTGAGTCTCAAAACTGAAGAACCTGGAGTCCGATGTTCAAGGGCAGGAAGCATCCCTCATGAGAAGAAGTCATAGGCTGGGAGCCTGGGCCAGTCTCTCCTTCTCACATTTTTCTACCTGCTTTATATCCATTGGCAGCTGATTTGATGGTGCCCACCAGATTAAGCGTAGGTCTGCCTTCCCCAGCCTATTGACGCAAATGGTCATCTCCTCTGGCAACACCCTCACAGACACACCCACAATCGACACTTTGCATCCTCCAATCTAATCAAGTTGACCCTCAGTATCAACCATCACAGGCAGAGTCTTGGGTGGCTACAGAGGAAGCTGGGCAGCTTATGGGAGCTTGACAGGCACGACAAAGATTGGAGACTGAAGCCTGTGTGTGATGGCGGCCGGAGGAGGTGAGTTTCTCGAGTCCCCAGAAAGAATCCTGCAGTGGTGGGTCCTTAGAATAACTGCCACTCACAGCAGACGGTGATAAACAGGGAGGGGAGCTGGCCGGTCTCCCAGGGCTGTCCTTGAGACTGTCCCTAGGTCTCAGGTTTGCAATCCCACAAATGACACATTGTCAGTCACCCAGAAATCCTTGGCTTGTGGGCTGCTCCCAGCCGCGGTGCTCGTCCACACTAGCAGGTGGGTTCCAGGCTTCGAAGCCAGGCTGGCTTGGCTCCCAGTCCCTCCCCTGGCATCTGTGGGTTCCAGGGGCTTTTGCAAGCTCCTTCCCCTCTATGCTTTCGGTTCACTTGGCTGCCAATGGATCTAGGAGACAGCAATTGTGGAGGAGTGGGGTCAGGGGCGGGGGGCTTGGTGAGGGGGCTGGTGGTCCAGAAGGCAAGAGCAGCAGGTGCAAAAGCTTGGCATGGCAGTTTCATCTCACTGCAGTGCAGAGCAAGGCTGAGAGACAGTGGCGGGTGGGGACGAGGGCTGCAGAGCCAGGAGAGAGCCAGAAAGCAGGTCAGGATTCCATCTGAAGGTGCAGGTGGGTGGGGTGGCTTGGGAAGCCAACCAGCTGGACAGGGAGATGATGAGAGGTGCTTGCTAGCACCTGGAAGACGCCTGTTACCGTGCAGGGAATGGACTGGAGAGCCCGCAAGCCTTAAACTTAGCGATGGAGATAGAAGGTACCAGAGAGGAAGTGCATAAGCGGGGCTGCAGCCCAGGATGGCTGGCATACACGTTTACCAGGCACTTGTGAAGGGCAAGGCTCAGTACAGCTATCAGCCCGAATGCAATCACATTACCATGTGACAGCTATGGCACACCTGGGGCACAGAGAGGTTAAGTAATTCACACAAGGTCACACAGCCAAGATGGTCCACATTCACGGCACCTCCTCCTGACCACTTGGCCACGCCTCCTGGGAAAGCCCACAAAGGGCCCAGAGACCAGCAAAAAGCACATCTTTTTACCACCGCCAATTTGCACCACGTGTTCATGACTACTACGGCTTCTGGCAATACCTATATTTGCACAGCACTTTACAGTTTGCAAAGCACCTCACCCGCATTGCCTCCCAAGACCCACATCATAGACCTGCAGAGTGTTCTTAATCCTGCTTTCCAGATGAGATCAAGGGACCTGCCGCAGCTCAGGTGGGCAGCAAGTGCTGCAGGCACCCAGGGCTCCTTGCCAGATTGGTCCACCCCACTGGCGGGAGTTTGGCAGTTGCTCGCTAACACTCATCTGCATTCCCTGAGCTTGTCCTGTGTGCCAGGCCCTAACTGCCCATCCCATTAACATCCTGGGCATTCTGGGCCTCAGTTTACAGATGAGGGCACTTGAAACTCAAGGACCTTGAGTCAGTTGAACAGGGTAACCTGGCTCACTGCTGGAGTTGGGATGCCAGCTCGATTTAGTGACGGAAGCCTGGGCTCTTTCCCCTGCATCCTGCCGAGTATGCCCCTCATTGATTGGTGACTGAGCTGGCATCCTTGCCGCTGACCCCTCCATCCCATCAGCTCAGGGTGCAGCACCCCCAGCAGCAGTCCTTGGCTCAGGATGGCAAGATCCAGAAAATCAGAATGGGAAACGCGCAAGAATGTTTCCATTACAACAGCCAGATGACATCCGCGCTGCTTTTGCGAGTAGAACAGCATTAACGAGAAGCGAGATGGGCCTTAATTGTCTTCTGGTCTTTAATCACTTCTGCTCCCCTCTCCTGACTCACCTCTGTCGGAGGCTCCCAAAGTGCAAGGATTACAGGTGTGAGCCACCCAGCCCCACCAAAGTCCCTGGTTTTTAACCACAACGTTGTGCAACCCATAAGAATCTCATGGCTCCACATGGCCCAGTTCTGCAGAGTCAAATTTAAGAAAGCACAGTCTAGAACCAAAAGTAGACAATGAATGAATGCTTTTCACTTGATTTTCTCAAAGCACGTGAGAAGGAAGCCAAAAATTCCTCTTTCTCTTTCCACAACGTGTAGCTTTCCCAAAGCCTCTCCTTCTCTGGCCACGCCCCTGAAATCATACCCCCCTGGCTCCCTCTGCCCTTGCAGCTCTGCCATCTCACCCGTTCTTCCATCTCACCCGTCCTTCTGGCTCCCAGCTCATTAAACTTCTTTTTGCTCACCCCTCAGCCCATCTGATGATAGTATAATTTCCTCTGCACCCTGCTCATGATCAGAATATTCTCTACAACAATGGAAGCTCAGGAACCAACCCAGGGAACAGATTCTTTCCCTTTTTTCCCTCCTGCTTCTGCCATTTCTCAACCTTTCTGTTTCTGCAGCTCGACAATGCAGGCACAGGCTGGCCCTCAGAATCCTCCTTAGTGATCTGAGAGTCAGAGCAGGTCAATGGACAAAGATGAAATTGTCTTACATGGGCAGGAGGGAGAGGCCAGAAGTTTCTCTGTGCTATGGCAGCACGGGCGTGTGTCCACGGTAGCCACAGTCCCTGCTTGAGAAGGCCTCCTCCACGTGACACCCCATCCTGATCGCTCAATTAGCTGCCCTCAAGGAGGTCTCTCTTGTGACAGAGAAACATGAATATCCATTGCCACAGGGCCACTGTCACAGGTGTTTTCTGGAGATCTGTGCAGGTCCAGTGGGGAAGAGGGAGGAGGTCGGAATGGCTTCTTGGAGGCGGTGATGTTTGAATTGGAAACAGATATTTGCCAAGATGGATGTCCTTAGAACTAAGGGGATGACAAGAGTCAGGTCTTGGGACCAGCTGAGTGTAGGGCACAAAGGATGAGTCTGGCAGTGGCAGAGAGACGGTGGAGGATAAAGAGGGACAAAGACATCAAAGTAGCATTTAGGAGACAGGCAAGGAGGGGGCTGGAGGGAAGGGAGTTCCCAGCAGAGGGAACAGCATGTCCGAAGACCCCAGAGTAGGACAGAGCCTGGTGTGCTTGGGGTGCTGGGGAGTACTAAGGCACCCACATCTGCCTGTGTGTCCACAGGGCCTGGGGCAGCAGGCATGAGTGTGGAGGAGCAGTGCCGGCCACCTCCGATGCCAGCTGTCATGTTATCACCCTGTTTTCGCCCCAGACATAAGTGGTTTGGCCAAGACTACAGTCAGGGGTCTGATGGGGGCCTCTTCCTGGATCTGCCTGGGTCTTAGGCCTACAGGATCTCACACTTCCAGGCAGCCTCCAATCCCAAAGCACCTGGAGAGACCTGGGCGCGAGACTCTGTCTGTCCCTTCAGCAGAGTGCACAGCCGACTGCATGGGGTCACCTTGCCCTGGACCACACGTGAACTCAGCGACCAGGTGTGGGTGGCTCCCCACGCAAGCTTCCTCCAGGGCCACTTCCACCTGCCGAGGGACTGGTCAGGCCCTTTCTCTTTGGGGGCCTCATCTGCACAGCGGGGATGGCCACATGGAGTTGTTGGGGAGGAAGCGCCAGGCAGGGGCCTGAGCAGTGAAGCCTCACACCTGGTGAGGGAATCATGGGCATCCAGGTCCCTGCTGGTCACGGGGCCTCCAATGCTGTTACCCTCCCTGCAGGTCCAGGTTCAGATCCTGGTTAAATGAGACCCACTGTCTATCTCCGCAGGGTAGGAAGGCAGAGTGGTCTTGGGCTGGCTGGGATAGGAAGGAGCGGAGACCAAGGACCCAGAGCGTTGGTGGCAGAGCCAGCAGTGAGTTACACATCCCCAGAGGAGTTAGGCTGAGGACTTCCCAACCCCTCCCTGCCTGTGTGATGGGGGACGAGGACGTGAGCTGGGTATCAGGCCACCCGCCTTCAAGGCCAGCTGTGCTACACATTTGCAGGTGGCTTTGGACTTGTGCCTGGCCTCCCAGAGCCTCACTGTCCTCTTGGAGGCAATGCCAGCGCCCTAGCAAGGCTACTGCAGAAAAGGGGGAGACGAGCTTTGCAGAGGCCCGGAGCCCAGAGGGGCTGGTGCTGCCTTCCGCGGCATTCCTGTCACCTGGGGGATGAGACCCCACAGGACCCCAGGGGATGGTGTCGAGGGGGAGGTTGCTGCCCAGTCCCACCGAGTCCTGGGGGACCCAGAATGCAAGTGTAGCTGCTTCCGGCACAGAGTGTATTGGCTTAGCGTGAACGGTGGCAAGGCTGGTCTCCGTGGGGACAGTGGCACTGGGAGAAAAGAGTCAACTAATTCGCATGTGGCTTTTGTTATACATTTTTGAGAGAGAGAATGCCTCACTCATTCGTATTTTAAATGAAGAACGGAAAACAGCCAATACATTTAAACTGCTAAGGAGGACACCTGAGTTTTCTTTCACGGCCACTCAAGGCTGAGAGGAGGGAGAAGGGAGGAAGGCGGCTCTGGAAAGGAAGAGAGGTGGGTGTAGGGAGAGAGATGGGGCTGACACCCTCCGAGGAGGGATTTGAGGAGACTCTGGGCAGGCCCTAGGAGACCCTGCAAGGCCCTGGGAACAGAGAAGACCCTGGAGAGACCCCTAGGAGACCCTAGGGAATGCTGGGAGACCCTTACAGGACACTCTAAGGTGGCCCTGGGAGGCCCCGGAGAGAGCTGGCTCTGGCCCCAGCAGCTGGTGCCTCCCCGAAGCCATCCTGCCTCCCTGGCATTGCCTGAGGATCCCACCCAGGGCGGGGCACGGGGCATGGATTTTGGAAAGGAGGCAGGAAGGTAAGCCTGAAGCCACCGCATATCCTCCGGCTGTGCGGCCGGGAAATGGTGGGAGGTCTGACTGCTCCCAGGGCTCAACCTGGGGCTGGCAAACAGTGGTCCTCTCAGCCCAAGAGCTTCAGGAGGGGATCTCCCATGTAGGGAGGTCGGCGGGAGGCCAGACTGCCCCCTCTCCATTCCCTCCTCATGCTCCTCAAAACAGAGCAGCCTCTTAGAAAAGATTTTATTTGAAAACCACCAAAAGCAAGCTAAAAACCCACAAGGTACAGTCCCCCTCTACGTTACCATTGACACTCTCCAATGTCAAAGGCTTCCTCTGAGTCACTCCAAGCACAGCAGGGTACACAGGCCTCCCCGGGAGCTGCAGCCTCCTCCTTAATGAAGTGGGCATCAGTGCCCCAGCCTGGTGAATTTCTCTAGGAGCAGTGCCTGGGGAAGACAATGGCCTGCCTTTCTGGAGAGCCCCTCTGCTCCAAGTCCTTCAAGCCAATGAATTCATTCTGTCTTCAGCAAGATGCAGATACATGGGTGTTGCTATCACCCCCATTTACCAGTTGGGAAATCGAGGCACCTAGAGGTAAAGTGACTGCCAAGATCTCATGGCTGATGTGGCAGGGCAGGGCTTTGCACCAGGTTGCCTGGCTCCAGAGCCCCTCAACATACTCCCTGTGCACACAGTAGGTGCTCAGCAGTGGCCCCTTTTGGAGCAAGACAAAAACTGATTCATAGAACGGAAACCAATTCTCAGTGTAGGATGGGAGTGGGCAGGTGGCAACAGCGAATCAATGTTTCATCATAAGCTGGCTTTCATATTCCTATTTGTTCAATCATTCATTTTCTTGGCCAGGTGCAGTGGCTCATACCTGTAATCCCAGCACTTTGGGAGGCCAAGGTGGGTGGATCACTTGAGGTTGGGAGTTCAAGACCCGCCTGACCAATGCGGTGAAACCCTGTCTCAACTAAAAATACAAAAATTAGTTTGGCGTGGTGGTGCACACACCTGTGATCCCAGCTACTCGGGAGGCTGAGGCAGGAGAATCTCTTGAACCCTGGAGGCAGAGATTGCAGTGAGCCAGGATTATGCCACTGCACTCCAGCCTGGGCAACAGAGTGAGACCCTATCAAAAAAAAAAAAAAGGACAAGGCATGGTGGCTCATGTCTCTAATCCCAGAACTTTGGGAGGATGAGGCGGACAGATCACCTGAAGTTGGGAGTTTGAGACCAGCCTGACCAACATGGTAAAACCCATCTCTACTAAAAGTACAAAAATTAGCCGGGTGTGTTGGCAGGCACTATAATCCCAGCTACTCGGGAGGCTGAAGCAAGAGAATCACTTAAACTTGGGAGGTGGAGGTTGCAGTGAGCCAAGATTGCACCACTGCACTCCAGCCTGGGCAATGAGAGTGAGACTCCATTTAAAAAAACAAAAAATCATTTCTTTTCTTAAAACACGGACTCAATTCTTTCCTTTTTCAACCACGTTGAAGGGGTCTAAGTCTCTGTGGAATGACAGTGGGGACAGGTGGGGCCCCAGGTCCTCAGACCAGCTACAGCCCGGCTCTCACATGTCCTTGGCACATGAGGTTCTCTAGTGCCTCGGCCCTCGTGGCTGGGGTGTGCTGGGGGCTTCTCGGGACCTCACTCCTGGCTGTTCACACACCCTGCACAGAGAGCAGGTGGGCCCTGGCTCGATGGGCCTCTCTGCAAGTGACATCTGAGGTCACGGGGTCCCTGTTTACTGCCAGAGTCACCGCCCCAGGCCTGGGGTGACCAAGCTCTCTCTCCTCATTTCTTCCCCTCCCTGTGCCCCCTGGGACCCTTCATTGCCCTCCTCTTGCCCATCCTCCTCCACGTGCACAGGGTGAGAACCTCCTCCAGTGTGTTCACACACATATCTCCCTCCATTCTCCCAGCCCTCCTGGAGGATCGGCCCAAGCAGGGATCGTCTGCCCACTTCACAGATGGATACACAGAGGCTTGTGGAGGCTAAGAGATGTGTCCAAGGGCATAAAGTTACAAGACACAGGAGCCCATTTGGGAATAAAGTTCTGTCTGTCTCGTGGTCTGGAAGTGGTGTGTACAGGGAGGGATCAGAACACCTTGAACAAATGCTTCCTGCACAGGATTCATTTCCTTAAATGTCCTCTCTCTGTCCAGGGTCTTGAATTCCAGGGAGACAAGGAGTATTTAAACTTGGAAGAATCACCTCTTTCCTCTGCAGTGATTTGAACTGGCTGGAATTAAAATACCTTCCCAGCCTAAGGGCACTGTGGCTGTATATTCTTTATTTTGCAAATTACCACAAACTGGAGTATTTGTGAGCAACCTTAAAGCCACCCTGGATCCCCTTCAAGCTGCCTGCTGTGTGCCTCGCCAGAGCCTCTGTGTCCTGAGGCTCCACAGCCATGAATTATTAAAGAGCAGGACAACTATAATTCACGTAATGAGATCAGAGGTTCCCCAGTGACAACTTAATTGCAAGCTGGTGCTGGAGGAGCTTGAAGGAATTCTCAGGGAACAATTCGAGTGCCAGGGAATTGCCTTGGATGGGGTCCTAGGGCTGTGGGTCCTCTGCAATGTCCAGACCCAGGGAGGGAGGGCAGTGTTACATACAGCGAACTCCAAGTTTCTCTTCAAAGATTCAGCATGTCAGTATGTTTGGTTCCTCGTCTTCCATTTTAAAGTTTAACTTCCTTGTATTTTCAGTTAACAACCCTTCCCACCAGTTCTAATCAACAGTTCACATCTGTTCCTCCCCATCTTCTGCTCCATCCTGACTCATCCCGGTCACCTGCTTTGACCTAGGTCACCGCTGGCTACCTGCTCTGACCTGTCCCATAACCGTCCTTCCTGCCAAACTATCCACCCCACCACTCTGGCTCGTACTCCTGCACCCCTTAAAGTAGCCAATCAGAATCAGCTTAGACTGTGTGGTCTAACCCTAGCCAATAGGGGAACAAGCACAGCAGTAGGGGCTACCAGCATCAGGGATAAGAACCCCTTCTTCTCCCTCATCCAGGTATATGCTCACCATTGCTCCATCTGTGAGACGCACCCTTCTCTAGAAGTAAATTGCCTTGCTGAGAAAATTTATATTTGCTACTTCTTTTGCAGCACCAAAAACTTACATATAACAGCAGCTTGCTCAGCAAGTGGCAGGAAGGCTAGCCAGGCTAAATAACTAATGACACAGACTTTCTCTTCTCCAGGTCTTTGTCCAGGCAGTGCCCACTTCTGGAATGCCCTCCATCTATTCCTCTGCCTGCTAAAATCCCATCTATCCTGTGATGCTCCTTTATAGGGTCACCTCCCCTGCAAAGACTTTCCTGTTCCCTCAGTCATACAGGTGCTCCTGGCCTCATCTCCATTCCTCTTCCTCAGCCCCCAAAGCTGGGAGGAATGCCATTACCCAAGTACTGACAGCCCCCTTGACTCTGAACTTGGGCTTATCTCACTGAGATCTGCACCCTCAGGGCCTGGTGTGACTCTGTAATTAACACATCTCCACTCTCTTGTCCAGGGAGAACGGGAAGGGGCCCTGTCCTCAGGAGGGACAGCCTGGGCAGGGACAGATGTGTGAATAAACCAGAGAGAGGGTGGAGGGCACATGTGAATAAAGACATGTTCACCCAACCCCATTCCTCACTGTGGGAAGTAGAAAAGTTCCTTTTGAAAGTTTCCTTTCTTGTTAAAGAGTAAGTATGCTAATAACTTTGTGAAGCCCTATCCTATGTAGCTGTTAGACACGTCGTGCTTACAGGCATGTAGTACACTGTATGTCCTTGTACTTTAACCAAGATATCTGTGCTGGACATGCTCACAGGCCTGATTGGCTAACAACTTCAACTGTTTAAAAAAGTTACTGTTACCTGTTTAAAAAAGTTGTAAGTTGTTAGCCAATCAGGTTTAGTTTAGATTGTAAGTTCTGGCTCCAGCCAATGGAGATCAGACACAGTGGTAAGGACAACCCCAAACTTGTAAGGAATAAATTTGTGTGTTTTCCTTTATTCATTGTACTCTCATGGCAAAATGGCTAGCGAGGGTACCCTTCCTGCAGTCCAGGAAGTAGACTGCGTTGCTGAAACATCCTTTGTCTCAGTGCTAATTGTTTTTTAAGCATCTATCTCCAACTCCACTCCCTCCCTCCACCATGTGACCTCACGGCGCCCTGCAGGAGAGTTCAGGGGTGGGGTGTGCACTCTCATCTTGCTGACTCAGTGCCTGGCCTTGTGGTCTGCTTTGGCAGATGGAACAGCAGCAGAAACACATGGGCAGACGCCCATAAACTTACGTGGTGCGGTTTGACCCCTCACTCTCTGGCCACCATCAAGAGAAAAACAGACCCCAGCATGAGGCAGGTAGAGCCATACCGAAACTGACTCACCGCCTGGAGCCAAGTGCAGCTGAGCTCAGTGGAGCCCAGCTATCCCCAAGACAGCCAATGCCAGCCGGACAACAGGCCTGAGTGAGAAAAACACACGTCTGTCACTGTGAGCCACGGAGCCACAGGGACTGTTTGTTACAGCACACTGTTACAGCTACAGCAGACCCATGCAGTGGAGATGTGTGTGGGGCAGGAGCAGGGAGTACTGCAAACCTTATGGGCGGAAGTAATCAGAATGAAGTGGCTGGGTGGTATAATTCACCAGCACATCCAGGCCAGGGTAGGTGGGCTGGCAGTGCATGGCACTGAACTCAGAGGCAGGGGGCTGGGGTCATCCAGAGGCGTGCTCGAGGATGGCACACACAACAGAGGCTAGGTGCTAAAGATCAGGCAGGTTTGCTGGAGGGGCCAGCAGACACCACTGGGTTTTTACTCGTTTGTACTAAGATATATAACACAGCATCATTTTGCCAATTGGTGTATTTTTACAGTGTTGTTCCTTTCCACGGCGCTGACTGGTTCAATGTGTAAGACAGTGTTTGCAAGCATCGTGCACCGAGACTGGCACTCCTACAAGTGCCTGATAAACGGGCCGCTGTTGTGACTGTAGGAGCGTGCCTTGGTTTTCATGCCTTTGTTGCAACACCTGCAGGAAGCTGTCCTGGGTCCTGGCGCCCCAGTTGTGGAGGTGGGAACATGATCACCACCACCTCTGCCTCAGCCATCCTTCCTGGGCAGCCACAGAGGCTGCACGCGGTCAGATGGGGCTCTCCTTCCAGCCTTGCGGGCCTGTGGGCAGCTCTTGGGAAGAGGCTCACCTCAGAGGTGTCTGGGAGAGAGGCTGGGTGGGCACACGCATTCATAAGTAGGAAGCCAATTCGCCAAAACAGAGCAGATGCTCCCAAGGCCAGGACCAGCACCTGATGGTGGTGGTTATGGTGATTTACAGCCATGACTGCCTCAGCTCTGCCCTCAGCAGGCTCTCCCCATTGTATGGAGGTGATCAAGTGCCATGGACCAAAATCCATCCAACCTGCGGTGTCGGCCAGGACGGCGTGGGGCAGACGTGGCACCAGCGGTGGGGCTGCGGAGGCTGCTTCTATGGGCGCCGTGGCTATTGTCCTAGGCAAGCGGGCTTGGGATGAGTTGGAGCTACGGTGGTGGTGCTCACATAACAACGTGTGCAGGTCACCTGGTGTACCTGTGTCTGTGTGTGTGCATGCACATGTGTGAATTCAACAAACATTGCTGCACACCTACTGTGTGCCAGGTCCTATGCTGGGAAGTAGTGGCCCTTGAGGTGCACAGACTAATCAGAAGAAGACATTATCATGATGTAAACAGCGTTCCCCTCCCCCGAGCACCGTCACATCCCTTGCCCCCATCCTGCTTCCCATGTGTGATCTGTCAATCCTCCCACAGCCCAGTAAGGAAGGAAGCATCGCCGCCCTTGTATCCACCAGCAGACTGAGGTTAGAGGAGCCCAGGATTCTGCCAAGATTCACACAGCAGGGGAGTGCGCAGCGGGAGCCCAGATGGGAATTTGAGCCCCAACAATGGCAATGACTCAATTTCTGGTCCTAGTGACACAGGCCACATGTAACGGTCAGAAGTTAACCAAAGCTGGGGATGCAGTGGGCTTCCTGGGGCAAGTTCATGAGGCAGCCCCTGAGCAGGGTTCCTTGAAGACACAGGGAAGAGAAGGTCGAGGAAACCAGCTCCTGGGACGTGAACAGAGTGGATGGTGACGAGGGCGGGGTGGACGGTGAGGGGGGCGGGGTGGACGGCGGAAGGGCGTGGGGTGGGCACCTGGCCCTGGGCGGCCTCAGGGTCCTGCGCAGCATCTGCAGGAACTGTGTGCTCAGTTCCAGACCCAGCACAATGCACAGCAGCCCGGACAAAGCCTGGCCCCACCGAGCCCAGCAGTGCCTCACACCTGTGCTCAGCCAAGCCAGCCCACTGCAGGAGTTGGCCGTGGCGGATGCCAGCTCACCCTCAGGCCAAGAAAAATCCATCACCCTAATCCCACTCCCCCAGTGATTCCTGTGCTGTGTGTCGTGGAAAGGCTGGCCCCAAATCCCTTCTGGCCTCCCCCGAGCACCTGCCTTCCTCTGCAAACCGGGGCGGGTGAAGGCCGCCAGCAGGGCCCCCGACAAAGACCATCTCCCTGCCGTCCTGGCTCCAGAGGGGAATATTCCTGTTGGTTAATACCCTTTCCTGGGATCTGGCACAGAAAGCAGTTTAGGCAGAAAGCCAGGCCTGACAGTCCCTCCGAGCACAGGGACAAAAGCTCTGAGCTCTTGAGACGAGTCCCCTCATTCTACCTCGGTCCATCGGGCCTGGCTTGACTCCCAAAGCAGCACTCACAAAACGAGTTTCTTTGTGTAAGCCTGGAAGCGTGACACAGAACTGGGGAACTGGAGACCCGCCCAGGGGCCTGTCTCCTTGGATTTCTCCCTATCTTTCAAAGAGAATCCTCCCTGGACAGCGCTCCCAAGAAGGCCTGCTGCCCACCCTCCTCTGAGGCAGAAGCCCAGTGCCTTCTGGACTTGCCCTACCCAGACCCCGGAGTGGAAAGGGGAGGCCTTTCTCCTCCTGAAGGCGCTGGCTCCTTGCAACCCCGCACAGCAAAACTTCTCCACCTGGTTGCTGCAAACCCATTACCCTGGGGCCAGCATCTCATTAAGCCGACGGGACTCAGATGTTTTGACAGAGGAAGAGAGTACTCCAAAATGAACAGGGCAGGCTGTTCCCCACCAGGCTGGGGCATGGAGAGGGAGCCAGAGAGCGAGGAGAGCGCATTGGCCATGCCAGGATTCTCAGAGCTGAGGGAAGATGCGAGAAACCAAGGGAGCTGTGGCTCCTGCCTCCTCCCACAGCCTCTTTCCCACCCCCACCCCACACCCCTGGGCCCCCCACCCGCCCCCCTGCAGCTCGCATCCCCTTCTCCAAGAGAGCAGGCCCTTCAGGGGCACAAGGAGGCATCGCTTACCTGTGCCTGGGCTTGCTGCTGTCCAGCACGCGGAGGGCAAGGCTGGCACCGGGAGAGTGGCTCCAGGCTTCCTAGGGGCCTGCTGTCTCTTTTCTGGGGAGCAGCCCCCAGCCCGCTCTGTGCAGCTTGCCCAGCTCAGGGAGTGTATGTACGTGTGCCTGTGGAGGTGGGGTGCCCTCGGGAGGGGGAGGTGAAATATTCTTGGCTGCCACCTGCCTCCAGCCCATCCCAGGGGCCAGCTGCCTGAGAGGGGGGCCCTCTGGCCGCACCGCCGCCATCTGCGGGGAGTGGCAGGCAGCCGCTCTGGCTGGCCAAGCTCCTGCCTGCACCCGGGCTTAGGCGAGTGGTTTATTTTTAGAGCCCGGCCCTTCCCCTGATGCCAGGATCCCAGCTGAGATTTCCAGCATTCAAACTCGCCCATGTGTGCCCTGAGCTGTTGCTCACTGGGACTCTTCTGGAAGAGGAGGAATGAGGCACTGAAAGGATGTGGTCCTCAGCGTTCTCCCCTGAGAAGCACAAGGCTGGGCTGGGGGTCTCCCAGGCCCTCTTGCCATGGGCGACACCTGACCCAGGAGCCAGGCCTGCGAGTCAGCTTGAACAAGGTGCTTCCTCTCCCTAGGCTGCCTCAGTTTCCTTATCTGGGAGATGAAAGAAGACAGAGGGCCCGCCTGTCCAGAGCAGGGCTGGGATCGGAGAACGGACCAGAAGGAAGAATGGCCACCACTGTCCACTCTGCTTCTCCCCAACTGGACTGAGGTTTCCTGAGGGCACCACTGTCACCCCCAGGGGCTACTCCACAGGAGGTGCACACAGTAAGTGCTCGAGAACTATTTAGTAAGTAAGGCAGCAGACCCCCGGCCCCGCACACGTTTGCTTCAGGCTCCTACTAACCTGCAAGGACCTTGGAATATGCCCACTGTGCCCTCTTCACCCTCCGGCTCCCCTCCGTGACCCCAGCCTGGTGGGGAACAGCCTGCCCTTTGCCCTCTGGAGTACTGTCTTCCTCCGTCAAAACATCGGATTCCTGTTGGCTTAATGAGATGTCGGCCTCAGGGTAACGGGTTTGCAGGAACCAGGTGGAGAAGTTTTGCTGCTCTGGATTGCAAGGAGCCGGTTCCTTTGGGAGAAGAAAGGCCCTTTGGCAGACGGGAAGCCCTAGGTCTGGAAGGGGGAGGTGACCTTGCCAGGGCCCCCAATAAAAGGCGGTAGCACCAGGGTTCCCATGGGTTGCTCTGCTTCCAGAACTCATTCCTTACCACCCCCTCATCCAGCCTCATGGTCAAATGAGTGTCCCTGAAACACTGCCATCTTCTGAAGCTGATGTACAGCTCAGGGCTCCCCCGCCACCGTGGCTGCTGCAATCTCTGCTCCTTGGTCTGCCACCAACCCCCATGGGCCAGGCCCTCTGTGAAGGCACCTGCCTTCCTGAGGAAGCTCTCTGGTGTGCTGGGAGGCAGGGCTCCTCCCTGGTTTTGGCTGTTTCTCCTGGGCATTTCCCCTGTGCCTGCGGGCGGGGCAGGCAGGTGCATCTCCTGACCCCACGGAGCCTTCCTCTCACCTCTCAAACCAAACAGCGATTCCTCTTCTGGACGAGTGAGGGGCTTGTCTGCCTTCTGGCAGGTGAAGGCACCAGACTCAAAGGCGCCGGTGTTTGCTCACCTGCTTTGACTCAGCTCTCTGGAAAGAAGTTTGCTCGTCTGTGTTTGCTGGGTGTGCTGGAGCTAACGGAGCAACCTAGCCCTGGCAGGCTCCGGCTTCAATGCAGGAAGAGCATGGCCGGGCTGTCTGCCCCAGATCCCAAGCCTAGGTGTAGCTACTGGACTCTCAGGCCTCTCCACTGTGCATAGAGGCCACCTTCCTCCCTCCCTTTCACTATTCTGCCTGGCAAGATGCCTCAGGGCCTCCCAAGCCCAGACCTGCCGCTTCTGAGCTCTGGACACTGGCCGGCCCGTCTCTCGGGGACCCAACAGGGCTGGGGACTCGGAAAGGCCCCCTAGCTCCTCTCCTGGGGAATAGGAAGCCAGCTGCCTGGATGCTGGGACAGCAGGGATAAAGCTCAGAGGTCTCTCCCCGAAAGGAGGCAGATGTGAACCTCCCCAGGGCCTCCTCAGCCTCCAGGGCTACCTGGAAGCCAGGCAGTGTCAGTTCTCACTCCTCACCCAGGACAGTCTGTCCCACGGCCCAGCCAGTGGTCTCTGCAGGGACCTGACCTGCAGGAAGAGCTGGTGAGGAGGGGAAACGTGGCCCTTCAAGCACCCAGCACCACCACCTGATGCCCTGTCCAAGCAGGCCACCCCTCCTGGGTTGTCTCTCACAGACTGATTCCAGAGCTCTTATCCAGGAGAACTGACATGCTCCTGTGTCCCTGACTCGCTTGACCTGGTCCCCCCCACCGGGGTGGACACCTCTGAGCAGGATCGCTGCTTCCTCCAGGCTGCCAGCGCCCTCAGTTCCTGCTTCCTGGTCACAGGAATGAATCTCCCAAAGAAGGGTTAAGCGAATCGTGGCTGTCACACCATGCCAGGCCGTGCAGACATCACAGCCTGATTTCTGAGGAATATCGGGAGAAATGTTACAACCTGACACCGAAACTGTCCATGTAGGATGGCCTCAGTGTTGCTTAAGATCCATGTTAGGTCAGGCATAGTGGCTCACACCTGTAATTTCACCACTTTGGGAGGCCGAGGCAGGTGGATCACCTGAGGTCAGGAGTTCGAGACCAGCCTGACCAACATGGTGAAACCGTGTCTCTACTAAAAATACAAAAATTAGCTGGGTGTGGTGGCACGTGCCTGTAATCCCAGCTACTTGGGAGGCTGAGGTAAGAGAATTGCTTGAACCTGGGAAGTGACAGAGCAAGACTGTCTCAAAAAAAAAAAAAAAAAACCAGAAAGAGGCCAGGCATGGTGGCTCACACCTGTAATCCCAGCACTTTGGGAGGCTGAGGCCGGCAGATCACCTGAGGTCAGGAGTTTGGGATCTTCCTGGCCAACAGACGGAAAATCCCGTCTCTACTAAAAATACAAAAATTAGCCAGATGTGGTGGTGGGCACCTGAAATCCCAGCTACTTGGGAGGCTGAGGCAGGAGAATCGCTTGAACCTGGGAGGCAGAGGTTGCGGTGAGCCGAGATGAGATCGCACCATTGCACTCCAGCCTGGGTGACAGAGTGAGACTCCAGCTCATTTGAGTCTAAGTAGTTTGCAGCCTGAATAAGTTCAAAAAGCAATTCTTTGGTCAATTTCAGGAATTCTTGGTCCCAGCAGAAATGGTCTGTTCACTTTTCTTGGTTCTCATCACTCTCAGGAGGAGGAGGAGGGTATACCTTGCAGCGGGTACACCCGAGTGGCGTTTTAAAATATTGCTGCATTCACATTTAGGAGAGGAACTGAACCATCATCTCCCTCCTCATTTCTTCCCAAATCTTCCAAAGTTGTCTTTTGTTGTTGTTGTTGAGATGGAATCTCACTCTGTCACACAGGCTGGAGTGCAGTAGTGTGATCTTGGATCACTGGAACCTCCACGTCCCGAGTTCAAGTGATTCTCCCGCCCCAGCCTCCCGAGTAGCCGAAGTTACAGGTAACTGCCACCATGCCCACCTAATTTTTTGTATTTTTAGTAGAGACAGGATTTCACCATGCTGGCCAGGCTGGTCTCGAACTCCTGACCTCAGGTGATCCATGCCCGCCTCAGCCTCCCAAAGGGCTGGGATTCCGGGCGTGAGCGACCTCGCCCGGCCTACAGTGTGATCTGGATCATCACAGATTGCTTGACAATTTCCACATCAACTTCAAGTATCTCTCCAGCAGAACTCTGCAACTTTCCTGAAGGCATGGCATTCGGTCTCAAGGAGGTGGTGGAGGCTGGCAGAGCAGGGCAACGTCAGTACAAGAAGAACAAGGCCACTCTCGATGTGTGCTTATGTCTTCCCTCTTCTACTTATTTTGGATTTAGTTTGTACTTCTTTTTTCTAGCTTCTTGTGGTGGAAATTTTGATGACCAATTTTAAACCTGTTTTCTTTTTAAATATAGGCATGTACAATAGAAATTTTATTCTAAGGACTGCAGCATCCCACACATTTTGATAGGTGGTAGTTTTTATGCAGTTAGAAGTATATTTTAGTTTCCTTGATGATTTCCTCTGTGACTCTTAGGGTATTTAGAAGTATATGTATCAATTCCCAAACACATGGTGACTTTCTAGAGGCCGTTTTTGTTCTTGATTTCTAATTTGATTCCATTACGGTCATTATCATTTCAGCTCTTTGGACTGTACTGAGGTTTGTTTTATGGCTGGAGATATGGCCCATCATGATAAATGTTCCAAGTGCACTTAAAGATTGTGTTCTTGGGCCAGGCTCACACCTGTAATCCCAGCACTTTGGGAGGCCGAGGTGGGTGGATCACAAGGTCAAGAGATCGAAACCATCCTGGTCAACATGGTGAAACCCCGTCTCTACTAAATAAATACAAAAAATTAGCTGGGCGTGGTGGTGCGCTCCTGTAGTCCCAGCTACTCGGGAGGCTGAGGCAGGAGAATTGCCTGAACCCAGGAGGCAGAGGTTGTGGTGAGCCGCGATCGTGCCATTGCACTCCAGCCTGGGTAACAAGAGTGAAACTCTGTCTCAAAAAAAAAAAAAAATTGTGTTCTTTGCGGTTGTTGGATGGGGGTTATATAAATACCAATTAAATCCAGTCCTTTGAGTGTGCTGTTCAAATGTCTATAATCTTATTGATACTCTGTTTATTGTACTATAAATTACTGAGCAGAGTATTAAAATTGCCAACTATGATTGTGGATTTATCTATTTCTCCCATTTTATCAATTTCTGTTAGTATATTTCGATGCTCTGTTATTAAACGCATACATGTTTAGGTATATTTAGTTATTAAATAAACTCTTTTATCATTATGAAACGCCCTTCTTTATCTCTGGCGATGCTTTTAGCTTTAAAGTCGTCTTAGTTCTTAATATAGCCACACTAGATTTTTTTTAAAAAAATATTGTTTGCATGTTTTATCTTTTCCTAGCCTTTACTTGCAATGTTTTTATTTAAAATGAATCTCTGTGGACAGTATATAATTGGGTCATGCTTTTTTATCCAGTCCAACAGTCTCTGCTGTTTAACGGAGGCATCTGGTCCATGTATATTTCATGTAATTATCAATGTGATTGGGTTAAGTCTACCATCTTGTTATTTGTTTTTTATTTGTTTTCTGGCTTTTGTTGCTCCATTGCTCCTTTTTGCCTACTTTTCGGGTAGATTTTTTTAGTGTTCTATTTTATTTCTGCTATCAACTTAGCAATTTCTGTACTGATTTTATTTTTAAGTGTTTTTTTCTGGGGGTAACAATATGCATCCTTAACTTACCAAAGTGTATTTTGAGACCCTCTTCATCCTTCACACCTGAACTTCACAATTTCTACTTCCTCCTTTCACTTTATACTTCTCATCTCACAAATGCAATTCTCATCACTCACCTGACCCCGAGCAACTGTTTTCATATCATTTATTTTTACATATATTACAAGCCCTACCTTACACTTAATTTTGATCATATAGTGATATGGTGTCCCTACCCAAATCTCATCTTGAATTTACCTCCCATAATTCCCATG
Organism: Leontopithecus rosalia; assembly: GCA_028533165.1. Lineage (NCBI taxonomy): Eukaryota > Metazoa > Chordata > Mammalia > Primates > Cebidae > Leontopithecus > Leontopithecus rosalia. Next base: position 25,776,719 of record CM052648.1, on the reverse strand, counting down.
TGTTGGGGAGGAACCTGGTGGGAAAGCATTGAACCATGGAGGTGGGTTCCCATACTGTTCTCATGGTAGTGAAGAAGTCTCATGAGAGCTGATGGTTTCATGAGGGGAAATCCTTTCACTTGGTTCTCAGTCTCTCTTGTGTGTCACCCTGTAAGACACACCTTCCCACCGTGATCATGAGGCCTCCCAAGCCATGTGGAACTCTGAGTCCATTCATCCTCTTTTCCTTTACAAATTACCCAGTCTTGGGTTGCATAAAAACAGACTAATACATGTAGTAAGATATCTTTTAAGTAAAGATGAGAAAGAAGAGATAGTCCCTTATATTTGCCCATTTATTTGTTATTTCTGGTACTCTTCATTCATTTCTCTAAGTTTTGACCCAAAAGACATCCTGCAGCATTTTTAAAATTGTGTTTTTGCTGGAATTCTCTTCACTTCTGTTTTATTTAAAGATTTCTTTATTTAACTCTCATTTTTGAAGAATGCTTTTACTGATTATAGAATCCTAGATTGACAGATTTTTTCTTTCAAAACTTTAAAGATATCATCCCTCTCTTTTTGTCTTCCATGGTTTCTGCGTAAGAAGTCCATCATGGCCGGGCGCAGTGGCTCACACCTGTAATCCCAGCACTTCGGGAGGCCAAAGTGGATAGATCCCCTGAGGTTAAGAGTTCAAGACCAGCCTGGCCAACATAATGAAACCCCACCTCTACTGAAAATACAAAAGTTAGCTGGGCATGGTGGTAGGAGCCTGTAATCCCAGCTACTTGGGAGACTGAGACAGGAGAATCACTTGAACCCGGGAGGTGGGGGTTGCAGTGAGCTAAGATTGCACCACTGCACTCCAGCCTGGGCAACAGAGTGAGATTCCTTCTCAAAAAAAAAAAAAAAAAGCCCATCATGAATAGTCTTATTGTGTTTTCCTGTATGTGATGTGACCTATTTTCTGGCTACTTCTAAAATTTTATCTTTATATATATATTTTTAGAAGCTTGAATATGATCTGACAAAGCATTTTTTTTGTTCTATGCGTTCTACTTGATTTTACAGTTTCATGAGTTTTTCATCAATGTTGACAAATTTTCAGCCATTACGTCTTCAAAGATTTCTCTTCCCCAATCTAAGTCTTCATGACTCTCATGACTAATTTGTCATGATTGCTTGGTATTGTCCCATAGGTCTCTGTTAATTTATTAAAATACATTTTAGACAGTTTTAGATTTACAGAATTATTCCAAAGAGAGTACAGAGAGTTCTCACAGATCTCACATCCACTTTCCCGTTATTAATATCTTAGTGTGGTACATTTGTCATAATTAATGAACACTGAAACATTATTAGTAACTAAAGTTCATACTTCATTCAGATTTCCTGAAGCCATTTTTCTCCTCGATGATGGCATCCAGGACACCACGTTATAATTAGCAGCTGCATCTCTTCAGGTTCGTCTTGGTCCTGACCGTTGTAATAGACTTACCTTGTATTTGATGACCTGCCGGTTTGTTTTGTTTTAAGATAGAATCTCTCTCTGTCGCCCAGACTGGAGTGCAGAGGCGCGATCTTGGCTCACTGCAACCTCCACCTCCCAGGTTCAAGCGATTCTCCTGTCTCAGCCTCCCAAGTAGCTGGGACTACAGGCATGCACCACCACGTTCAGCTAATTTTTTTGTATTTTGAGTAGAGACGGGGTTTCACCATGTTGGCCAGGCTGGTCTCAAACTCCTGACCTCAGGTGATCTGCCCACCTCAGCCTCCCAAAGTGCTGAGATAACAGATGTGAGCCATCGTGCCCGGCCACTTGCTAGTTTTTAGGGTCACTGCTCAGATATTTTATAGAGTATTCTTTTATTGGGATTTTTCAAAAGGGTTGTTCTCAGGATTGGAGTGGGGTTTTGGGTTTGAGGGAGAAGACCGCAAAGGGGAAATGCCGTCCTCCCAACATGGCACATCACTGTCGATGCTGAGCACGATCCACTGACCAAGGTGGTGACGGTCACACTTCTCACTGTAGACTGACTCTTTCCCCCATCTTGATACTTTACCCTGGAAGAAAGCTGCTATGCGCCTCTGCACTTAAAGAATAGGGAGTTACGACCCACTTCCTTAAGTATGGAGTATCTACATAAAGTCTTTGAAAACCTTCTGCATGGGAGGCTGAAGTTTTCTCTCCGTTTCTTTACTTATTCCATCATTTATTAATATTAGGTTTTATCACTTTTATATTGTCATCACATTGCCCACAATAGTCTCAATCTCCCGCCCCAGCCTCCCAGGGTGCCGGGATTACAGGTTCGAGCCACCGCGCCTGGGCTATATTTATTTTCTATTTGCTTATCATCACATAGCCAAGGATGCTTCCTGGTGCCCAAATTTTTCCATTGTTGCCAGCTCTCTTCCAGGGGCTCCTGTGTCTCTTTAACATTTTATTTTCTGGCACTAGGAGATGCTCTGGGCTTATCTGGTGTATTTCCTACCCCAGTCCTAGAATCAGCATTTCTCCAAGGAGTCCTGGTTTCTTTATTTGAGAATGCTATTGGGAACTCAGACGTAGGTATTTAGCATGCTCATTTCTATTAGGGAATCATCCCCTCCAGGCCCTCTCAGCTGACAGGGGTTGGTGATGAATTTTTCAATATGACACCTTTCTCTGGCAAGAATTCAGAGCAACAGGTGCTCACATTCCTTGCTGATGGGAATGCAAAATGGCACAGCCACTTGGGAAGACAGCTTGGCGGTTTCTGACAAAGTCAAATGCTCGTGTGCTATACCATCCAGCAACTGCCTTCCTGGGTCCACTCAAGGAATTGGAAAACCTTGTGCCAGTGCAAAAACCTGCATGCAATGATGCAAGGCAGCATTCTTGATCATTGTCAAAAACGTGAAACAGTAGGTGCGTGGCTAAACCGTGGCTCATCCTTACAATGCCATATTATTCAGCATCAGAAATAAGTTACTTGGTAGGTACTTGTTCACCATCTCCTTCATGGAGAGTCGTTTTCCTTAAAAGACAGCCAGGCGCGGTGGTTCACGCCTGTAATCCTAGCACTTTGGGAGGCTGAGGCAGGGAGATCACAAGGTCAGGAGTTCAAGACCAGCCTGGCCAACATGGGGAATCCCCATCTCTACTAAAAATACAAAAATTAGCTGGGTGTGGTGGCACGTGCCTGTCGTCCCAGCTACTCAGGAGGCTGAGGCAGGAGAATCACATGAACCTGGGAGGCAGAGGATGCAGGGAGCCAAGATAGCAGCACTGCATTCCAGCCTGGGCAAAAGAGCAAGACTCTGTCTCAAAAAAAGAAAAGAAAAGAAAAAGAGCAGGTGGGGCTCCCTCCTGCACCCCTCGGCTACCTGTTGTGCAGCCACCTTCCCTCAGCCTCCCCCTCCCTTTACATTCTTGTTTTCTGTCCCTCCAGATGGAGCTAAACGACACTCTTTCCTGATTGGGCTGTGTCTGTCAGAGGCTTACTCATGCTCCCACCCTTGGGCCCAGGATGGAGAAAACATGGCAAGAGGCTCAGCAGTTGGGCCTGAAATCCAGGAAGACGGAGAGCAGGAAACAGGGGCCAGGGAGAGGTGTGGGCAACCGATGGGAACAAGGCTGTGAGGTTGAAGCCAAGGCAGGCACTATGTTCTCCTCCCCAAGGGTTCCAGGAGCTCCAGGCCACCAACAGCCCTGGGACAACTTTGGTGCAGCCTCAAGGAGGGCCCCATGGTGACAAGAGTCCAGGCATGGGCAGGGAGCAGGCAGGGCTGGCACCAGGGGGCAGTGGGCAGCCCCTCGTGCATCCAGCACCCATCCGCACTTGTTGACACTGGCTGCATGGAGAAATCGCTGGGGAGCTTTAAAAAATGTGGGTACTGGTGTTGCCCCCACCCTAAGTACATACATTTTGGTGGAGCAGACTGGCAGCCATCCTTTGAAGGGCAGCCCAGATGATCATAAGGTTTTCTCAGTTGCAAACCTGCCGGGAAGCCTCAGCGGGAGCACGTGCAGCCTCCTCTGCTCTGCACCCTGGGGCCCTCTCCCCGGGGTTAGCAGGTACCTGGGTCCCCACAGATGGCATGATTCACGGCTGGTGGAGCTGTTCCTCTTTGCAGGCTTAATTAACTGTGAACTCCAAAGCAAGAGTGACAGCTTTCTTCCGACTGACAATTCTGCCCGCAACTGATACTTGTTTTCTTTTCTTCCCAGAGTCAGTCGGGAAATAGAAATCTTACTTGCTAATAAGCTTGACCTTAGTCTAAGACCCTTTGGATTCAGGGGAAGACCCCGGGGCATGAGTGGGGCCTCTCCCCATCTTCCTACTCTGCTGCGCTCCTTCCAAGGGAGGAAGGGAAGCTCTGTGGACTCAGGTACCCAGGACTGGCTGACGGAACCCTGGGAAGTCTGCCCATCCTAAAAATATACCAGCCCTCCTTAAGATGAAAATAAGTGTCCCAAAAGCCAACCTCTAGAATGTTCTAGAGAGCTGCTTCTGCAATGACCACCCCCAGGGCTCTTGTCTGGGAGGAGCGTGAGTTGATGGCACAGATGGCGCAGGAGCAGCGGATGTTGGTCGGTTCTGGGTGCAAAGGCCACCTGTTTCAGGAGGCCACACTTCTCTCCGAGCCTCATTCCTCCTGTTGGGTGGTGGTGGTGATGGTGATGGTGGTAACAGCGATACCATCTCGTGGCATGGAGAAGGATCACGTGAGAAAAGCTGTGCCCAATCAGCTGAACAAATGCGGATTGCCACGGCAACCAGGACGATCACAACAGCCACTTGCAGGCGACTTGGAGCTGGCCAGCCATTGTAGCTGAGCAGGCTGCTCACCCAGGGATGAGGAGGGGTCCCACTCCCCATGGGTATGAGTCAAGCTCCCACCATGTGCCGCACCCTCACACCCACACTGCTCTCCTCGTTTGCAGGCAGGAACTTCTGGCTAATTACGGAAGCCAGACAATGACCGGCCTGGCCTGTCCCACTCAGTGTAGGCTGCGGGAAACGCGCCCCCACCTGCGAGGTGTCTCTCCTCTCTAGGGGTTCCAGGACTGCCCTTGGCCCTGGGGAGGCCTTGGGCACTTTGGATGGCCTGTCCTTCTTACCTACTCTCCGTGTCTGGGCTCAGCTAGAAGACTGGGCTTTACAGAGGCCTAGGGCATGGGCTGGACTTTCCAGAGGCCATTCACCTTCCCTTGGGTTTTTGTTGTGAAGGTCTTGGTTTACACTTTTTAAAGGGTCCCTAGCTCTTCCCTAGCCCAGCCCAGAAAACACTGACCCCCTCGCTCCTCTCCTCGCAGATGGCCCCAGGGACACCCAGAAGCTTTCCCACTGGGTCCCAACTGAGCCTCGGAACCCCTCTCAACACAGCCCCAGGCAGCCTCCGTCAATGGATAAAGGCTGGTGTGTGCGATGGAAACCATTTGCCAGTTCTGCCTTAAACCTCACACCTCTGAAAGCATCCCAGGGAAATGACACTCACGGTGTGAAGCAGCCTGCAGCTGTCCACAGGGGATCCCCTGGCGAGGGCTGTGGGAAACTCTCCTCCTGACAAGGCTGGAGCTGGAGCGGAGGCAGAAGGGAATGGTGGGAAAAAAGGCAATAGCATTTTCTTCCCAGGGACGCAGGCAGGCTGCCTGGGCTCCTAAGTCGCCTCTCTGCCCCTCCTGCCTTCTTCAATCTCCCAATTCTCTTCCCCAGAGTTGTAGGACCCTTTGAGGGAGGAGGCACAGCAGAGGCCAAAGACCTGGGTCCATCCCAGTTCTGCCAGCTGGGCTGCTGACCAGTAACTTGCTAAGCTTGTCTGTGCCTCAGTTTTCCATCTGTACAATGGAAATAACATTTCCCGCCTCCAAGGACCACTGTGAAGCATAAGTTCACTTAAATGCTATTTAATGGATTAGAGGACTCATTTTCTCACACTTCTGAAGCCAGACTGCACCTGACAGTGAATGGCATGTTGCAGTTTGATTGGCAACATTTGTTATTCTCTCTTGGTGCTATGCAAAAACACAGGCATCTTCCCATTGGTGGTATCGACAGTGGGCTGAGATACAGCATGTAAAGCCTTAGAGCCAGGCCTGGCACGTGGTAAGCGCTGGTAGAGTTAGCGGTTCAGATTTCTATAATCCAGACCTTGTTCGTTGCCCCCCACCCCCACCGCAGTGCCAACAATGCAAATGAGAATGACTGAAAACAGGCCAGGTGCAGGGTTACACCTGTAATCCCAACACTGGGGGGGCAAAGAGAGTAGGTCACCTGAGGTCAGGAGTTTGAAACCAGCCTGACCAACATGGTGAAACTCCATCTGTGGGAGGTAGAAAAGTTCCTCTTCCAAGTTTCCTTTCTTGTTAAAGAATAAATTATTTTTGCTAACAACTATTAAGTCCTACCCTATGCAACTGTTAGACATGTTTACAGGCACGTAGTACATTCTACGTCCTGCACGTTAACCAAGATAGCTGTGCTGGACCTTCTCACAGGCATGTCCCACCTCGCAGCCTCTGCCCCTTCCTTATTTGAACTTCCTTTTTGATCTTCATTACTTTTCCTTGTTTAGAAACATTTTATGTTATTAGCCAATTAGGTTTTGGTTTAGATTGTGAGGTCTGACTCCAACCAATGGAAATCAGGCACAGCAGTGAGGACAACCCCAAATGTGGAAGGGATTAATATGTCTGCTTTTCCTTTGTTTATTGTATTCTCATGGCAAAATGGCTGGCGAGGGCACCCTTCCTGAAGGAAGTAAAATTTGCTTCGCTGAGAGATCCTTTGTCTCACTGCTAATTTTTCTTTCCAGCACCGAGCATCTGTTTGCAACACCATCTCTGTTAAAAATACAAAAAAAAAAAATTAACAGCATGGTGGCACGTGCCTCTAGACCCAGCTACTCGGGAGGCTGAGGCAGGAGGATCATTTGGCAGGCGGAGGTTGCAGTGAGCTAAGGTCACACCACTGCTCTCCAGCGTGGGCAACAAGAGCAAAACTCATCTCAAAAAATAAAAAATAAGAATCACTGAAAACAGAGACCCCTGTTCTGGGGCATCCCAAGAGTGTGCTCAAGGGAAGAGCATGTGGGTTTGAGCTCCAGTGAGGGGTGAGGACCCTCTCACCACGGTGCTCCCCAAGCCCTGCCACCCCTGACTGCCCTGTCGGTTCTGTCTCCCTGCCTCCCCCCAGCACACACCCACGGTGCTTCCTGATGCAGGACCATGCTCAACGTTCTCATCATTTTTCTCCTAACAGTAATATTCTGTGCAAGATGATTTATATTGATGGCATAATATCCCATCACATAAACGGTCTATGCCTTTCTTAACAGGCACCTATAGATGCTGGTTGAGGTTGGTTCCAATTTCCCGTATCGTACAGAAGTGCCTTGCCCCTGTGACTCTGCACACGTCACCCATGATATTTCTGGATAAAACCCTGAAGTGGAATTGCCGGAGAGAAATCATGGATTTTCAAAGCATATCTGTGGTCCTTATTATTGATTTACGATCTAGGAAGCATTATCCCCACTGTGTAGAAGCTCACCTAAGCGATTTCTTTTCCACCACCTGGAAATGACTCTTTGCCTTTGTGGTTTTATTTGACCACCTGGCTCCAGGTCTCCCAGAGACCTGAGACACCTGGGAGAAACCCAAAAAGCTCCCTTTGGTCTGACTTATCTGGGGCTCTGCACTTACGTGCACTAGGAAAGATGAAGCCTTGGGGCTTCTGGCTGCAGGCAAAGCCGTTTTCCCATGAGCTGGATTTGTATGTGTTTATTCTGGTCCGTTAGTCACGGCCAGTCTGGGCGCCTACATCTGGGGCAGCATTTTTTCAGCCCTAACTGTGTCTCCGCTGTTCAGAGTTTTCTCTCCCAGCCCTGCAGCTGATCCGTCGGTCAGCAGGCTGTGAATTAATTATGCACAGGCACCACAGCCTCTGTCAAAGAATGCAGAAAAGCCATTTTAGAAAAGAAATCCTGGTTTCTCGCTTGGTGGCTTTCATTGTGGGAGAAAGCGACAATTATGAATGACATCAGAGCTGTTCTGGAGCACTGGGCGGGGGTGGAGGGGCCTGGTCTAGGCTCTCCGAGCAGGCTCCGGCTCTCTGGATGCCAGGCCCGGGGTCGCGTCTCTCCCCAGTCCTACACCCAGCAGGGAAGAGGGTCCCACTTCACGCACCGCTCAGGATCCAAGGGCTGAATGATCCTGGTGTGTGTGGGCCTCATCTGATCCCAGGAGGGCAGAAAAGTCCTAAGGGGCATCCAGAAATCTTTCCACTAAAAACCAGGAACCTAGGAGGCCCCAGAAGAGGAGGGGAGCTGCCTGAGTTCACACAGCAAGACAGGTGAGAGCCTGGGTCTGGGACCCTCTGCGCAGGGGGCTAGGCTTTTTCCCCTTCAATGAATGTCCTTTAGTCCCTGAGGTTTGGAGGAGGGGCAGCACCTCAGGTTCAGTTCCCCAGGAACCGAGATGGGAATTTGGAGCAGGAGGCCATGGTGAGGAGGGAGCTCTTGGCATGTGCTGTGGGTTGAGTGGTGAGCCTCAGAAAGATCTATCCAGGCTGGGTGCAGTGACTCACACCTGTAATCCCAGCACTTTGGGAGGCCAAGGCAGGAGGATCACCTGAGGTCAGGAGTTGGAGACCAGCCTGGTCAACACGGCAAAACCCTGTCTCTACTAAAAATACAACAATTAGCCAGGCCTGGTGGCACATGGCTGGAATCCCAGCTACTCAAGAGGCTGAGGCAGGAGAATCACTTGAACCTGGGAGGCAGAAGTTGCGGTGAGCCAAGATCGTGTCATTGTACTCCAGCCTGCAACAAGAGTGAAACTCCATCTCAAAAAAAAAAAAAAAAGATAAAAAAGATAAAAAAGATCTATACAAATCCTAACTCCTGGAACCAGTGAACAGGAAAGGGGGTCTCTGTAGATGTAATTAAAGACTCTTAAGTGTCCTTAGAAGGGACAGAAGGGGGAAGACAGAGAGCAGAAGCCCATGTGACAATGACAGAGACTAGAGGGATGAGCCTACAAGTCAAGGAGCCACCAGCAGCTGGAAGAGGCAGGAAGGGTCCTCCCCTAGAGACTTGGACAGGAGCAGGTCCCTGCTGACACCTCGATTTCAGACTTTGGCCTCCAGAACTGGGAGAGAATGAATGTCTATTGTTTAAGCCTCTCAGTTTGTGATGTTTTATGACAGCAGCCCCTGGAAGCTGACATCATGCCTCTGCAGGAGAAGGAGGAGGAGGAGGAGGATTGCATGGGGGTATTAAATACGCTAAGAAGTTCTTTGTCAAAGGTTTAGCTTAAGTTTCTTTGTTCTTTGTTCCCCGTTTTCAAGGCCAGACTTCCTCACCCTCTGTGTCTCCCTGACCTGGTCTCATAAGCAACTTCCTGGCCAGTCCTTATCTATAGGGCCCACATTGCACTCACTCTGCAAATTACCCCTCCTGCCCCAGTGGCTCCTCTCTCCGACACTGTCCTTCACACCAGTGAAATCCCCTCCCTGCACCCATCGAATTAGCCAGCCGGGGCCAGTTTAGATTGTGCAGTCCAGTTCCAGCTGAGGGAGACAGGACACAACAGCACTGCGTTCAAAATAAAAACCTCTGCTTTTCTTTGTGGTGCTCTTGCCATCGCTCCATCTGTGGGACACACCCTTCTTTGCCTTGCCGAGAAAAATTTATATTCCAGTGCTACTTCTTTTGCAGCACCGAAAATTTGTTTCTAACAGTGGGGAAAGCTGGCCTCAAAGGTTCCTGCCAGAGTTCCAAGGCTGCGGCGGCCCGGCAGAGGCATCCCAAACAGAGGCGGGGGCTGGGCCTTTGTCCCTCCACATCAGGGGTTGATGGGCAGTCACTGGGCTGCCTGCTGGGAGGGGTGAGACCTTGAGAGGCAGCTCCCTGCGTCATGGTGGGTGTCACTGTGGGTGCCCAGGGGGTAAGGGGCTTAATAGCCCCAGGATCATCTGAGCATCCAGGAGTCATTCAAGTCTCTACGATAGAGAAGCTGACAACATCATCTGCATAGAAAAAGCTCCTCTATGGCAAGAGAATGAAAGCAAAGCAAAAAGACATACGTCAGAGAAAGAGAAAGCATTTTCCACAGGCACAACAAAGGCTTAATAGTCTCCTTTTGTGGAGCGTGTGCTAGAAGACAGTAAGAAAAACACAAACACCACAGTAGAAAAATGGGTAAAATGTTGAAGGAGAAAAAATAAAGAAAACATGTTCAACGTCACCAGCATTCAGAAAACTGTAAATGAAGGAAACACCACATTAGTTCTCACGCATCAGAACGCCTGCAGTTGGGGTGATGGAGTTCACCGCCGGGAGATCTGATACTGTCTGTGTTACTCCATGGTGGATAAATAGGTTCAGCGTTGTGGAGGGCCAGCACCATCAAGAGGGTAAACGCTCATGCTCTTTCAAATGAGAAAGGCCACTGTTAGAGACTCTTCCATGAATTACTCCACAGGCACACAAAGATAAATGTGCACTTTGTTTATAGCGTTATTTATTTCATTGAGATAGAATCTGGCTCTGTCACCTGGGCTGGGGTGCAGTGGCATGATCTGGGCTCATTGCAGCCTCTGCTACCAGGGTTCAAGCGATTCTCCTGCTTCAGCCTCCCAAGTAGCTGGGACTACAGGTGCCCGCCACCACGCCTGGCTGATGTTTGTATTTTTAGTAGAGACTGGGTTTTGATAAGTTAGCCAGGCTGGTCTCGAACTCCGGACCTCAGATGATCTACCCATCTCAGCCTCCCAAAGTGCTGGGATTACAGACATGAGCCTGGGATTACAGACGTCCAGACTATCACATTATTCTTAATAAAGAGAACTTGAAAACTACCCAAATGTTCACCAGTGAGGAACTGTTTCACCAAGTCATGCTGCAACCCTTCCTCTGCACATGTGCAGGAATTCCAGCTCTGCTCCTCCTGGTCAGGAGAGATGGCCAGGAGAAACACCAGCTCCTTATGTGAGGGAGTGAGACTGTGAGTGGGAAACATGCATCTCCCCTCCAAAGGCCGACATCACCGCTCCCCATCCCTGAAGATGTCCCAGGTCCCATGACCTTGCTTCATTCCTCATTGAGGAAACAGAAGCCACCAGGTGAGGCTGGCCGGGCGACCACCCCTTCTCCAAGCACATCCCTTGACACAAGTGTGCATTCCTGTCACACCCACTACGGAGACTGAGCTCCCCTCCTTCCCCTTGTCCTGCATCATACATTTCTCCTCTTTCCCCATCAGCACACAGCCTGTTGTACTTCCTCCCACCCAGAAAAAGGGGAACCCAGGGATCTAAGCAATTCCTTGGGTCTCCCTGAAAGCAGAAGTTCTAGAAAGTGCCACCCCCCAGCTGCTACTTCCTTAGTTCGGGTCTCAGTAAGCTGGTGGCTGTCTCATGAGGGTCTCCAGGCACCTCCTGGCTTCCTCTTCTTTGCTCTGTCCAAGGCAGCTTCTCAGCAGCAGGTGGTGCGGCCAGCCTCTCCTCCTCCTTGATATATGGGCTGTCCCCCAGGTTCCACACTTGCCGGGTTCACTCCTACCCCTGGCTGCCCCTTAGAGCCCTTGGGTGGTGCCTCTTGCCTACCCAATGTCTACACTTGGGTCTGTCTGAAGCCTGTGGTCTTTGGATTCTTCTCATCCACCTGCACTGCCTGGTCTTCTCAGCCTGGTCATCTCATCCAG
>CM052648.1:25753283-25764945 GCA_028533165.1 Leontopithecus rosalia | reverse complement strand
TGATTCATCCACCTGTCTATGCAACACCTCCACTTAGATGTGGATGTTCAATCAACCTCGAAACCCACTATGTCCAAGACAGAATCCTACACCTACTGCCCCTTGTCCCTACCCATGTCCCCATTTTTCTAGGTCATCTAAGTAGAAGTCGCAGCATCATCTTGGATGGCTCCTTCCCTCTCCAACATGTTCATGACTAGGTAGGCGGGGAGCAGGGCGCAGGGGTAGGGTGAGTCCCACTCCCTGCCCGGGCTCACGGCCCTTGTTTGCTGGAACCACAGTGACCTCTGCAACACCCTTTCCTATCCCCTGCAGCCAAGCTTCAGCCACCTGGCCTTCACTCCTGAGCCCTGAGCCAGGGTCCTGCTGCCCATGGAGGATGAAAGTGTATTTCTCAGAAGACTGCCAGCTTCCCAAAGGTTGGCTCCATGCCAGGGATGGCTGCTCAGAAAGATGTGTTTGATTGAGTCCATGAGAAAAAGAGAAACAGCCCAGAGAAAAACAGCCACAAAGCTTGAACCATGCCCCTCACAGAGGGGCCGATCTAAGTGGCCTGTGATAGTGTTCACTGCCAACATTCACAAGGGGGAAAAAGCCAGATGTGGTCCCACCAGCCCACCAGGAGGGCTAAAATAAAAAGATCCCCCCTCTCCAGGCCTGGGATTCTCCATCCACAGCCTACTCATGCCAGACCGCTGACACTGCATGTCCTCTCCCACCCTCAATATCCACATCTTATTCACAGACTGTTCAAAGTCAGGTGTCAAATTGCTTGCCTGGGACCATTTGACCTTCGGTGAAATGCAGCAAATGAAAGGCCTTTGGTCCACGGAGAACAGACTGTCCGTGTCACCCACAGCAAATGGGGACCTACCTGCCATGTGGCCCAGGAGGTGGCCTTGTCAGCCCAGTGTCCCTGTGGCCTCGTGGGGGCTGGTCCAAGAGCCCCTGAGCTTGTGCTGGTTCCTCCAGCAGGAATCGGGACTGCTCATTGAGGGAGAAGGCTCCCTGCTGAATCAGGGAAACATTTAAAAATTCCATCTTGCCACCCCAGAACTGGGAAAACATGAAAGCCAAGGTTTCAGATCTCTTGAGCAGACTATCTGTGCAGACCACTGTACATTCAAATTAGGACATTTGAATAAGTACTTTTCCTATTTGAAAATCTTCGAGCGTGAGTTCAAGCCTGCATGACGCTGGTGTGAGCCTGGCTGGAGGGTGCAGTTGGGTTGGTGAGTGACAGGGTTGGTGAGTGACAGGGTCCTCTCTTCCCATGGCAGATCCCGCTGGGGGCTCATGGAGCTTCCACAGGTGACACTGGGCTGAGATGGGATCCTGACAAATACACTCCCCTCCCAAGCGAAGCTGCAGGGAAGCCACATGTAACGGAGCTTGGGGGTGGGGAGTGGCCTCTGCAGATGAGGGTGTGCCTTGGTAAAGGCCTCCAGCACAGTGACTCATGCCTGTAATCCTAGCACTTTGGGAGGCTGAGACAGGTGGATCACCTGAGATCAGGAGTTCGAGACCAGCCTGGCCAACATGGTGAAACTCCGTCTCTACTAAAAATATATATACAAAAATTAGCTGGGAGTGGTGGTGGGTGCCTGTAATCTCAGCTACTTGAGAGGCTGAGGTAGGAGAATCACTTGAACCAGGAGTTTGGAGGTTGCAGTGACCCGTGATCACGCCACTGCATTTCAGCATGGACAAAAGAGCAAGACTCTGTCTCAAAAAAAATGGTCCCCAGAGGAAAGGACTTAGCTAACAGCAGGTAAAGAGCGGGAACAGGGTGGAAACTTTGTTTCCGAAACAGAGGCCGATCCTGCCCTCAGCCAGCACCTGCACAGGCCTCTTTCCCTATACGGGGGCAGACTCCCTGTGTGCAGTCAAAGGGGGAAGGGAGGGTTCTGGGCCACAGGGGATACATGGGCTGAGTTTGGGAAACAGGATGTGACCAGCAGAAGCTACACAAAAACTCACCCTCTTTCCTCATCAGGGAAATAAAAATGACAACCAGAGGCCACTTTTGCCACCAGGATGAGAAAGGTTTTTTTCTAAGGGGACACTAGGCGGGGCTGGTGGACAGATGGCGAAAATAACCAGGTTGGTGACGGCAAGAGAGGCTGCAAGAGCCGGGGTCCTGCTGGCTCTTGGTGAGCGCCATCTTTCAGAGCATGACTGGGCGTGGGCTTCAGGAGCATTCAAGTCTGCACACCTGGTGTCACTTTCCTATCCCTGCTGCTTTTGTCACAAACTGTGTGGCTTAAAATCACCAGAATGTATTCTCTTTCGGTTCTGGAGGTTACAGTCCAAAGTGAGTTTCACGGGGCTGAGGTCAAGGTGTTAGCAGGGCAGCCTCCTTCTGGAGGCTCCAGAAGAAAATCCATTTCCTTGTCTTTTTCAACTTTCCTTGTTTTTTCTCCTTTCTTCTTTTTTTTCATACATATTCTGTTGATGTTGGTATCTCCTTTTTCACCTATTAAAGGCTGCCTGCAGTCCCTGGCGTCCTGGGTTTGAATAGCACCTCTTCCCCAATTCATGTCTAACTTGTTAAAAAGAAAAAAACAAAATCGCAACAAATGTAGTTTAAAGATCTAATTGGCTTTATTTGCAATTCTGGAATCAGGCTACATCTTCTATAAAACAGAGTGGGCGCTGTGCGGAGCTGAGCAGATGGGGTGGGCTTCATAGGCAGAAAAGGGCTGGAGAAAGCACAGCCAAGGAATGAAAGGCAGACTGGTCGCTTCGGCGTTACTTTCTAGACTGTAGCATAAGGAGCTTTCTCATCATGCAGGCAGGTAACCAGGTGTCTTCTTGTTTGTTGCAGTGAATCTCTCTTGTTTTCTTGGAAAACAGGGCCATTTCAAAGTCTCATTTGACTATGTGGCACTTGGCATGAGTGACTCCATTCCGGTGTACTGGGACCTCGTTCAGCTGAGTGCAAAACAATAGCCTCCCATGAATTTTTTTTTGTTTTTGAGACAGAGTCTCTCTCTGTTACCCAGGCTGGAGAGCAATGGTGTAGTCTTGGCTCACTGCAACCTCTGCCTCCTGGGTTGAAGCAATTCTCCTGCCTCAGCCTCCCAAGTAGCTTGGATTACAGGTGTCTGCCACCATGCCTGGCTAATTTTTGTATTTTTAGTGGAGACGGGGTTTCGCCATGTTGCCCAGGCTGGTCTTGAACTCCTGGCCTCAAGTGATCTACCTGCCTCAGCCTCCCAAAGTGCTGGGATTATAGGCATGAGCCACCGTGCCTGGCTCTGGCCTCCCATGAATTTTATGAACAGCCAGGAACCTGAAAATGTGACATTATTTGGAAATAAGGTCTTTGCAAGTTAATCAAGTGACCAAGTGAAAATGAGGTCATATTGGCACAGGGTGGTCCCTAATCCAATGACCGGCGACCTCATAAGAAAAGGAAAATTTAGACACAGACACTAGGAGGAGGAAGACCGTGTGATGGCAGAGTAGAGACTGAGTGATGGGGCTACCGGTCAAGGAATGCATTTGGCCACCAGAACCTGGAAGAGGCAAGGAAGTATCCTCCCTAGAGCGGCCACAGCCTTGTTAATGCCTTGATTTTGGACTTCTGGCTTCAGATAGGCGAGATAATGAATTTTGTGGTTTTAAGTAATTAGTTACAGCAGCCCCACAAAACCATGGCAATTCGACACCATCACCCCCATTCTCCAGGTGAGGAGACTGAGGCTAGCTGGAGTCCTCAGCCTGCCCGGGGCCACAGAGCCTACAGGAGGCAGAGCCAGGACTTGAACCCCAACGCTGGCCTTAGGGCCAGTGTTTGTCAGAGACCACTGGCTGTGCGGCCTGGAGGGCGTGTGAGGAGGGAGGCGATAGGACCACACTGCCCCTGGGGGTTTCGACAGTGCTTTGTGGGACAGAGCGGAGGTGCAGGGCTGAGGGCTCAGGTGAGGGGAGGAATGAGGGGTGAGGTTGTGGGGGGGTGCTGGCATTGCCCACCTGGGGAAAGGGGCTCCCCTGCCCTGAAGAGGCCACACAGATCTTGCCTTTCCCCAGAGACGATTCTTCCCCCGTGAACCATGGCCGTGTGCCTGCCCTCTGCACCTGCACAGAGTCCAGTATCGCCCCCACACCCCTGGCCACGACCCTCCTTCTCCACTCACACCGTGCCCTGCCGACACCAACTGGGTCTGCTTATTCTTCCGAGCCTGTCTCGGCTCTGCTGTTGAGCTCTCAGCCTCCCTCACCTCTCTCGTGGTCTCAGCTAGGATGCAGCACACCTGATCCCTGGGGGCTTCGATGAGGCATAGATTCTCCTAGGAATGTGAACCCCTCGGAGCCCTACGTGGCCTCCTGCCCTGCTCCAAGCCCCTCACCACAGGGGAGGCTGGGCGGAGAGGGAGCGAGCTCTTGTGGGGCGGTGCTTACAGACCAAGGCATTGGCTGAAAAACTTGGCTCTGTCTTCCCAGCAAGCTTTCTGCCAGGACCCAGCAGTGCCTGGAGAAGATCTAGAATGTGTCTCTCTGGGGACCAGGCAAGAGGCTGGGCCTTGCGGTGCCCCAGGCCCCAAAAAAAGTGTGGGAACACCCACACTAGCAATCAGACCCAGGTCCGGCCTAGCTGGCCCCTGACATGTGTGGCTTCGGGCAGGGTGGAGAAAGAAATCACACAGATACTTCCCCTGACCGAGGCCCACAGGAGGCCCCTCCCAGCGGACACGGGACCTTCCAGCTTGAACTGCCAGAAGGCAGCAGTCTCACAGGAAGAGACATCCCAGGGCCTAGGGCCCAAGTACCCCAAGTGTCCCACAAGATGTGCCTGGAGAAACGCACCCAGAGGTCAAAGCAGCCTGGGAATGTCCTCTCTCCGTGCCTCTCCTGGGTCAGAAGTGCACGCTCAGGCCTGCTGACTTCATGATTCCTCTCCCGGTGGGAATCCAGGCGCAGAGGCTCGGCTGAAACAAACCTGCCAACAGTGGTGTGGGGAAGGCAGGCAAGACCAGGGGCGTGGAAGACCCTGTCCACAGCTTTCAGGACCCGGCAGGGTTGCCTGAGCATCAGAGGCTGCTGGAAGACAAGGGAAGAGACTTGCCTCGGCTGAGTCAGGTTCGCCCCAGCCTGAAGCCACACTCCCTGTGCCTGGTGCATTACTGTGGGTGCCCTCCCAAGTCTTCAGCAGCCCCCAGGGCCCCAGAGGCCCCCACTCCTGTCCCCCGACTGCCACCGTGGCAGACAACTGGAAGGCCCAAGTGCAGCCCTGGGTGGTCCCAGAAAGCCCCTCCCAGCTTCCCGTGCACAGACTGGGCTGTAAGGATCCCCGAGGCCTCCCTGGGGGGACTGGGGCCCCAAGGACAGGATTCAAAGCCACTGTGGTCCCTTCCTCTCTGTCATCCACTCACCCTCCCTCCAGACGTAGCTTTATCGGGGGTGAGAGGGGTTGAAGGTGGGGGCCCTCGTTTCCATATCACCCATAACAGACTCTGGCTCGGGCTTCGAGAGGGCAGGGATTGGCCTGAGGGCCCACAGCTAGCTCTGCGCTTCGAACGCATTGGACACCGGCCCTCCCAGTCCATGGTCCTGCTCACCATTCTGGGTGCGGGAAACAGATGTTTATGGCCCTGTAAGAGCCTCTTCCAGCCTGCATCTGACTCCCCACCTCAAGGGCAGGAGGAAGGGTCGTCCATGAGGCTCCCAGGAAAGCAGACTCAAGTCCCAGGGGCCTGAGACCAGGCTTACAGTGGACTCCTAGGACAGTGCTCTGTGTGGGAGTGGTCCTGGTGAGAACTGCAGGTGGCTCTGTGCACCACGAGCCCAGGGCCAGGCCCACTGTGTGTTATCGGGCCAGAGGCCTTGCGGCCCCGTCAAGGGTCAGCTGTCTGGCCCTAAGCCTCCTCCCTGCTGCCCCTGCACCCTGACTTCCAGCACTGCCATCCCAGAGAGGCCTGTGAGCCTCAGCTGCATGGAGCGGCTTGAGGCCGAGTGCACAAGGCCCTAGAGAGCTGCAGAGGTAGCTCCCAGGAGAATGAGCCTGGGATGAGGGCAGGGGCCTACCCGTCTTCCTCCCTCCTGCCCCTCCATGAAAACCTGCTCTCACAGCCTCTGCAGCTTGGCTGCCTGCTGTGCAGGGTCAGAGACTGGCGTTCTGAGCAGCTGCAAGGACCTGGCCAGGGGCCCCCAGACCCCTGCACTCTGCAGCCCTCTCAGGGCCTTAGAGCCGATCACAGCTCTCAGAGGACATGGCGGGGGCTCTGGGCCAAAGGGGACAAACACTGCTGAAGGGACAAGGGGATGCGATAGGTTCCAGGGGTCCAGAAACCTGCAACCTTGGCCATGGCCACCTCGGTGTGTGACGGGAGAGAAGCCTTCCCCACGGGTGAGGCAGCGTGGATGGGGAGGAAGCCCGGCTGAGACAGGCAGAGACACAGTGGGAGGAGTGTGGGTGGGGCTTCCTCATTCTGGGACCCCTGAGCATGATGTGGGGGTGGGGACATTGCTGAGATGGGAGTGGGTGGGGGTCAGTCTTTCTCCATCCCGGGGGGGCCCCGCACCTCGCTCCTCCCATTCTGGGGAGTCCTGAATCCTCACGCCCTGGCGTCCCCTCCTGGTGGTTCCTTCTTGTTCACGGTCAGCTCTGCACCCTGGTGTCCAGGTGCCAGCACCCCCACATGCCCAGAGAGCCCACCGCCTGAGTGGCAGAGATGATTTGCCAGAGGGGTTGGCATCGGGAGGAATTGCTGGACTCAGCTCTATTTGTTCTCAATTACCAGACGAGGGAGAGCAGGGCAGGTGTGACAGACAGGCCTGGGGTCCCCACCCTGGGAAACGTCAGCCACAGGGGCCCCACAGACCAGGCCACAGTCTCCAGCCCCTGCCCTCCCCCAGCCATGCCTCCTCCCCAGCCATCAGCCCTTTCTTCAAGCCATGCCTCTCCCCAACACCCACAACGCCAGGAGGAGTAATTTTCCTAATAACCTTTGGTGTCTCTGACTTTCAGCATCCAGCAGCCACTTCTAAGATTTACTGGGATTCCCTGTACATGGTTTGACAATTTCCTCAAGGAATTAGACAGTTTAGCTGCAAAACCTGATTTATCTGAGAGCAGCATGTTCCAGTCCCTGAGCCACCAGCCACCTCCTCTCGCCAGCTCTGCTGTTGACTGCAAAGTGGCTGCCCTGAGTGGGGACCCACCAGGGCAGCCTGCATGTAATTCAGGGGCTTCTTTGAGGACGCCTGAGAAGCATGTGTTCTCGGTAATGAGGTTTAGGGAAAAGCAATTCTGGAACAGACTGCAAGAAATTGAGATAATTTCGCTGCGAGATGAGAGTTGAAATGTGACCCTGCACCATGTGGCTTCAGTCTGGAGGCAGGTGACGGGGCGACGTGACCACCCAGAGGGCCCTCGGGTGGCAGGTGGGGCATGGTGGCCTCCTCTGCCTGAGTGGCTGCAGGTCAGGACCAGGACCGCAGGACAAGGTGGGCCCGGCAAGCCCCGGATGATGCAGGCACCAGGACTGTCACCAAGGGCAGGCAGCTGAGCAGATGCAGGAGGCGGAGGAGGGCACGGGGGACAGGAGCAGGGAGGGCAGGGGAAGGGCCTCAGGCAAGTCCTGAAGGAAGGCAGCCATGAAACTTCCCCTTTAGAATCCAGCCAGGGAAACTGGCTCTCTGCATTATTATTATTATCATTATTATTATTATTATCATTTTGTCTGTTCTTGGGGCTGTGGAAGGAAGGTGCTGTCTCGGGGTCTCCAGAAAAGTCCAGATCCTCCTGGAGTTGAAATCTCTCTCGGGTGCCAGGATGGCAAGGAACTGTAACTCTGGAGCCTGTTAAGTTACCGCAAGGCTGACCAGTCCCAGGTCCCAGTGAGACGCAAGGTAAGCCTCGTAGTGCCTGGGCCCAGACTCCTGTCCTGGGGCAGGGGAGATCAGTCGCCAGAAGAAGAAAGTGACAGCACCGCTCAGCTCGGCCCCCATGGGCCACGTGCATGTGTGGCCCCTCTGGATCCTCCAGCACTGCCCCTCTGCAAAAGGAGGCTGGTGGTGTCTGCGTGCACGTGCACACACACACACACATGCACACACGTGCACATATACACACGCACAGACACACCCACACATACGCACATAAACACACATATGCAGACACACATGCACACACATACTCGCACATATATACACACACAGACACATGCACACACACATATACAATACAAAGACACATGCACACACAGACACACACACATATACACACACATGCACATGCACATATGCACATGCACCCGCACGCACATGCACACGCACACGCATGCACATGCACACACGAACACATGCACACATGTGCACACACACATGCCTGATTCTGTCTGCTTTCAAAGCCCTGGTATTGTGAGTGCTTCCAGGCTTCCAGGGACAAGCCCTGTGTTTGACGGAGCGTGACTGCACAAAGATGAAGATCTGGGCTGGGCCTGGGCTTCACCAGGGACTTTGTGGCTCAATGAGGGACCTCCTTGAATTTCAGATTCCCTGCCTGTGAATTGGAGGCAGCAGTCAGAGACAAACCGCTCTGTGAGCCTCCAGTGAGATCCTGGGAGTGAGGCATCTTCTTGGAGGCTGGCAGGGGGCAGGTGCCTGCTGCATGGAAGGTTCCGGTCCTTCTCTTTTTCCTCCCCAGGTTGCTGGGGGGGTAAGATAAAGCCAGGCCTAGGGCATGTGGTCAGCCCTCCTCACTGCCAACACAATGGCCCCCAAGCAAACGAAGAGCCTTCTGACATCAACCTCTGGGTAAGAGAGGCTGAGGCTGGAGCATTAGGCAAGAGTCTGAAACACATTCACGATGTGTATTTGCTAGATTAGTGCCTGGCTCAGAGCATGCGCTCCATAGATGCTGGTGGCATCCGTGGGTGGTGTGTTGCTCAGCCATTTGTTACGATTTTCCTCCCTCCCTAGTCTGCGGGCCCGTGAGAGCCGGGCCGCTGCATTCTGCATGGCAGGAGCACCCGGTACAGGTAATGGCCCAACTTGGGGTGAGCAGAACAACCCAGCCCCGTCGGGAGTCAGACGCTCAGCTTCCAATCCCAGCTCCACCTCGGTCAGCCGCCGGACCCTGAGCCGTAGAGGACTAACCTAGCCGTCGTGCAGGGGATGTGGCCCGTGCCTCACTGCAGGTACCCTTCCTGTTCCTCCCGCAGCGCTGCTGACAGGCCGGCGGTGCTGGGCACTGAGAATGCAGCAGCCCTGCTCTCACGGGGCCCGCAGACCAGCGGGAGAGGAAGATCACAAATGAACAAGTGAGCAAGACACTGTGCATGGATCCACCACTGCCTGTGGAGCCCATGCTCTGAGCCAGGCACAGAGCCAGGAAATAAACATGGCTAACGTGTGTCAGACACTTGCCTTATGCTCTGGCCTCAACCTCTGTTACCCACTGCAGTCTCACAACAGGCCTAGGAGGTGGCCCTCTTGGAACCCCGCCCTACAGGAGAGAAAACAGAGGCCCAGAGAGGCCAAGCTCCCTGTCATGCTGCTGGGCAGGGATGAAGCCTGCACCCATAAGCCGTATGCTGCTTCCTGCTGGATACAGGGGCTGAAGCTGATGTGGTCCCTGCTTCCTGGAGCTCAGGCTAGTGGGGCCTCGAAGGAGAGGGGCAGGGCACTTCCATCTGTTATCCTAAATTCCAGATGGGTGAGATCAAGGAAGGCTTCCTGGAGAAAGTGATGCTTGAGCAGAGATCTAAAGGTCAGGAAGGAATTAACCAGGTTCAGACGAAAGAGAATCTACTCTTTCTACGCATGCTACCCATTCTTTGACACCCCCTCCAGGAAGCCCTCCTTGCCCTCTCCCAGACAGAGCTCCCACACTGGAGCTGCACTATCTGTCTGTGCCTGATTCTGCACCAGACTGTGGGACTCCCACAAGGCAGTGAGGGGGGCTGGCACCTCTGTGTCCCCAGCACCAGCCAGCCCCGGGCCTCGGAATCACAGAGGCTGAGGAATGGCAGGCTGTCTGGGCTGAGGCCAGAGGGCGGCATAGCCAAGGGGCCCATTTGCCACACTGCCTCCAGATGTACAGGGTGAGACACTCGGGAGCCTTGCTGCTCAGGAGAATTTTAGGCCAATGACACCCTGGCCCCTGAATAACCCCCAAGGTTGCTCTGTGCTAGGCAGTGTGTCAGGCAGGTGACCCCTCCTTGACCCCAGGAGAGGTTGGAGTAAGCATCTCTCCAGCCAGGGCTCACAAATGGCATGCAGTGGAGGAAGCTGGGGCCCAGCTGTCTGTTCTGGAAGTGGGCTTCCTCCCTCCCCCGTGTTAACTTCGTCCTTAGCTTCTACCCCAAACCCCGCCGCTGTCTATCTGTTGGGCAGACAGAGGCTGCCTTGCCTGGTTTCCAACGCGAAATGGCATTTTGCTTGAGGTGCTCCTCCTCCCTCGCCTTTCCCTGCCTCTGAGTTCACAGCAAAGGTAGTGTGAGTCATGACTCATACCACTGTGAGGGACAAGCCTGCTATACCAAGGAGGGGCTTTGTGCAGTCTGAGCCGGGGACTTCAGCAAACGTCTGCGAAGCAGGGACTCGAGTCCCTGATGTCTGTGGTGCCAGAAAAATACAACAATAACAGAAACACACACAAAACCCACAAAAGCTCAGTGCAGACGGCCGAGCGTCCAGGAGCGCCCATGTGCACAGACCGGCCAGCTGGGGGATTGTGCGCAAGATATGTCATCCCTTCAACCTCAGTTTCCTCATCTGTACAATGGACGGGATGATACTTGTACCTACTGCACAGGATTATTGTGCTAACAAATAAGTCAGTGTCATATGCACAGCACCCACTAAGGCTCAGACGCAGTAAATGGTGAGTACTCCTGCCATCGTTCAGATGCTCACGAAAGCCTCCCAGTCTGTCAGAGGGTAACCATGGTGACCTGAAATGAGCCTCGGAAACCGAGGATGGCAGGAAACGGGGCTGGTGTGCGCCCTGATGTATCACCAAGACGTTGGTCAATGGCATGGGAAAACGAGCCCCGAAGCTTTGTGACCTCAAGGCAGCCCGCACACAGATGCACAGGGCAAATTCACACTTGTAGTTCTGTCTGTAAAAACCTCAGGCTGAGAATTTAGATGAAAATGGTTTTCTCCAGACTTCTCACAAACAGATGGAAATCCCCTCTGGAGCAATTAAGATGAAGCTCCAAGGACAGGAGCATCTTACAGCTGAGAGTCACTTACCACATGAGGAAATGGGGCACCATGAGAAAGAACCAGCATCAGTCTCACCTAGCTGAATCAGACCCACAGAGTCCCCAGACGGCGGGAAAATAAAGTTAGTCTGCTTAATATAATTAAAGACACAAAAAAGGGGAGAATTTAAAATATGAGTTGGGAACAAGAGATTCTAAAAATGGGCCAGGCACGGTGGTTCACACCTGTCATCCCAGCACTTTGGAAAGCTAAGGCAGGAGGATCACTTGAGGCTGGGAGTTCAAGACCAGCCTGGGCAACATGTCAGGACCTTGTCTTCATAAAAAATATTCAAGGAGAACGATCCAAGATGGCCGATCGCTAACATCTCGGGATTGCAGCTCGCAGTTAAAGCTCATAGAACTAGAGGACGCCACACTTTCAGACAAATTCTGGTCGCTCAGGAGCAGAAGATTCCCAGTGGAGGAGCCACGCGGGGCAG
>CM052648.1:25710286-25752783 GCA_028533165.1 Leontopithecus rosalia | reverse complement strand
TTTACTCATTTTTTTTTCTTTCTTTCCCTCTCTCAAAAAAAGAAAGAAATCAACTTGTAAACCTCTAGATCCAGGTCGGCAATATCTCTCTCATTGCTTGATTTCCTTCCTTCCCTTCCCTCCCTCCCTCCCTCCCTTCCTCCCTTACTCCCTTCCTTCCTTCATCCCTTCCTTCCTTCCTCCCTTCCTCCTTCCCTCCCTTCTTGCCTTCCTCCCTTCCTCCCCCCCCAAAAAAAAATTCAAAATTAGCCAGGCTTGGTGGTGCTTACCTGTAGTCCCAGCTGCTTGGGAGGCTGAGGTGAGAGGATCACTTGAGCCCAGGAGTTCGAGGCTGCAGTGAGCCGTGATCACACCACATACTCCAGCCTGGGCAATGGAGAAAAACTATGTTTTGTTTTGTTTTTTTGTTTTTAGATGAAGTCTCACTCTTGTCCTCCAGGCTGGAGTGCAGTGGCGCAATCTTGGCTCACTGCAACCTCCACCTGCCAGGTTCAAGTGATTCCCCTGCCTCAGCCTCCCAAGTAGCTGAGATTACAGGTGCCTATCACCACACCAGGCTAATGTTTGTATTTTCGGTAGAGATGGGGGTTTCACCACGGTGGCCAGGCTGGTGATCTGCCCGCCTCGGCCTCCCAAAGTGCTGGGATCACAGGTGTAAATCAAATAAAATCACCAAGCAGATTTGAAATAGAATCAAATCGAATTCGTAGAAATTAGTAAAATAGTCATTGTGTAAATTGGTGCAATTACCTTGAAAATAGTTGGCATTCTCTAGTAAATGTGAAAATGAGCACTCCCAGTAAGTTCCCTTCACCATTTTCCAGAAAGTCTCCTGCCCGTGTGCACCAGGAGACACAGGTCAGCTGCTTCGGGAGCACTGTTTATAAAACAAACACAATGAAACGCTTTTTTAAAAAGAAAGAAAAGAACGTTTTCGTGGCAGAGGTGTCTAGTCTTGAGAGTGCTGGTTTGCAAGGTAGTGAGCTCCCCGTCGCTGGGGGGACGGTAAGTCGAGACTGATGACTCCCTGTGAGGATGCTGTGCTATGAGATCTCATTTGTGCTAAGGCTCTGGTAGCTGCCTGGGTGCGGGGCCCCTGTCTGATCTCTCTCTCCGGAGACCCCGGCTTTGGACCAGGCACAGGGGCCATGTTCCGTGGACATTTGAATGAATAAAAAAAAAATGAATGAACAAAGTGACTGCAGTCACTCTACTTCACCGCCCATGCAGAAAGCCCCGCCATCCAGACTCCCAGGAGCCCTGGCCGGCATTCTCATCTCCCAGGCATTCTGACTCACACGTTCCCCAGGACCTGGAGGGCGTCCAAGCGGTGTGGATGTGTGTCCCTGAAGACTGAGCTTGCAGCCCTGAAGAAGAGGACACTGCTGCCCTTCCTCTGCACGCACGTGCCCTGCCCTCAGCTCTGTGGGCTGGGGTGGAGAAGGGGCATCCCCTGTCGCGGTAAGACAGGCCTGGGGGCGCTGTTCCTGCCGGAACTGCGTCTTTGGCTAATGATTCATACTTTCTGAGCCGAAATCTCATTATTAGCGTAATGGAGAAAGGAATACCTCCCCAGAGGGCTGTTGTGGGAACCAGGTGCAATTTTATGGATATGACAGTTCTATGTAAATGTCAAGGCTGGACCCAGCTGGGGAGTTACAAAGCCCTTCAGGATGGCAAAAGCTGTTTCAACAAGGCTGCCACGTGTTATCCTATTTAATTCTCAGCCCAGCCCAATAATCTAAGTAGGACTGTGATCCCGCTGCCACGGAGGTGTAGACTGAGGTTCAAAGAGGTGAGGAACCCCAGCCACCCAGGGGCATGGGGCAGCCTCCGTACAAAGTCAGGCCGGAGCCTCGCAGGGATCCATAGCACCGACTGTGTTTGAGGGGCAGCCCCATACTTTCTGATGCTCCAGCCTACCCCGCCCCCAACCCAAGCTGTCACCAATGCCTCTGAGAGACTCTGGGCAGAAGGAGAGTCATCCATGGATCCCTGAGCCAGGGCCTTGCACATGACCTCAAATGAGAGGCCAATGGTGCCAAGGCCTTCCAAGTGGGGCTCGGGTTCAAATCCTGCTCCTCGCCCGGGTGAGGAAGCACAGGACCTTCCTGCATGGCTAGAGGGCACTCCCCACCCTGACCATGCTGAGCAGATCACTCGCTTTGGCCAATGGAATCGAGTGAATGCATGAGACCAAAGGCCTTAAAAGGTCTGCACTCTGGTGATCACCCTGAAAAGATCAGCCTGGAGCAGCCTGGGCTGGGAGCTGACCCAAACCCATCCCTGTTGACTGCACGCAGCCTGAGGCCGAGTCACCCAGGCAAAGCCAGCTGGGATCAGCAGAATTGCAGTCGACCTGCAGACCCGGGAAAGGGAAAATCACAAGCCTACTGTGCGTGCTGCCCAGGCCTGGGGTGTCTGTGAAACTGGCTTAGTTTGGAAATTGCTGACTCATTTTCTGAATTGCTAATTCATTCTCTGAGCAGTAATCTTTATCAATTAAATAAAGATAAGGGTGACACCCTCTCAAGGTTCCTGGAGAATGATCCAAATCAACCATGCTTCCTTTGAAACCCCAAGGTCCCCTGCAGGAGCAGCCCACCCATGTAGCCCCCCCCCACCCTGGAGGCTCTTTCTCTGCATGTCTGTCTCAGGGCAGAGCCTGGCTTGGAGAAGGCGCCCAGGAAATGTCAGGTCCTTGCCACAAATAACCCTGCCTTTTAGGGCATTGTATGGGGAGTCAGTCCATTGTTGAGTCTGGAAGAAATCCCCAGATACCCCTGGTGCTGTGGGGCCGTCCTCCTCCCTGAGCATGAGGACCCAGGTGCTGCATGAGGATTGCCAGAGTCCTCTGTGGTGGCTGTGGAAGGTGTAGCTTTAGCAGACTGGGAGACCTTTACATCCCAACCACAGGATGCAAGCAAGGCTGGGTGTTCATAGCCTTGGCACCCTGGGGTCCGGTGTCACCCTCAGCCTGGCCATCAGAGTCAGAATGCACCAGCCAGGGCAGTGGACAGAGCGAAAAGACCAGGAAAGAGCCCACTCACTGGGGGCAGCATCTGGACAGTGAAACCAGCTGCCACCAGCATGAGTACAATGGCCACAAAGAAATAGGAGGTTCCAGCGGGGCTGCCTGGTCTGTCTCATCCCCTGCACACATTACACATAACGAAACCAAAGCTCAGGAGGACATGGCATGGCACATGTGAGGCCTCGGCTCAGCCGGCGACAGAGCAGATGGGACAGGAACCCCCAGGCTTATCCACAGGTGGACCAGTGTGCAGGGTCTCAGAGTCTAGTCTGGGCAGCCTGAGCTGGGACTGTCCATGCCATCCCGTCCAGCCGACCTGCCCAAGTCTTGGAGGGAAGGCCACCTGCTCTGTGGGTGGGGCCGGGATGGTGGTGGTGAGTTGTAGTTGCCACCAGGCCAAGGAGACAGCCTCTATGTGGCCTTTCCTAGGCTGCAGGATCACAGGAGCCATGCCCCGGTGGTAACCACCCCATGTCTGCAAGCTTCGAGAACGCTGTGCAGTTCCAATCCAGGAAGGCCCCGTATAAGGAATTCCATTCAGGAAAGTCGCCGCCAAGCCCATCACTGAATCAGAGGGAGGAAGTCAAACCCTTAGGGTGGATTAAACCAAAGAGACCTCCTGGGTACCTGTTATATGCTGGGCACTCTGCCAGATTTAAACATGGATTCCTATGAGACAGGTGTTATTATCCCCATTTTACTGATGAGGAAACTAAGTCCCAAAGAGGTGAAGTAACTTGCCCAGGACCAAGAAGTAATATGAAAATGGAGATCCGTCCCAATTGTTCATTCATTCATTCATTCCTTCATTCATTCAATATTTTTTGTGTCTAGTCTATGCCAGACACTGGATCCAAAAGGCTTCGCCCATCCCTCTGCACCTGCTGCCTCCAGCCTGCGGCCTGCTAACTCATGCCTTCACAGCGTGTTCCAAGGGCTTTGTACGCCCCACAGCCCAGCAACCTGTGGGAGACCCTGAGCCGGGAAACCCCACTGAGGCCCCAGATGCCTGAGCCCCAGAAACAGTGGCCCCATGGATGCTGTTGCTTTAAGCTTGGGGGTGATTTGTTACACAGCAATAGGTGACTCAGAAGTGGAACACACACGTTTCAGGCTGGGGAGGTCATTCATGACAGAGTAGGCACATTGCCATTTTGGACAAGCACTTTCATCAAAAACCGCCTAAATCCAAAGGGCATCAGCCTAATGGCTAAGTTCAGCACGACCGTGAACCACAAATGACATCTCTGATCAGGAACATTTCAACCATAAAATAAAGCCCTCCCCAACCAGACACATGCCAGCCCCAAGATAACCTCCCCTCCAAGCAGAGACATTCCAACTCCGCCATAAACTTCTCCCCCACAAAAAAAAATCCAGACCTACAGTGAGTTCTCACCCTGAACCTCACATACTCTTAGTCCGCGAGGGAGAAGGCTCCCAACTGAGATTGCCCAGAAGCCCCTCTCGGGTTGACTCTCTTCATGGCTTTTTTCCTCTTTCTTCTCTAACTCTTACAGTATTCCACGGAGCAGGAAGCCAAGCCTAGAGGAGTGGAGGGTGCTCAGGACCCAGAGTCAGGCAGGTGGGCTGGCCTCTGATACATTTGGACGTGTGTCCCTTTCAAATCTGATGGTCGGATGTGATCCCCAGCGTCGGAGGTGGGGCCTGGTGGAGGTGTGCAGGGCGCAGGGGTGGGCCTCTCATGGCTGACCCGGTGCCTTCCTTGCAGTAACGAGTGAGTTCTTGCTCCGAGTTCACACGGGTCTGGTTGTCTAAATGAGTGAGACCTCCCCCAGCATGGCTCGCTCTCCCCGTGTGATTCACCTGCTGTCCCGCTGCCTACCGCCATGATTGTAAGTTTTCCGAGGCCTCCCCAGAAACACATGCCAGCTCCATGCTGCTTGTACAGGCTTCAGGGCTGTGAGCCAAATACACCTTTCTTCAGAAATCACAGTCCTTTATAGCAATGCAAGCAGCCTAATGCGGCCTCCTAGCTCTGCTCCTTCTGACTTTGTAAGTTACTTTCCTCTGAGCTTTGTCTCCTAATCAAGAAAAATGGAGCGCCCTCTCCACAGGGGTGTGCAGGGTGTCGAGAGAGGTCTTGGGGACTGAGCCACGGTGTGGTCTGTGTGATGGGAAGTATTTTGCTTTGCTTTCTACACATTTATCAGCTGCAAGCTCCCTCCCTGGAGCCACCTTGAGTTGGGTTGAGAAGGCATGATGTGCCCAGGGAATGAGTTGAGAGGGTGGGTCGGGGGCAGCTCCCTGGTCTCTGCTGCACACTTGCACCTGACCAGTCTCTGGCATAGGGCAGATGGTCCTTCCCACAGCTGGTTGGATTGAAGGACTCACAGAGAGAGTGGCTGTGGAAGGACGGGTGCCCCTGGCCACCCTGCAGTGCCCATGGCTGACACTGTTATGTCCCAGAACAGCTGGATCTGCTACTGTTCCTCGTCCACCCCGCTCTGATTCGTCGGGGCTCATGATAAGAGCTTATCAGATATTATGAAATCACTCACCCACACAGACCAGACAGACGGACTGCCTCAGAGGAGCAGAAGGCTCTAGGATAGAGGCCAAGTCCAAGACAGACAAGGTTTTAGGTGATGCTGGAGAAAAGAGTCAACTGGCACTGAGTGTGGGAAGTAGAAAAGTTCCTTTTAAAGTTTCCTTTCTTGTTAAAAAAAAAATGTGTTAATAACTCTGTTAAGCCCTATCCTCTGTAGCCATTAGACATGCCGTGCTTACAGGCACGTAGCACACTCTATGTCCTTGTACTTTAACCGGGATATCTGTGCTGGACGTGCTCACAGGCATGGCCCAGCTCTCCATTGCTTTTACCTGTTTAGAAAAGTTGTAAGTTGTTAGCCAATCGGGTTTTAGTTTAGATTGTGAGGTGTGGCTCCAGCCAATGGAGATCAGACACAGCAGTGAGGACGACCCAAATGCGTAAAAAATAAATGTGTGTGTTTTCATTTGTTCATTGTACTCTCATGTCAAGATGGCTAACGAGGGTACCCTTCCTGCAGTCCAGGAAGTAAACACTGCGTTGCTGAAAGATCCTTTGTCTCAGTGCTGATTTTTCTTTGTGGTGCTGAGCATCTATTTCCAACACCGGGAAAGAAGGGATGTGTGTTCTCAGGATTTCTGGTTCTCCTCTTATTCCAGGTGCACACTCCTTTGAAGTCAGGGGTGACCCTAAGGCCTGCTCTGGCTGCAGAAGTGATGAATCACCTCCAGGGAGAAGCATTAAGGACCACTCCACCTACCCCTTTCCACTGCATCGGACATGGTGGCCCTGCATTCCCAGCTTGCAGTTCACAGACGCTGGTGCTCGGGTCAGCTGGGGTGGCTGAGCCATCTCTGGGAGACTGTGGCTCTGGGGAATCACCTGCACCTGTGGTGGGTTTTGCTTGGGCAGAAGCACATGTTTGACTGAATCCAATGGGACTTCAACAGTTTGTTCCTGCAGCATCATTGAAATCAACCTGACCGATGCAAATATATTGTCAAGTTGCAATGCGGGTTTCAAAATAGCATCAATTCATCCATCAGTTATTAATTGGGCTCCCACCTTCACACCCCACGTCTGCAATTTCCAATTCCAGAATTAGTGGGAGGGGCATTTAGAGTCCAACTCACTCCCCGACACACACATGGGCAAACGAACATGGGGATAACCGGGCTGCACTGTGGTAATGGCGATGAGGCAGGGAATGGCAGTCCTGGTGCACAGTAGGGCCTGAGTCAATCTCAGTGCCTTTCCCAACTTCTCCTGCCTACACACCTGTCCTCAGGCCTCATCCAGGTGTCAGGGATAAAAAGCATTTTAGGTTGGGTGTGGTGGCTCATGCCTGTAATCCCAGCACTTTGGGAGACTAAGGCAGGTGGATCACAAGGTCAAGAGATCAAGACCATCCTGGCCAACATGGTAAACCCCGTCTCTACTAAAAATACAAAGATTACCTGGGAGTGGTGGTGCGTGCCTATAGTCCTAGCTACTCAAGAGGCTGAGGCAGGAGAATCGCTTGAACCCAGGAGGCAGAGGTTGCAGTGAGCCAAGATCACGCCACTGAATTCCAGCTTGGCAACAGAGGCTCCATCTCAAAAAAAAAAAAAAAAAGGCATTTTAATAAGGAAGGTATTATGTGGTTCAGGACAAATCCTTTATATTAAAAGCACAACCCAAACCTCTGTGGGGCTGCCCTGATGGAGGAGACTCAGGCCATGTCAGGGCAAGTGGCCATGCCTGGGGGCCACAGCATCCCTGCCCCATGAGCTCCGGATGCCCACAGCCTCTGAGCTCCCCTGCTGACCACACAGCACAGGCTTGGCTAATTGGATCTGTGTGATGGGAAAGATTCTGCTTTCCAGTTGCTGTCTGATTTCAGTTTCTACACATTTATCAGCTCTGAGGTCACTCCCTGGAGCCACCTTTAATTGGGTTGAGAAGGTAACATGCAGAGCTGGCCACATGTTGGCAAAAGCACTTCTGATGGCCTTGGACGGGGAGCTGGGGAGTCTAGACTTTCCCTTCGTGGGGCATGTGTGCTGCTGTGCCATGATGCTCGGGTGTGTGGACGCTCTACAGGGTACCCTCAATTCCGGGACCTGAGGGAGCTGCGTGTCCAACTCCTTGCTGAGCAGCCGCAGCTCAGGGAGGGCAGGGGGAGGCAGAAGGCACCGCCTACCCACTATAGCAATGGGGCTACCCCTTAGAAGCTGGCTGAACTGGCCTGAGCCCTGCCACCTTGCTACGGGACATCCAGTGTCCTCCCCATCCCAGGCACATGGACCACCAATCACTTCCCTCTTCTTTTAAGCTAGAGCTGCATTTCTGTTGCTTGCAGCCTCAAAAGTCTAGGCTGGTCCATTTACAATGACTCAAAACTGGTGATTGCCTTCTTGCTACCATGGTACATGGGTAAGGGCCCCTGTAACTCTGGGAGCTGTTGGCAGCTATAGTTGCTCCTGTAAGGAAAACCTGCTGGAGCAAAGCCCTGCTTGATATGAGAGAATTGCAGAGGAAGATCTGGAGCACCTGTGCTACTGAGAACCCCTAAACCAAACCACACCAGAAGCCTCTCTCCTGCTGGACATTGCAGCCCCGTGAGTTAATTTCTCTTTATTATTATACATTCTTTCCCTTTACTATGATAAATTCCATCCAGACTTGATGGAAGGACTGTACATATTCCCGGAATGAGATCTTGGACTGGGAGATAAATGCAGTATGCAGAAGGCTGGAAGAGATTTGGGTTGTCTTCTTTTTGTGTTTACGTAGGCCGCGGCAACTTTGAGGGTTCATGGGCGGGGCTCGGATCTGTGTGAACCTTGGGTAGCCAAGGGCTGTAAGGACTCTGTTGGAAAGAGGTGCTTCGTGCTACAAAGAAAAATTAGCACTGAGACAAAGGATCTTTTCGCAAAGCAAATTTTACTTCCTGCAGGAAGGGTACTTTACCAGCTATCTTGCCACGATAGTACAACGAACAAAGCAAAAGCAGACATTATTTACCCTTCACACATTTGCGGTGGGCTTTACTGCGGTGTCTGATCTTCGCTGGCTGGAGCCAGACTTCACAATTTAAATTAAAACGTGATTGGCTAATAACTTAAAACTTTTCTAAACCGGTAAAAGCAATGGAGAAGTTTAAGTAAGGAAGGAACATAGGCTGCGAGCTGGGACATGCCTGTGAGCATGTTTAGCAGCGACATAGGGTACGGCTTAACAAAGAGTTATTAGCCGAAAGCAAGAAGGCTTTGAAGAAAGTCTTTAAAACAATTATTTTGAACACTTATGAAACTTTGAAGATGAACTTTCTACTTCCCGCAGACTGTAATGGATCATGATCAGCTTTGAATGTTCATGGGAGGAGGAAGGAACTGTATGAACGATGGGTAGCCAAGGCTTGTACGGACTGTAATGGATCTTTGTCAACTCCTAGCATTCTTCTCCCTTCCACGTCCCCTAGGTCCCTTTGGACGTCCAAGTAAACTGGCTCTACTCTTAGCCCCAGGGTTGGAGCATGTGATCTGATCTGAACCAATCAGCGCATTCCATCCCCCGGCCTAGTGATTGCTTCCAATTTGGTCCAATCAGAGTAATACCAGGCTCTGGGGCATGGCTTGGACCTGTAGTGATATTTACATGAGACAAAGAAACTCTGTCTCTCTCAAAGGATGTGAATGAGGACACACGCCACCCTGGGGGCCACTGGCAGTCCTGTCTGGACTGTAAAGGGAGCCAGCTTTAGGATGCATCTGATGCCATAGAAAGGAAAGCAGCGAGAAAGCAAAAAGCAGAAGTAAGAATTCCGTTCCGTCATTGAACTGCTGAATCACACTTCACATGAGCCTTTCTGTTTGGAAAATGAATGTCATCTTGACATTTATTTTAAAAGCCCATTTGGGTTCTCGTTGTTTCCTGTTCTCTGCAGTGAAAACATCCTGAAACAGGTGGCTACTATTATCATCCAGATTTTGAAGATAAGAAACTGTGGCGCAAGGTTATTAAGTGGTAGGCCCAGGGCCACCGGGCTGGTAAACAGGCGGTAAACCCAGAACACGCAGTGGGAGCCTGAACACACAGCTGCGGTTGGCCACTTCCCATTTTCTTCTGCCTTTAGGAGGCTGGTCCTCTGCACTTCTGGCCTCCTAACACCCAGGAGTCGGTACCATCACACCCCTGCACCTGCTCTGCTGGCATTGTGTTGCCGTTGCCACCTCTGTGAGTGCCGGGAGAACCAGTCACCTTTGTATGCGCACATGCACAGCCACAGAGGAGCGAGCCTCCAGGAGCTTACCATGCAGGAATCCCAGGACTGTGGGGATGCTTTTCTTCAGGTTTTATAGTTCTCGTGGTGATGAAGACCTCCACTAATGGCAGTTCATTTTCTTGACTTATCTGTATATAAATACGGTCATAGGATTTTCTCGTGTTACAGAGTGAGCAAATTGAGGCTCGGATGAGAAACCTTACTTACCACTGCTGGCAGAGTGGGAAGTCAAATCAAGACACCAGTGCAGCATTTTGACTCGTTCACTTGATCATTGTTTTTTAATCCCAAGACAACCATGACCCACAGTCGGGGCAGAGGGTGAAATGGAGGGAGAGAATGAAAGCTTAAATTTAGGCTTAGAAATAAACAGACCAGGCGTGGTGGCTTACGCCTGTAATCCCAGCACTTTAGGAGACCAAGGCGAACAGAGATCACCTGAGGTTGGGAGTTCAAGACCAGCCTGGCCAACATGGTTAAACCCCTGTCTCTACTAAAAATACAAAAAAAAGAAAAAATAGCCAGGCGTGGTGGCAGGCACCTGTAATCCCAGCTACTCAGGAGGCTGAGGCAGGAGAATCTCTTGAACCCGTGAGGCAGAGGTTACAGTGAGCCAAGATCGCACCACTGCACTCCAGCCTGGGCGACAGAGCGAGACTCCATCCAAAAATTAAATAAATAAAAATAAAATAAACAGCTCTCAGTTGGGGAAAAGACCCTGGCTAGAGAGGGCCTAGACCCAGCTCTGGCCCAGCACTTATCAAATCTTGGTTCTGTTTTTCTGTCATTCATTCCTTTTTTTTTTTTTGAGACAGAGTCTTGCTCTGTTGCCCAGGCTGGAAGGAAGTGGTGTGATCTCGGCTCACTGCAACCTTTGCCTCCCGGGTTCAAGCAATTCTCTCTTGCCTCAGCCTCCCGAGTAGCTGGGATTACAGGCATGCACCACCACGCCCAGCTAATTTTTGTATTTTTAGTAGAGACAGGGTTTCACCATGTTGGCCAGGCTGGTCTTGAACTCCTGACCTCAGGTGATCCTCCCATCTCAGCCTCCCAAAGTGCTGGGATTACAGGCGTGAGCCACCACATCCAGTCTCTTATTTAATAGGCATTTGGTGAAACCGTGTCTTGAATTAAGTCCTGGCTATAATCCATGAAGAAGCTTTGGTTCCTGACCCAAAGGCGTTTACAGTGTAAGGTGCATTTGTTCCCTAAATCAACAGTTATACCACAGACCAGGCTCTGTGAGGGAGCAGAGAGTCTCCGGGCTGCACAGGTTCAGGGACAGCCTTTCCCATGATCTGAAAGGTAATGTGGGACCTTAGGGATTTTCTAGACAAAGGCAGAAGGAAGCCTGGAGGAGAGAAGAGTGGCATCTCGGAACATGCATATATATCTGGTGTGACTGCAGCCATGTGTAGCATGTGGTGTGGCGTGTGTGTGTGTGTGTGTGTGTGTGTGCATGGGTATGTGGTGTGTGTGACTACTGTGCCGTGTACATGTTTGGCGTCTGTGTGGGGTGTGTGCATGCATGTGTGTGCATGTGTCAGCACACAGGGAGGTAAGTGTGAGGGGAGGAGGGTAAGCACTGTGCAGGTGACATTGGAGACAGCCCTCTTACAGCCAAGAGAGCCCTGGGGAGCTCACGTGGCCACAGGGAGCGTCTCCCTGTGCCACCTCCTCTGGGCGCATCGGGACTGGCTCCAGGCCTCGATGGGAGGGCTGGGCTCTCGCTACCCTATCTCCCACGCGTGGGATTTCTCTAGGTCCCTGCTCCACTCAACCTCAGGTGTCTGTCTGAGAATTCAGCTTCTAAAGACTCCATGAGCCAGAGGCAAAAGCCAGGGTCCTTACTGAGTCACAGCCTGAAATGTGGCTGTCAGCCTCCAGGCTGTGGTCTCTTAGCAACCAGCCGTGAGGGCCCAGGCCAGCTGTAGGACTCCGCTCCAGGCGGGCTGCAGCCAGGGGCTTTGCATCGGGTCACCAGGCCACCTCTGGCAGCTGAGGTGTGAGGACAGCCAGGCGCTGTCCCTCTAGCCTTGACCTCGCTCTCCTGGTCCCACCCCCACCCCTGCTCCTGTGCCTAAGCTGGCGGAGGAGCAGCTACCACCGCCCTGCCAAGCCCTGGGTGATGGGCCCTCAGGCCCTGGCAGAAGCCTCTCTGAGTGAAGCTGCTGCATTCTCCCTTCTCCATGTTCAGTGTATCCCACATGCCCACGTCTTCCTATAAGCCCCCAAAGGCTCCAGCTTCTGCATGACCTCCAGGGACTGTCAACCACGTGCTTTACCCCATGCCTGCGTCTGCCCATCTTCATCCTATGTATCCTCCCAGGCCCAGTTCAGACACCACCTCCTCCAGAAAGTCTTCCCCTCTGCCCTTGTGGAAGGTTCCCTTCATGCGAGCCCCCCTGAGAAGCACCTCACTGTCGTCCTGCCCGCTGCCCACAGCTCGGCACCAATGAAGCCACTCTTCCAGGTTCCCCATGTGGCATGTGGCTTTGGCTTTTCTTCTGTTCTTCACTGACTGGAAAGTTGGTTCAGCATTGCCTCACCATTGACAGGCTCAGAGACTCTCTTGCTCCAGGAAGAGAGAGTCTCACAGAAGACCCTGGTTCGCTAGTTTGGGTCACATGTCCACCTCTGAGCAGGTGCTCACCTGCTGCTGGGATCTGTGAGCCCCAGGTCCTACAAGAGGATGCTAGGTCCTACAAGAGCACCACCTGTGTCAGCCTGTTTCCAGTGCCTCCACCTACCTCCCCTAGGTCATTTCTCAGACATTACAGGTAGGCTTCCTCCCAACCTGCTTTTCCCGACAAGTTTCCTGCCCATCCCTCCATCCACTGCACCCCACCCTAAGGCCAGACCAGCTCCTACCTTCTTCCCCAACTCCACCCACCCCTGCTCCTCCACGCCTGCATCTGCCATCATCTTCATCCTTCCAAGCCCAGTTCCGGCACCATCTTCCTCCAGGAAGCCTTCCCCTGTGCCCATTTAGAAGTTTCCTTTCACACAGCTGCTCCTTATGTTCCCCTCATGTTCTGAGTCAGAAATACAACAGGTAACACACTTGCCCAAGATTCCAGTTGCTCACGGGCAAATTTTGTGCCCATTTGGACCTGGACTGGCCCTGAGTCTAGTCATCCCTTTATTTCAGTGGAAGAAGACACCACCTTAGAGCACAGAAGGGGGTCTGGGCTTCCACGGAAGGTGAGAGAAACCTGGACCTTCCTTCCAGACCTCTGCCTCATTTCTTTGCTCATCAGCTATTTATTGAGCAGTTTCTGTGTGTCCGAAACAGTTTTCGACTTTGAGAAAGTAGTCTCAACACATTTCTGTCTTAATGAAGTTCACATTCTGCTCTGGTAAGGTGGATAATAAGTAAAAAAATAAGTAAATGTTCATGATGCAGATGCTGCTAAGGGCTGTGAGGACAGGGAAGGCAGAGGGAAGAACAAGTGAATGCACCCGGTAATTCATGTATCTATCCATCCAGCCATTCCACCCATCCATTCACCCACCTACCCATCTTCCCCCCACCCACTCATCCATCCTTCTGTCCACCTACCTATCCATCCGTCTGTCCATCCATTCACATACCCACCCACCTACCCACCAATCCATCCACCTGTCCATCCATGAATCCACTGGACTCATCAACCCATGTATTCATCCACTCACCCACCCACCCATCCACCTACTCAACTATCCACCCACCCCCCCATCCACCCATCTACCCACTCATCTTCCAGCCATCCACTCACTCATTCACCCATCATCCACCTACCCATCCATTCATCTACTCACTCAACCATCCAACCATCCATCATCCCACAATGACTAACAGAGCACCAAGCCAAGCCTTGGGCTGGGTGCTTTAACTCAGACATGGTTCTCGATATCAAGGAGCTTACATTCTGGTGAGAGATGTGGGTGTGGACGTGATCCATGATGGTGCAGTATGCTGAGTTTCTCAATTCCCTGGGTTCAAGCGAACTCCATAGTAATGCAAGTGAAATTGCAATTAATTCTGACCCAAGAAGCCAGGCTTCGAAGAGGAAAAGCTTGACAAGGCTCCCTATGGATGAGCAGGAACTCATCACCAGGGCCAAGCGAAAGGCATTCCAGGAAGAGGAAATAGCAAAGCCTCAGAATGCTAGAAGAACACAACTCACTCAGGCAACACAATCATCTGAAATGCCTACCGTGCTGGCTGAACAGGGATGGGGCAAGGCCAGATTACAAAGAGCCTTTGGTCCATGCCAAGCAGACTGCTGGGGGGACAGGACAGCAGGGAAGGCACGGAAGGATTTTTTTTTATTATTACATTTTAGGTTTTGGGGTACATGTGAAGAACATGCAAGATAGTTGCATAGGTACACACATGGCAGTGTGATTCGCTGCCTAGGCACGGAAGGATTTTAAGCGAAAGAGTAACGTAAGATTTCTGGAAGCCATCTGTCACCATGCGTGACAGGCTGGAGGGAAGATGTATGCACATTCAAAGAGGGTCCAAGCAGGACGTGATGGTCCAGGGAGGACACACGAAATGGTCTAGGCAGGAGATGATAAGAGCTTAGACTGTGACACAGAGACAGAGGCAGAGATAGAGTTAGAGATCGAGAAAGAATGGAGGGGAGGGTAAGAGCTTCACAAGGGTGGGTGTGTGAGGGGAAGCGATGTGGGTGATGCAGCCGCCACTTGGATAGACAGTAGAAGGGGGAGGGAAGGTCTGAAGGTAGAGAATGGATTCCACTTAGGGGCCGTTGCAGGTGAAGCACCTTTGATTTTTCCAGGAGAGTATTTCAGGAGTGGCTGGAAAAACAGGAGACCCTTGGCTTCCATAACACCTTGTTCCCCAAATTCTTCTGTCCATCCTCACTCTTAGGAGGGCTCTGGTTCTTCAACCTGCCTCTCTCCAATGCCAGTCTCCTGGGCTTTCACTGGATGCTCTTCTCCTCACCCAGGAGGACTCATCCCTGGCAGGGCTTCATTTCCTATCTGAATGGTGATCCTGCCAGAGTGCCACCTCCAGCATCTCCCCTGAGCTCCAGAGAGAGGCAGGATCACACTGGGCCAGTAAGCATCCAGCAGCTCAAACAAGTAAGGAGTTTTGTCTCATGGAAAAGCCCAGAGACGGAGTTCAGCTGGTCCAGTCCAACAGCGTCGTCTGTGCCCAGGTTCCTTCTCTTCTTTACTCCATCGTCCTCTGCCTGTGGCATTGATCCCCATGGTGACAAAATAGCTGTTAAGATCAAAACACTGCCTCTGCATTCCAGGGAGGAATTTTTTTTATGACACCAAGGTGCAAAAAAGGAAAATGGCAGCTGGCTCTGGTCCTTTACTGAACTTTTCTAGAAGCCATCTCTAGTGACTGTCATTCACACCTTTTTGTGTGTGTGTTTGTGTGATGGAGTCTCGCTCGCTCTGTCGTCAGGCTGGAGTGCAGTGGTGTGATCTCAGCTCACTACAACCTCCACCTCCTGGGTTCAAGCAATTCTCCTGCCTCAGCCTCCCAAGTAGCTGGGATTAGAGGGGTGCACCACCACACGCAGCTAATTTTTGCATTGTTAGTAGAGATGGGGTTTCACCAGGTTGGTCAGGATGGTGTCGATCTGACCTGGTGATCCACCCAGCTCAGCCTCCCAAAGTGCTGGGATTACAGGTGTGAGCCACTGCGCCTGGCATTCGCATTTTTTTAACCATAACAGTGCCCATGAGGCCACCTCTAACTGCAAGGGAAGCTGGGAAAACCAGTGCTTTAAATGGGCATATTGCAACTCTGACCAAAATCAGGGAGAATAGGTATTAGTTAGGCAACCGGCAGCATCCACTCCCACCTCCAAGCGTTTATTCTGTCTTAGGTCACGTCCAAAGACACAGCCCATTCTCCCAGCAGCAGCTGGATCACCTGAGAGGAGGCCACAGAAGCCCCAGCCTGGGCTCCTCGGCCCACTGACTTCTGCTTCTGGGGTAAAATCTGGGGTCTGGCAATTTCACAGGCTCATCAAGACTGTCAGACTTATCAAGAGTTCTCGGAGACCAGTGATCCGGCTGGACCCACTCGTTTTCCCCAACACGTCTTGGTGATAACGCTTCCTTAAACATTGCCGTCAGGATCCTTTCCAAGACAAATCGCCGCTCAGACCACGCAACAGCTCTTCTGTTATCTCTGTGTAACCGGCCTCCGCGGTGTGATAAACAGCCCAGGACTGAAACATTGCTTCTGCAAATTGAACTCTGTGGGGCCAGAGGACTACCATTACATTAATTATATTCCAAAATTTTCCATTTATCTCCTGCCCGCTGCTCCAGGTCCCGGGCGGATCCGTTTGCATTTATGAATGCACAATTCTTGCACTGGCGGCTGGTGCTGGATTGCTCCTCCTGCCGGCTTCTTCTATGGGATGCTCTCTCCCAGCCATCTCTGGGACCTCCACTCTTCCTCCCTCCTTGTGGGTTTATTTGAAAGAGAACCTTGCCAGGGTGCACACTCTTTGCTTTAAATACATGTGGGTTTGACTCTCCAAAGAAGAGGTGGGCCCTGTGGCCTCTGAGCCAATTACCATATTATGCTAATCCTGACATTAACATATTACCTGCATAATGGCTGGTCTATTTTTAAAGCCACCAAAGGGATGAATTCCAGCCTGAAGTTCTCCTCCAACACAGCATGCACTATGATTTTGGGATATTTCTAGAGAAAGGGACAGCTTCATGTGGAGGGGAAGCTCCACATGAAGAGCTTTCTCCACAAGGTTGGAGAAAAAGGCCTATGCCTGGGGCATCACCCACCTGGGCCCCTGTATGTGGAGTTGACCCTGCACCTGTCTGCACTAGCATGGGGCAGTGAGGCAGGTCCCAGGAGTTGGGGTCATCAGCAAACACCTTCGGCTCAGGAATGAAACACAGCCACGCTCCTTCTCTCTCTAGGCCTTGGAAGCAGACAGCAGCTGCTCCAAGAAGATCACAGAGCATCAGACTGGTATGGGACGCCAGTGCTGTGCCCCTTCAGCCTGTGGCAAACAGAGCCATGTACATCTTCCTGAACACTAATGACAGCCGAATAACTCATGGGAACATGCATGCCTTTCCACCCAGAAGGTCCACCTCTGGGAATTTATCCAGAGCACGTAAGTCAGGCCATCTGAGCAGGACCAATTGCTCCCACACTGCTCACATGACAAAAATATCCCCAGGAACTAAGCGATTGATGCCAAAGACGGTAGTGTCTAGCGGTATAGCAATATTCATTTACGGGGTAAAATGTTCAACACGTAGTGCTCTATTTTCAAAGAGGTTATGAAACAGTGGCTACATGTATAATCTCATTTTTATCAAAAGTGATTATACCTATACATACACATGCATACACACACATAATCGCAATAGAAAAATCAGGCAGGAGGGAAACCAGCGTATTCAGAAGGCCCCCAGTGATATGGCTCCCGTAGGCTCAGCATGCACTCCTTCCACAACTCTTACCCACTCTGCACCCCCACATTCCATCCCACTCAGTCCTTGGATGCACCAAGCTGAGTCCTTATGAAGGGCTATCCCATTTGCTGTTCCTCTGCTTGAGGCTGGGGCCCCACCTTTTGTAGCCACAAGGCTCATGAGGTCTCTGATGACGACTGGACCACCCTCCATGAATCACCTGCTCCTACTACCCCTGCTGCACCCCTTACCGGCACTTGTCCCCTCCTGACATATTACACTTTATTCATTAGTTGTCTAATATCTGTCTCCCTATTGTCCCCCAACCCCAAGAGTATAAACTCCCCAAAAACAGGGACTTTGTTGTGTGCTCAGCTGTATCTCCAGCACCTAGAACAAAGCCTGGTCCATGGTTAGTGCTCAAAACTGTTGTTTTTTATCCCACAAGGGTTCCAAACTAATTCAATGGGGAAAATGAGTAATCTTTTTTCAATAAATGTGGCTGAAAGAACTAGATATCCACACTCAAAAAAATGAAATTACACCCCTACCTCACACCATGTACAAAAATTAACTCCAACTGGATCAAAGACCTAAGAGCTAAAACTATAAAATTATAGAAGAAAACCTAGGGGTAAATCTGCATGTCCTTCAATTGAGCAATAGTTTCTTAAACACCAAAACACAAGCAACCAAAGGAAATAGACATATAAAATGAACTTCAGCAAGATGAAAAATGTTTGTGCTTCAAAGGACACCATCGAGAAAGACAACTCACAGAATGGGAGAAAACTTTTACAAACCATTTATATGATAAAAGATTTGTATCTAAAGCACATAAAAATCTCTTGCATCTCAATACTACAAAGACAACCCAAATAAAAGTAGGCAAAGGATTTGAATAGCTATTTCTCTGAAGAAAATATACAAATAGTCAACAGGCATGCAAAAAGATGTTCAACATTATTAGCAATCGGGAATATAAGTCAAAACGCAAGAAGATGTTGTTATAGAATAGCTATCATCAAAAAGGCAGATGCAAGTGTTAGTGAGGATGTAGAGAAATTAGAACCCTCATTCACTGCTAAAACGTACAATGGTGCAGCCACTTTGGAAAACAATTTATTCATTCCTCAAAAGATTAAGCATAGAGTTACCATACGACTCACCAATCCCATTCCTAGGAATACATCTAACAGCAGTGAAAGCATGTCCACATAAAAACTAGGACACAAATGTTGATAGCAGTATTATTCTTTTTATTTTTGAGACAGGGTCTTGCTCTGTCACCCAGGCTGGAGTGCAGAGGTGCGATCACTGCTCAATGCAGCCCCAACCTCCCAGGCTCAAGTGATTCTCCCACCTTAGCATCTCAAGTAGCGGGAACTACAGGGAGGCACCACCATGCTTAACTAATTATTGCATTTTTGGTAGAGACAGGGTTTCGCCATGTTGCCCAAGTTGGTCTTGAATTCCTGGGCTCAAGCAATCTGCCTACCCCAGCCTCCCAAGTGCTGAGATTACAGGCATGAGCCACTGTGCCTGGCCACATAAAACCAGTATTCTTTAAAATATATATGTTTATATATACACACACACACACACACACACACACACACACACTTTTTTTTTGGTAGATGTAGGGTCTTTCTGTGTTGCTCAGGCTGGTCTTGAACTCCTAGCCTCAAGCAATCCTCCCAACTTGGTCTTCCAAAGTGCTGGAGATGGAGGGCAGGCAGGCAAGCCCCAAAATTGGGGATTAGCCTGGAAGCATTCTTGACTTCACCTAAGGAGGAATTCAAGGGTGAGCCAGTGATGGTAGAGAGCAGCTCTTATTAAAGTAATAGTGCACAGCAGCAGCACAGATACTGCTTCCTGTGGAGCAGTGCCACCCCACAGGCAATGTGCCCATGCAGGTAGCAGCTGAGGTGTAGTTCCACAGTCATACCCACTTTTAATTATATGCAAAGTAAGGGTCAGGTTATGCAGAAATTTCTAGGAAAAGGGTGGTAACTTCTGGATCATTGCCACATAAAGGGGTAGTAACTTCCAGTGTTGCCGTGGCAGTGTTAAGCTGACATGGTACTGGTGGGTGTGTCTTATGGAGACTTAAGAGTGCTTTTGCCTCTCCCTTGTTTCAGCTAGTCTTCAATCTGCTCTAGAGTCTGAGCCCTGCCTCTGGAATTGAGTCGAGCCTTCTACCTCAATATCTAAAAAAGCAAAGATTCACCCCCAAATTTCCTTCTAAGAGTTTTATAGTTTTAGCTCTTAGGTCTGACCCATTTTGAGTTAATTTTGTATATGGCATGAAGTAATGCTCCAGCTTGACTTCCCTGCATGTGGATAGTCAGGTGTCTTAGCACCATATGTTGAAAAGACTATTTATATATATATATATATATGTC
Organism: Leontopithecus rosalia; assembly: GCA_028533165.1. NCBI lineage: Eukaryota > Metazoa > Chordata > Mammalia > Primates > Cebidae > Leontopithecus > Leontopithecus rosalia. The sequence continues at coordinate 25,733,134 of CM052648.1, read as the reverse complement.
TATACTTATGTCAGTACCACACTGCTTTGAGTACTGTAGCTTTATAATAAGTTTTGAAATAAGGAAGTGTGAGTTCTCTAACTCTGCTCTTTATTTCCAAGTGTTTTAGACATTTTGGATCCCATGAGTGTCTATATAAAGTTTAGAGTCAGATTGTCAATTTATCCAAAGAGGTAAGCCCAGATTTTGGCAGAGATTGCAATAAATCTGTAGGTCAGCTTGGGAGTATTGCCATATTAACAGTATTGATTACTCTGATTCATGAACCTGGGATGTGTTTCCATTTATTTAGATTTTCCTTAATTTCTTTCAACAATGTTTTATAGCTTTCAGGGTATACATTTTTTACTTCTTTGTTAAGTGTATTCCTAAGCATTTTTTGTTCCTTTTAGTGCTATTGTAAGTAAATTTTTTCTTCATTTCATTTTCAAATTGCTCCTTGCTATTGTATAAAAAGATAACATATTTTTGCATATTAGTCTTGTATTCTGAAACTTGATAAACTCATTTCTCAGTTCTAATTTCTGTGTGTGTGAATTGCTTAGAATTTTCTACGTAAAAGTTCATGTAATCTGCAAATAAAAATAATTTTTCCTTTTCCTTTCTAATGCAGATTCATCTTTTATTGCCTAACTGCCCTGGCTAGAGCTTCCAGTCCAGTGTTGAGCAGAAGCAGTGAGGGTGAAAATCCTTGCATTCTTTCTGATCTTAAGGGGAAAGCACCCAATTTTTCACCATTATGAGAGGTATTGCCTGTGAGTCCTTCATAGATGTCCTTTCCTGGGCTGAGGAGGTTTCCTTCTAATTCTGGTTTGAGAATCTTTGTCATGAAAGAGCAAAGAACTTTGTCAAATGCTTTTTCTGCATCTATTGAGATGATCATGTGCTTTGTTGCTGTATTCATATGGGGAATTCCGTTAATTGTTTCTGGGTGTTGGTTTAACAAGGTTGGTTTAACCTTGCATTATAGGGATAAATTCCAATTGGTCATGGTGGATAATGCTTTTCATATGTTGTTGGATTCTATTTGCTAGTATTTTATTGTAGACCTTTTGTATGTATATTCATAAGAGACATTAGTCTGCAGTTTTGTGACGCCTTTGTCTGGTTTCAGCCTCAGGATAATAGTGGCCTCATCGAATGAGTTGTGAAAGTTTTTCCTCTTCTTTGATTGTTCTGGAAGAATTTATAAATAATTGGTATTAATTATTTCTTAAATGTGTGGCAGGGAAGCCATCTGGACCAAGGCCCTTCTTTGTGGGAAGTTTTTTTTTAAATTACTAATTTAATCTCTTTATCTGTTCAGATTTTCTATTTCTCCTTGAGTCAGTTTTGGTCGTTTGTGTCTTTCTAAGAAATAATTTATTTCATCTCAGTCATCTAACTTATTGGCATATGATTGTTCATAGTATTTAAATGGGATCTTTTAAATTTCCATTTGCTGTTTGTTGCCGGTATACAGAAATACAACTGACTTTTGCATATTGACTTGCTAGACTATCTAATGAATTCCAATACTGTACCTATAGACTCTAGACTTGCTACATACATAAGCAAATTCTCTGTAAATAATGATGAATCTGTTTCCTCACTTCCAATTCTTATGACCTCATTTCTTTTTATTGCCTTACAGTAAGGCTTGATTCTCAGTCCAACACTGAAGAGAAGTAGGGGAGCAGATACCTTTGTCTCGCTGCCAATTTTAAAAGGAAAGTTTTCAGCATTCTACCAATAAATATATGTCTTCTATAGTTTTTGTAGCTACCATTTATCAGATTAAACTTTTCATTTATATTTCTAGTTTTTTTGTTTTTTGGGGTTTTTTTTTTTGAGACTGAGTTTCACTCTTGTTACCCAGGCTGGAGTGCAATGGTGCCATCTCGGCTCACCGCAACCTCTGCCTCCTGGGTTCAGGCAATTCTCCTGCCTCAGCCTCCTGAGTAGCTGGGATTACAGGCACGCGCCACCATGCCCAGCTAATTTTTTGTATTTTTAGTAGAGATGGGGTTTCACCATGTTGACCAGGATGGTCTCGATCTCTTGACCTCATGATCCACTCGCCTCGGCCTCCCAAAGTGCTGGGATTATAGGAGTGAGCCACCGTGCCCGGCTTTTTTTTTTTTTAAGACAGAGTCTCACTCTGTCACCCAGACTGAAGTACAGTGGCACGATCTTGGCTCACTGAAAACTCCATCTCCCCAGTTCAAACAATTCTCACACCTCAGCCTCCTGAGTAGCTGGGAATACAGGCACATGCCCCCACACCTAGCTAATTTTTGTATTTTTAGTACAAACACCGTTCTGCCATGTTGGCCAGGCTAGTCTCGAACTCCTGACCTCAGGTGATCCACTCGCCTTGGCCTCCCAAAGTGCTGGGATTACAGGCATGAGCCATTGGGCTTGGCGTATATTTCTAGTTTTCTAAGAATTTCTCTTTTCATAAATGGAGTTTGGACTTTGTCAAACGTTTGTTCTGCATCTATTGAAATGAACATGTATTTTTTTTTCTTCAACTGTTAATGTGGCAAGTTAACATTTGAGTTTATAATGTTAAATCTACCTTGTGGCCGGGTCACTTTTCTAATGCCTTGTTTAGAATTTTTGCATCTGTGTTTTGGGTGAGTTTGCCTGTAATTTTTCTTTCTCGTGTTGTCTACCCTCTTCTCTTTTTCATATCAAATTAAACTGGCCTCATAAAACGGGTTGGGTAATCTTCCCTTTTTTCTTTCTCTAGAAGAGGCTGTGTATGGATAGTGTTATTTGTAGGGCAGAATTCTCCGGTGAAGCCATCTGGACTTGGAGTTTTATTTGTGGGAAGGTGTTTAGTTAAAAGTCAATGGTTATAACATTATCCAGATTTTCTCTTTCTTCTTGTGCCAATTTTGGAGCATTGTATTTTTCTAGAAGTGTATCCATTTTATGTGCAATTTCAATTACATTGCTACAGTTTGTCCTAGTAGCCTCTATTTCATTTCCTGTAGCTGCTACAATCATTTACCACCAACTTGGTGGCTTCAAACAACACATTTTGGCCGGGCGAGGTGGCTCACGCCTGTAATCCCAGCACTTTGGGAGGTGGAGGCAGACAGATCACCTGAAGTCAGGAGTTCAAGACCAGCCTGGCCAACGTGGAAAAACCCCGTCTCTACTAATAATGCAAAAAAAAAAAAATTAGCCAGGTGTGGTGCTGCATGCCTGTAATCCCAGTTACTTTGGAGGCTGAGGAAGGAGAATCGCTTGAACCTGGGAGGTAGAGGTAGCGGTGAGCTGAGATGGCACCATTGCACTCCAGCTTGGGTTACAAGAGTGAAACTCCATCTCAAAAAAGTACATATATATTTATTCTTTTACAACGTGGAGACCAGAAGACCAAAATGGGTTACACTGGGCTGAATCATGTGTTAGCGGGGACATGCTCCCTTCCAGAGACCCTAGGGATACATGTACTTGCCTTTTACAGCTTCCAGGGGCCACCTATACTCCTTAGCTTGTTTGCGGCCCCTTCTCTTATCCACAAAGTGCATCGCTCCAGGCTCTGCTTCCATCACAGACTTCTCTTCCAGTGCCAAATCTCCCTTCACTGTCCTCTGGCCTGGAATACTTGTCCTAAGCACCTGACTCTACCTGGCTTTCATAGATGCACGCGTGAGGTCATCATCTGTGCTGAGAGTCTCTAGAGAAATAGCCGCAAACAAGTTAATCCTTGTCTCCCAAGTGTTTTCAAAGAATTAATTGCTGATTTCACTAATTTTCTCACTAATTTCTTTTTTGTATTTCATTAATTTCTGGGCTCTTTACTATTTTTCCCTTTCTATTTCCTTTGGTTTTATTTCTGGTTTTATTTACGTATTATTTTTGAGGAAGGGTTTCACTCTTGCCCAGGCTGGAGTGCACTGGGGTGACCATGGCTCACTGCAGCCTTGACCTCCCAGGCTCAAGTGATCCTCCCACCTTAACCTCCCAAGCAGATGGGACTACAGGTATGCACACCATGTCCAGCTAATTATTACTTGTTTGTGTGTGTGCAGAGATGGGGTCTCACTATGTTGCCCAGGTTGGTCTCAAATTCCTGAACTCAAGCTATCCTCCCACCTCAGTGTCCCAAAGTGCTAGGATTACAGGCATGAGCCACTGCTCACAAACCTGGTTTGATTATTTTTTAATTCTTTAAGACAATTGCTTAGCCCATTGATTCCCAGCCCTGATTCTTTTCTTTTCTTTTTTTCTTTTTTTGAGACGGAGTTTCGCTCTTGTTACCCAGGCTGGAGTGCAATGGCACAATCTCGGCTCACCGCAACCTCCGCCTCCTGGGTTCAAGCAGTTCTCCTGCCTCAGCCTCCCGAGTAGCTGGGACTACAGGCGCACACCACCATGCCCAGCTAATTTTTGTATTTTTAGTAGAGACAGGGTTTCACCTTGTTGACCAGGATGGTCTCGATCCCTTGACCTCGTGATCCACCCGCCTCGGCCTCCCAAAGTGCTGGGATTATAGGCGTGAGCCACTGCGCCCAGCCTGATTATTTTCTAAAGTAAATATTCATGGCTGTAACTTTCTATCTAAGAGCTCCTTAGCTGTCTCCCATATGTTTTGATGTGCCTTGCTTTTATTTTCATTCAAAATATTTTCTAATTTGCATGATGATTTTTCTTGACCTGTGAATTACATAGATGAAAGTTGCTATTTTGTGTCAGATTTTTATGTATGATTTCAATCTTTTGAAGTGTATTAAGATTTGTTTTATGGCCCAAAATAAGGTCAGTTTTAAAATAATCTTTCGTGTGTGCTTGAAAATAATGTGCATTCTGCAATTGGATGCAGATTTCTTTATATGCCAACTAGGTCAAGTCAGTTGATTGGGTATTTCAAATCTTCCATATGCATACTGATTTTTTGTCTGCTTATTATACCAATTACTGAGATCTCTCACTATGACTGTGAATTTGTCTGCTGCTCCTTGTGGCTCTGTCATTTTTCTTTTAGCTATATTAAGGCTTTGTTATTAGCTCCATACAAATATACAATTGCTATGTTTTTCTCATGAATATAACCTTTCTCATTATAAAGGGCTATACTTCCCGGTGACTTTTCCTTTCATCCTATTTTGCCCACCAGACGTAAAGCTACACTGACTTTGCTCTGGTTAGTGTCTGCAGGCTGTATCCTTTTACTTTTCATTTTTCTGCAATCTTAAGTTTTACATGTATCTCTTGAAAACCTCATAGAGTTTGAAAACCCATCCTGGCGAGTTTTGTCTTTCATTTGGAGAATCTGGCCCAGGTAATTTCAGTCTAATTGCTGATAAATTTCCTCTTTTTAATCTTACTTTGTGTCTATCTAACCTGTTTTATGTTATTTTTCAGTCTGTTCTTGCCCTTTGAGATTGATTATATTTTATTATTGCATTTTCGTCTTGTCTCAGTTTGACAATGTTACTGAGGCTTACCTAGAAATTTCAATACCCTTCCTTTTCTTGTTAGCATGAAATATTAATTGCTACTTTTCCACTTCCCCAGGAAATGCAAGGATCTACGATCTTCCTAATTCCATTTACCACCTTGCCAACTGACACGCTCTTGTTAATTCCACATAGTTTAAGTTCTGTATGTTAATTCCATATATTTAAAGTTCCATAAGAATGTATATACAGTTCATTCTCATTTCAGTTTTTTAAACAACTCTTCTGAAATATTATCTGCATGCCATAAAGTTCTGCTGTTTGAAGTGTACAATTCAATGTTTTTAAGTTATTTGTAGAGTTCTGCAGCCATCACCATAGTTAAACAGAGCATTTTTATCATCCCTAAAAGACACCTTGTGCCCATTCACAGCCACTCCCCATGACCCACCTCGCAAGTTCTACTTACCCCCTTGCCGCTGGCAACCACCAATTTACTTTCTGTCTCTGCAAAGTTGCCTAATTTAACATTTCATATAACTGGGTTAACAAAATGCATAGTCTTGGCCAGGTGCAGTGGCTCATGCCTGTAATCCCAGTACTTTGGGAGGCCAAGGTGGGCAGATCACGAGGTCAGGAGTTCAAGACCAGCCTGATCAACATAGTGAAATCCCCGTCTCTACTAAAAATATAAAAATTAGCTGAGCATGGTGGTGCCCACCTATAATCCCAGCTACTCACGAGGCTGAGGCAGGAGAATCCCTTGAACCCAGGAGGTGGAGGTTGCACTGAGCCAAGATTTCGCCATTGAACTTCAGCCTGGGCAACAGAATGAGACTCCATCTCAAAAAAATAAATAAAATAAATTAAAAAAACTATACAGTCTTTTGTGCCTGGCTTCACTCAACATAATGTCCTTAAGAGCATCCATGTTGTAGCCTGTGTCAGTACTTCAACTCTTTCTACAGATGAATAATGTTGCATTGCAAAGATACACCCCCTTCCCTTATTCACTATTGAAGGACATTTGTGTTGTTTCCGTTTTTTGGCTTTTGTGAATAATGCTGCTACAAACATCTTTATAGACAATTTTATGTGGACATATGCTTTCAATTCTCTTGGGTCTACACCTAGAAGTGGAATTGCCAGGTCATACGCTAAGTCCATGTTTAACCATTTGCAGATCTGCCAGACGGTTTTTCAAAGTGGAAGCATCACTTTACGTTCCTAGCACCAGTGTATGAAGATTCCAATTTCTTTACATCCTCACGGCTGTCGTTTTCATGATGGTGTCCCTCCAAAATTCATGTTGAAACCCAATCCCCAATGCAACAGTATTAAGAGCTATGGCCTTGTCTAGCACGGTGGCTCACGCCTGTAATCCCAGCACTTTGGGAGGCCGAGGCGGGTGGATCACGAGGTCAAGAGATCGAGACCATCCTGGTCAACATGGTGAAACCCCATCTCTACTAAAAATACACAAAAATTAGCTGGGCGTGGTGGTGCGTGCCTGTAATCCCAGCTACTCAGGAGGCTGAGGCAGGAGAATTGCCTGAACCCAGGAGGCGGAGGTTGCGGTGAGCCGAGATTGTGCCATTGCACTCCAGCCTGGGTAACAAGAGTAAAACTCCGTCTCAAAAAAAAAAAAAAAAAAGAGCTATGACCTTTGAGGGGTGAATGGAAATGGTACCTTTGCAAAAGGGGTCAAAGCTGGAGGAAGGACTCTCTTGCCTTCTGTCCCTTCTGCCACAGGAGGCCACAGTGTTCCTCCCCACTGAAGGATGCTACAACACGAAGCCATGTTGGAACCAGAGAGCAGCCCTCACCAGATACCAGTCCTGCTGACACCTTCATCTTGGGCCTTCTGGCCTCCAGAACTGTGAGAAAGAAATTTCTGTTCTTTGTAAATGACGCAGTCTGTGAGATTCTGTTGTACTAGCACAAACAGACTAAGACAGAAATTGGTACCAGGAGTATTGCTATATAAAAAAGGAATCATACAATACCTGAAAATGTGACTGGCTTTAGAACTCGGCTATGGGTAGAGGCTCAGTTTTGAAGTGAGTGCCGGAAAGAGCCTGTATTTCATTAAGGGAGATTCTGGTGAGGGTTGGGTCTTTCCAGAAGAGAGATGTAGAGAGTACCTAAGTAGGTCAAGCACGGAATGTTGGTAGAAATATGAACGGGAAAGGCCATTCTGATAAGGTCTTGGACAGAAATGAGGAATTTCTTATCGGAAACGGGAGGAAAGGCCATTCTGTTACAAAGTGGCAGAGAAGTTGGCTGAATTGTATCTGTGCCTGCTGCTCTGTGAAAGCAGAATTTAAAAGTGATAAACTAGGGTACTTAGCAAAGAAAACCTCGCTTCATGGCTTCTCTTAGCTGCTTATAAAATACAAGAAAGGAGAAATGAGTTAAAGACAGGATTTATAATCAAAAGGGAAGCAGAACATAAAGATGTGGAAAACCTCAGCCTGGCCATGTGAAGGAGGAAACCGGTGCTTAGGGGAGAAAATTCAGGGTGTGGCTAAGCCACCCATGGATAAAGAGATCAGCATGGACAGAAGGGAGCCAGATAACATTCAGCAAAACAACGGAAAAACGGCCCATTTCAGAGTCATCTGATGGCTTTTCAGAGATATGCTGCAAGTCTCACAGGCCCAGAGGGACACATTCTTGAGGGTGGCAGAGTTCCAAGGGAGGGTTTCAGGACACTCACAGGGCATCCGGGCTCACTGCCCATGGCTGCCTCAAATCTCTGCTCCCCACATTTTTGGCGGCGCTCCTTGGCCACCCCAGCCATAGCTCAAATGGACCCAGATGCTGCTCAGGCCGCCATCTTATAAGCAGTAAGCTTATAAGCAGTAAGCCTTGGCAATGTCCACTTGGTGCTAACTTTGCAGGCAGAGCTCATGCACAGAGAGTGCCCAAGCTGTGGCTGCATGGCTACCTAAACCTAGCTTTCTAAGGATATCTCAGAAAGCCTCGGGGCCCAGGCAGAGAAATGCCACGGAGCCAGGACCACTGCAGAGTCCCCACTAGGGCAATGCCCAGTGAAGTCAGGGCCGCCATGGAGATCCCCTTCTAGGCAACAGGGGAATGTCTCTAGTGGAGCCATGGGAGTGGGCCTACTCTCGAGACCTCAGAACCGTGGAGCCACTGGGGTGTGAGTCCAGCCTGGGAGAGCTACAGGCACCAAATTCCAGCCCATGAGAGCTGCTGTGTGGACTGCACCCAGCAAAGCCACTGAGACAGGGATCCCTGGAAACTTTAAAGGACCAACCCCCACCTAAGTGTGCCCAGAAGGCAGGACATGAGTCAAAGAAGATTATTCTTAAAACTCAAGTGACTTTTTTTGTTTTTAGAGACAGGGTCCCACTGTGTTGCCCAGGCTGGCCTTGAATTCCTAGACTCAGGCATTCCTCCCACCATAAACTCTCCGGTAGCTGAGACTGCAGGTACACACCACTTCACCCAGCTCAAGCTCTAAGGCTTCATGTTGTTTCCCTGTTGGGTTTTGGATTTACTTGAAACTTGTTAACTCTTTCTTCTTGCCTATTTCTCTCTTTTGGAATGGAAATACCTAACCCATGCTTGCCCCACCGCTGTATCTTGCAAGCACATAACCTCTTTGCTCTCAGTCTCACAGCTGCAGAGGAATTTCCCTCTGGATGAATGAGATCTTCGGTCTCACCTGTATCTGAGTTCGATGATATTTAGATGAGACTTTGGACTTAGTTGATGCTAGAATGAGCTAAGAATTTTTGAGGCTCCTGGGATGGAATACATGTATTTTGTTTGCGTAAATAACATGAATTTGGGGGTTGGACACAATGTTATGGTTTGAATGCTGGTATCCTCTCCAAAATTCACGCCCAATGTGACAGAATAAAGAGGCGCAGCCTTTGGGAGGGGATTAAGACAGCAGGGTTCTACCCTCATGATTGGGATTAGCACCCTCTCTTGGCCTTTGTCTCTTCTGCCATGTGAGGCCACAGTGTTCCTCTCCTCTGGAGGATGCTGCAACAAGATGCCATCTTGGAAGCAGAGGGGATCCCTCACCAGGCATCAATCCTGCCAGCACCTTGATCTTGGACCTTCTGGCCTCCAGAACTGTGAGAAATAAATTTCTGTTCTTTACAAATTACCTAGTCTGTGGTATTCTGTTGTAGCAGCGCAAATGGACTAAGAGACTCACCAACATTTGTTACTGTCTATCCTTTTGATGATAGCCATTCTGGTAGATATGAAGTAATATCTCATTGTGATAATATCTGCCTGTATTTACCCACATATTTACATTGTATTCTTCTGCAATTGTGCTGCAAGTCTGACCTTCTGTTGGGGTCATTTTTCTCATGCCAACAGAACACTCTCTAGTATTTTCTTTACATGGGTCTATCATACTTGTGATGAGTTTTCTTAGTTTTTGTCTGAAAATTTTTTTATTTCATCTTCATATTTCTTTCTAAAGTTTTTTCTAGTTATACTTGAAGTCAGTTGCTTCCAGATAGCATTTAGTTAGGCCATTTTTAAGATTCACTCCACCAACCTGTCTTTTAATTGGTATTTATTGTAATTATTGATATTTCAGAGCTTAAGTTTGTCATTTTTTTCTGTATATTTCTTCTAATCTTGTTTCTCTGCTTTTTTTTCTTCTCTGCATCTCTGTGGAGCGTTCGAATACTTTTTTAGGATTCCATTTTCATTTGTCTATAGTATATGCAAGTGTACCTCTTTGTGTAGATTTTTTAAGGATGCTCTAGGCATTACAATATACGTACATACATAACCTCTGGTCTACTGGTGTCAACCTTTAATTAGGTAAAGTGAAATATAGAAACTTTACTTCCCTTGGAGTCCCTTAAACCCCCCCCATTTAAAATATCATTGTCCTAAGTATTTATTCTACATACATTGAGAACCATAGTGAAAAATGTTATAAGCTTTGCTGCAATCCTTGAACAGTTTAGAAAATTCAAGAAAAGAAAATTCTGTTGCATTCACTCATAGTTTTACTCTTTCCCTTATTCTTGCTTCCTAATGTCCCAAGATTCCTTTTCTTATCATTTTTTTTTCTGTTTCAAGAACTTCCTATAGCCATCATTTTATGGTAGGTATGTTGGCAATAAATTCTTTTCATTTGTTTTCATTCTAGAATGTCTTAATTGCCCCATCATTTCTAAATGGTATTTTTTCTAGGTATAAAATTCTGGGTTGTCAATCCTTTCTTTCAAGAATCCAAAAGTTGGAGTGCATGGTTTCTGATGAGAAATTTACTAGTTTTCCCCTATGGGTAAGGTGTCACTTCTCTCTTGCTGCCCTCAAGATTTTTTCCTTTGTCTTTAGTTTTCAGAAGTTTAACTATGATGTGTCTTGGCATGCATTTCTTTGGGTTTATTTCAGTTGAGATTCATTTAAGTTATTGGATTTGTAGGTTTGTGTCTTTTACCAAATTTGGGAAATGTTCAGCCATATCTCTTTGAATATGTTTTCAGCTCCACACTTTTTCTCATCTCCTTCTGAGACTCTGATGACATGGATGTTAATGGTCCCATTAAAAAATGTTCATTAAAAAATGAACATCTGTTCATTTTTTAAAAGTCAATTTCTCTCCTTTGTTCAAATTGTGTAATTTCTGTTGTTCTATTTTCGAATTCACTGGTTCTTCCTCAGTCCCTTCCATTGAGCCCATTCAGTGAGTTTTTAAATGTTGGCTATGTCCTTTTAGTTCTAAAATTTCTGTTTGATTCTTTTCTATATCTTCTGTATCTTGGATTTTCTATTTTCTCATTTGTTTCAAACTCATTGAAAATTTCTTATGATACATGCTTTAAAACCCTTGTCAGATAACTTCACACATGTCATCTCAGGGCTTACATCTATTGATGGTTTTTTCTTTTTCAAGTTGAGATTTTCTTGGTTCTCAGCATGACAAGTAATTTTCAGTTGTGCTCCAGTCATTTGGGACATTATGTGATTAGACTCTGGATCTTATTTAAATCTAAGGCATCAGGCAGCCTATGACACCACACTAGCAGGGGAGTGGTACTGCCTCATTACTGCCAGATGCAGTACAGCTTGTGCAGCCCAGGTATTATTAATTCTGTAAACCATCAGAGGCTAGAGGCATGTCGTCACCACCATCACCACTACCACCACCATCATCATCATCATCATGATAGAAGAGGTGTTTCTTAAACATCTGAGTTTAAGAAAGACATGGATCCAAGATGATCTCAGATGGGCTTTCTGGAGAGAGAGAGAAAGAGAGAGCGACAGAGGCAGAGACAGAGACCCGGGGGGAACTGGCTACATCAAAAGTAACAATCGACAGAATGGAACACATTTCCCACCATGAATTACTGAGGTATCTTAGGCCTAAAAGAAGACCAGAGAAGTCTCTTCTGAGGAAAGTGACTGGTAAAAGGAGAGAGAACAACAGCAACAATTTAAAAAAAGAAAGAAAGAAAGAAAGAAGACCAGAGAAGGCCACGTGTGGTGGCTCAGGCCTGTAACCCCAGCACTTTGGGAGGCCGAAGCGGGCGGATAACAAGGTCAGAGGTTCAAGACCAGCCTGACCAACATGGAGAAACCCCATTTCTACTAAAAATATAAAAATTACCCGGGTGTGATGGTGTGCGCATGTAATTCCAACTCACGGGGCTGAGGCAGGAGAATCGCTTGAACCCAGGAGGCGGAGGTTGCAGTGAGCCAAGATTATGCCACTGCACTCCAGCCTGGGCAACAGAGAAGAAGTAGAAGACCAGAGAAGTATATTCTAATTAATTAGTTTGAGAGGAACTTAAACAAAATTTCCTGACATCCTGAATGAACGTTGGCCCTTTCGGCGTTCTGAGAAAATTTCTCAGGGGGACAAAAAAGGAGTGAACTTTGCTTAACCCGTTACTTCCTGGACTGAACTGCTGTGGAACACCATTTTCCTTGACTTCCTGGACTGAGCTGCTGTGGAACACCGTTTTCCGTGACTTCCTGGACTGAGCTGCTGTGGAACACCGTTTTCCGTGACTTCCTGGACTGAGCTGCTGTGGAACACCGTTTTCCGTGACTTCCTGGACTGAGCTGCTGTGGAACACTGTTTCTTACTGACACCGGCGCAATCCAGGTGTCCATCTGTTTCCTCATCTTCAGAGGAATGGCGGGTCTGAACCATGCAGCCCATCATCACTGGAAGGGCCGCAAAGCCATGTCTCATGAAATCCAGAAAGGATATTTTGTAATGTGTAAACCAAAACATGGCTCCTTCCTCACTTCTTAGGAGCTGCTGGCATTGGAGGAAGAAAATGATGAAACCGTAATGATAAGTTAAGGAATAAGAAAGAAAACTGATGGCGTATTTTAAACCAACAGCCGATTCTTTAAAAATTAATAAGTTCCACAGTCAATCTGTGACAAATCTAATCAACAAAAAGGAAAACAGATTAAGTTAAGCAGAAGAAAGAGGGTGTGATCGATGCAGAGAGGAGTCTCAAAGCCCAAGAGGAAACTGCACAGGACTCTATACTGATCAATCAGAAAATCTCCATGAAATGGACACTTTTCTATTCCCTCCCCAAATGATTAAAGCAGAAGTAGCTTATCTGGGAAGAAAATGCTATTTCCCATCCCTGGTACCTAGTACCAGAAATTCCAGCCAATTAGACTTTAATAAGCCAGCTCATTAAGTGAGTGAGCTTCCTCAAGCAGGAGACAGACACTCCTAACTGCCAAGGAAATGTTTATCTAACTAGATCATGAATAATTGAGAAGCAGAGTCACAGGATAAAAGAAGGACAAAGCCAAGCATGAATCAGACAGAAACTGTAAAGGTAAATGTGATTAAATTAAACAAAGTAGCTATAACAAGAGATGGATAAGACCTGTTTGAAGGAAAATACAAAACTTGATTGGAACTAGGATGAGTCCAATGTCAGAGAGCACTTCCTCTCTGCGATGACCCTGCAGGCACACAGCCACCTGAGCGTGCACTGCCTTCAATGGGCCATGTGTTGTATATGCAGTTCGGTCGTCCCTTGGTATCTGCAGGATTGGCTCCAACACACCTCCATCCCCACAGAATCCGAAGATGCTCAGGTCCCTTACTTAACGGTGCAGTATTTGCATATAACCGACACACATCCTCCAGTATATTTTAAATCATCTCTGCATTACTTATAATACCTGACGCAATATGAATGCTATGTAAATAGCTGTTATAGTGTATTGCCTTTTTTTTTTTTTTGAAACAGAGTCTCACTCTGTCGCTCAGGCTGGAGTGCAGTGGCACAATCTCAGCTCACTGCAACCTCTCTGTCTGCAACTTCCACCTCCCAAATTCAAGAAATTCTCCTACCTCAGTCTCCCAAGTAGCTGGGACTATAGGCACCCACCACCACGCCCGGCTAATTTTTTTTTTTTCAGATGGAGTCTCACTCTGTCGCCCAGGCCGGAGTGCAGTGGCATGATCTCGGCTCACTGCAATCTCCATCTCTTGGGTTCAAGCAATTCTCCTGCCTCGGCCTCCTAAGTAGCTGGGATTACAGGTGCCCACCACCATGCCCAGCTAAATTTTTATATTTTTAGTAGAGATGGGGTTTCACCATGTTGGCCGGGCTGGTCTCAAACACCTGACCTCAAGTGGTCTTCCCACCTCAGCCTCCCGAAGTGCTGGGATTACAGGAATGAACCACCAAGCCCAGCTAAATTTTTTTGTATTTTTAGTAGAGATGGGGTTTCACCATGTTGGCCAGGCTGATCTCGGACTCCTGACCTCAAGTGATCCACCTGCCTCAGCCTTCCAAAGAGCTGGGATAACAGGTGTGAGCTACCAAGCCCAGACTCTTAAATGTTTTTAAAATGTCAGTTTAGGATGCAGAAAGTGGCAAGAGAACACCACTCCCAATCTAATGCTGAGAAAAGGCTGAATAATCTATGAAACCAGAATTTTTCTTGAGCCCATAAGAGAGCTAAAATGACAGGGGAGTGAATTCCAAACAGTGCCCAGCCCCTCTGAGGAGAGACAATGCAAGGCACATGAATCGTTGCACTGTTAGCAGTGCACGAGAAGAAAAGAGCTGCCGGAAAGACAGGCATGGAGCAAATGGCTAAAATTTTAACAAATGCATATGGGCTGAATATGGGCTACCGTGACCCTCTGGAATAGCTGGGAGCCCAGGCACTAGTGGAGGTCACCTGAGTCCCCCACAAGCTCTGTCCCTCCTCTGAGTACTCACCGGAAATCTTGGAGACAGGGCAGGACAGCATCAAAAGCTGACACTTCTTTGACACACAAACATGAAAAACAAAACCTTTTCCCAGACCCTTCTGATATAGAACAAGAGCCCCAGGCCACTGGGGGCAGGGCATGTCCCAAGGCCCACAGACATCCATAGGTGGCTTCTGGGAAACAAAAACAAAAGATAGTTTTTTTTTTCTTTTTATTGCAGTTTAGGTTTGGGGGTACATGTGAAGAACATGCAAGATAGTTGCATAGTACGTTTTTATCTTAAGAAACTTGAGGGCCAGGCACGGTGGCTCATGCCTATGATCCCAGCACTTAGGGAGGCCGAGGCGGGTGGATCACCTGAGGTCAGGAGTTGGAGACCAGCCTGGCCAAGGTGAAACCCCATCTCTACTAAAAACACAAAAATTAGCCGAACATAATGGTGGGCTCCTGTAATCCCAGCTACTCGGGAAGCTGAGGCAGGAGAATCGCTTGAACCCAGGAGGCAGAGGTTGGAGTGCATCGAGATGGCGCCACTGCACTCCAGCCTGGGTGACAAGAGTAAAACTCCGTGGAAAGAAAGAAGAAAGCGGGGGAGGGGCGGGGAGGGGAGAGGAGAGACGAAACTTGAGGCTGAGCATGATGGCTCACACCTGTAATCCCAGCACTTCAGGAGGCTGAGGATTGCTTAAGGCCAGGAGTTTGTAAAATAAATTTATTGGTGGTAACACGATAGAATTAATTCCTGATACCTGATATTACAAACTTTAGGGTCCTTGAGATATTCAGGATCCCTGTATATAACTGGCATAAACCCCATTATTTGAGCTCTCTTAATTGCTTTTGTGATTTCTTGCTGTTTCTTCCCACAAAGACCTGCGACGTGCCTTCCACAAATGTATCCAGGAAATGGAGAAATAAACTGGGACAAAAGCTGTACATATTGATCAGCTACATGCTTTCCACACAAGATATATTTCTCTCTTCCTTCCTTTCTTTCTTCTTCCTTTTCTTTTCTTTTCTTTCTTCAAACCCAGGCTGGAGCGCACTGGCATCTTTCTCTTTCTTTCTTTCTTTCCTTCCTTCCTCCCTCCCTTCTTTCTCCTTCCTTCCTTCCTCCCTCCCTTCTTTCTCCTTCCTTCCTTCCTCCCTCCCTTCTTTCTTCTTCCTTCCTTCCTTCCTCTTTCTTTTCCTTCCTTTCTTTCCTTTTCTTTCTTTCTCTTTTCTTTCTTTTCTTTTCTTTTCTTTTCTTTTCTTTCTTTCTTCAAACCCAGGCTGGAGTACACTGGCATGATCTCAGCTCACTGCAACCTCCACCTCCTGGGTTCCAGCGATTGTCCTGCCTCAGCCTCCCAAGTAGCTGGGATTATAGGCACACATTACCACACCTGGCTAAATTTTTGTATTTTTAGTAGAGACGGGGTTGCCCAGGCTAGTCTCAAACTCCCTGAGCTCAGGCAGTCTACCTGCCTCAGTCTCCCAAAGTGCTGGGATTACAGGTGTGAGCCACCACATCTAGCCCAAGATAAGTTTCTTAAGAGGTTCTTGATAAGGGTTTTCCATTGGAATGGGCAGGTCCTCATTGCTGGATTCCTGTTTATATTGTGAACAACCTCTTCCCCACAGCACTGTGTGAGTTCCGGGATGTGGACAGCTGCTGGGACCAGGTGTGTCAACTCCTTCCTCCCTAGACCACCACAAACAGCAACCGCAGCAGCTGTGGGTCTGCGTTCCTTCCACCTGAATTTAAAAAAAAAAAAGGAAATTTTAATTTTAAGAAGAAAGCAGGTTAAAGCACATAGAAGAAGGAAATAATCGAGATAATAATAAGATTCAAGGTTATCAAGATTCAAATTCTCAAGATAATAATCAAATAATCAAGATTCAAGAGCAGAAATCTCTGACAGGGAGAACAGAAACAAAGAATAAATCAATGAAATGTTTAAAAAGACATCATCTTCTCCACCCACCAGAACAGCTAAAATGACAATGATGGACGGTACCAAGTAATGACGGGCAGGAGAAGCCACGTGAACACTCAAACACACTAATGAGGGCAAATGTAAAATGGTGCAAACACTTTGGGAGATAGCTGGGCAGTTTCTTATAAAAAACATCACCTCGGCCGGGCCCATTGGCTCACACCTGTCATCCTAGCACTTTGGGAAGTCAAGGCAGGTGGCTCACTTGAAGTCGAGAGTTCAAAACCAGCCTGACTAACATGGTGAAACTATCACTACCAAAATTACAAAAGAATTAGCCTGGTGTGGTGGTATACACCTGTAATCCCAGCTACTCAGGAGGCTGACGCAAAAAAATTGCTTGAACCCGAGAGGCAGAGGTTGCAGGGAGCCGAGATCATACCACTGCACTCCAGCCTGGGCCACAGTGTGAGACTCCATCTCACACACACAAAAAGTTATCACCTCACCTGTGAGGAAGCCATCCCACTCCTAGGTATTGACCCGAGAGAAATGCAAGCTCATGTGCACAAGAATTCTTCTGTGGGGATGTTTACGGTAATCTTACTTTTATTTGCTCAAACTGGAAATAATCCAGATGGCCATCAACAGGTGAATGGATTAACCAATATGGCATATCTGCAGAATAGATCCCTGATCAGCAGTAGAAAGTCATAAGCTGATGCATCTCAGACACAGATGCTCAGCAATACAGGCCCAGATACAAAAGAGCACACACTGTGATTGACAGTCAAAGCTCATCCATAGGCAAAGAAATGAGAATGAGGCGGGGGCGTGAGGGAGCTGCTGGCAGGAGGCACAGGTGGCTTTCTGGAGTAGTGGAAATGTCCTGTATCTTGATCTTAGGGGTGGTGACATCAGTGTGTCTATTTGGCACAACACATCAAACCACGCACTTAAGTTCTGTGCATTTCACGGTATGTAAATTGTATTTTGATTTTTAAATGAAAAAATATATATATATGTTTTTTATCTCTACAAAAAGAAATACAAAAGTTAGCTGGGCGTGGTGGTGTTCACCTGTGGTATTCCAGTTTCTCTAGCCAGTCTCAGGGAAGAATGAGGGGCCAGAAGCAGGAATATATGTATATGTATGTATGTATGTATGTATGTATGTATGTATATAACCAGCCAAGGAAGAATAGCTATATAAGTTATATACGTCCACGTAACAAAATATAAAACCATTAAATACCTTTTCCAAAAACATTTTTTTAAGACAGTCTCACTCTATCACACAGCCTGGAGTGCAGTGGCATGATGGCGGCTCACTGCAGCCTTGAGCTCCCTGGTCTCAAATGATTCTCCTACCTCAGCCTCTCGAGTATCTGAGACCACAGGTGAGCACCACCCTACCCAGATAATTTGTGTATCTTTTTTTGTAGAGAGGGTGTTTCACCATGTTGCCCAGACTGATCCCAAACTCCTGTGTTCAAGCTATCCACCCACCTTGGCCTTCCAAAGTGCTGGCTGGGATTACAGGCATGAGCCACTGCGCCTGGCCAAAAACATGTTTAACAACATGGTAAAATGTGTGTCCTATGTGTCGATTTTATGAGGCACATAACATTGTATATTCAATATAATCACTGAACCAAAAATTAAACCATTTCTTTGAGTCTGTAGGGCCAAGAGGAGCAGTCCTCCTTTGCCTTCTGAAGGTTGACGGAAAAATCAACTCTCAAAAGGCAGATTAATTAGAGACAAGGCATAAAAATTTATTCAACGTATATACACAGGAGCCTTTGGAATGCAGACCCAAAGATATGGGAAAAATCATTCGTTTTTATGCTGAGGTTCAACACATTATGAACAGCCGTGTAGACACAGGATTGAACGAAAAGGATCTGATCTCATGGTATCAGACTGAGTGGGGAAGCCAGAAGGGCCTGTCTGTCTAGGCTCCTCCTGGTTTTTCTGAGCAGCGTTCCTTCCTTCCAGGTATGGGGAAGACCCTCGCTGGACTGGGGGTCTTATGGCCTACAGTCAAACAAAATGGGTCAGAGAATTTCTTTATGGCCATAGATAGGGCAGATGTAATCACAGCCAGCACTTTGGGAGGCCAAGGTGGGTGAACTGCTTGCGCCCAGAAGTTCAAGTCTGGGCAACATGGTAAAACACCATATCTACAAAAAAAAAAAATACGAAAATTAGCTGGGCATGGTGGTGCTCACCTATGGTCTCATAGATAGGGAAGTTAAGAGTCATGCTTTGTGGTTTCACAGCTGGCTTTGGGGGAAAAGGGGTACTGGTTTCTATGACCCGCTTTGGGAAAGAGGGATTCCAGTTTCTCTGGCCAGCCTTGGGGGAGAATGAAGGGCCAGCGACAGGAAGGCATTAGACACGCCGTGCTTACAGGCACGTAGTACACTCTATGTCCTTGTACTTTAACCAAGATGTCCGTGCTGGATGTGCTCACAGGCACGTCCCAGCTCTGCACTGCTTTTACCTGTTTAGAAAAGTTGTAAGTTGTCAGCCAATCGGGTTTTAGTTTAGATTGTGAGGTCTGGCTCCAGCCACCGGAGATGAGGCACAGCAGTGAGGATGACCCAAATGCGTAAGGGATACATTTGTGTGCTTTCCTTTGTTCATTGTACTCTCGTGGCACCATGACTAGCGAGGGTGCCCTTCCTGCAGCCCAGGAAGTAAAAACTGCGTTGCTGAAAGATCCTTTGTCCCAGTGCTAATTTTTCTTTGTGGCACCGAGCATCTATTTGCAACATACAGAAAGTAAAAATGCTGTCACAATCTCAGCATAACTGGTAGCCATAGACGACGGACTAATCACAGCTATGCAGGCTACAGCAACAGTCTTACAGGAAAACCTAGCAACGCTTACAGTTTTGTTGGGGTGAAGTCTACAAGCTTGGTGGTAGATTACCAAGAGGGACCAATGAAGAAAGGCGGAATGTGACAGGAAACTTTTCCCCTTTAGGACCGTAATGAAAGTTTGAGGTTGAACCCCGGTTACCCACTTTGGGCCTCTGTTCAGATGTCAGCCCCTCCAAAGCACCCCTGACCACTGTACCTGCCACACTGCCCACCTGACCTCGCCAGCCTTCTTCCCCGACGTGACATGCGGGTGGCTTCCTTCCCTTGGGAGAACAGCGGTCCTTGAAGCCTACTCACTATTAAACGTTCAGCTTCTAGACCAGTTCCTTGCATACAACAGGTGCACAGTAAATGTGCATTATTTGAATTGTTTTTCTCATTCAGATACAAAGTTTCGGCTTCCGACGCTGGTGTGCTAAAGGTGGCATGCTCTCAGACTCCAGGTTCCCAGCCCTAGAGGCTCCCCTAGCACTGAGGCTCCAGTGTTTTCTGTTCCTATTTAGTAATTAATAGCTTTGTTTCTGTTTTTCATGATCTAAGTGAAAGGAATCTCAGCTCGTTGGGAATGTAAATAGACACTATTTCTTCCCAACGCCAATCCACATGGGGCCTGTTGAAGCCCTCTTTTCTGTTAGGTAGGAGGTCCCTTAATGACGTCTTGGCCGGATTCCAAGGTTTTCTTCTCATTATCATCATTAGAACAGCCTCTTGGTGTTGAAGACTAAGCCCTGTTTCTTTTTCTTTTTCTTTTTTTGAGAAGTTTTGTTCTTGTTGCCCAGGCTAGAGTGCAATGGTGTGATCTCGGCTCACTGCAACCTCCACCTCCCAGGTTCAAGTGATTCTCCTGCCTCAGCCTCATGAATAGCTAGGACTACAGGCACCCGCCACCATGCCCAGCTAATTTTTTATTTTCAGTAGAGACAGGCTGGTCTAGAACTCCTGACCTCAGGTGATCCACCACCTCAGCCTCTCAAAGGGCTGGGATTACAGGCATGAGCCACTGTGCCCAGCCCAGCCCTGTTTATTTCTAAAGAACATTCAGCTCAAACACACTTCAAGTCTTATGGCCAGAGTTTGCTGCGGCTCTGGTGGCTTGGAGGAGCAGGGAAGGTCCCCTCTGGACCCAATGAAACTGTTTACCTCGCCAGGCTGTGTTCATTCACATGCTGGGACGGCTCAGAGAAGGTGCAGGGAGAGGGCCCTGATGGAGCGATGGACTCTCACTTTCCCATCCACTGCTGAACAGGAGAAGACGTCGGCTCTCGCCTGGGCCCTCCCAGGTGGCTCTGGTACCTGATGCCACGTGCCCCCTCTCCTGGCTGGTCCTGGCTGGTGGCATCACACCACAGTACTCTGGTGCATGCGTTCTCGTGTGCTTCCCACTGCGGGGATCCGCAACACCGTGGTCTACCGAGACCAGCGAGACAGTAGACTGACGGCGTTAAGAAGCAGACACCCAGAGAAAACAGCAAAGTGGGACTATCCGGGACCAACAGCCTTCTGAGCTGACAGCCTCAGGGGCTGACGGCACTCCGGGCTGAGGGCCTCGAGCAGCTGCTGACCCAGGTGTTTATTCCCTCTGAACAGGTGATTATTATTTACCAACAGGTGTTCAGGGTCTTCTCATAGAACCAAGATAAACTAGGTAGGCAGCTGGTGCCCGCCTCCCACCGATCACCGACAAACCAGAAAGCATTCTCCACGAGGGAGCCACGGGGGCAGGTCAGATATCCCGTGCTGAAAGAATTGTTTTCACTGATGTGTAATAACATATACTGTCTTGCTACTTTAGAATGCCCCAAGCTATTTTCCACTTGGGGTGTAGGGGTGGCTAGGTTTTCCTTGCCGTCATTCTTAGCAAATTATGATTTTATCATATACTCAGTATTTCTCAACAGTGGTCCCCTGTGTCATCCACCTTCCCAGGGGCAGCAGGCACTGGAGGGTGGGGATTCAGCTTCCATACATTCTAGGAATGGGAACTAAAGGGGTTGGTGCTGGCCCCCCTCAACTGGGAAACCCCTTCTCCTTCTGAGTCCCGTAACCTCTGGTTCATGGGATGAAGACAGATGGTGAGTCCACTGGCCAACCAGACGTGACCAGAATGTGCATGTTCCTGTCCCAGAGGTGCCTGCAACCTACATGAAGTTCTTAAAGCCCACTCTTCCCCTGGCTTTCTGCCACGAAGGAGGAAACAGCGCTTACCACCAAGGCTCCATGGTAGTCCCGCGCAGACCACTCCCACAGTCCCGTCTTCTGCAAGTAAGGACTCACCCCTGGTATTTTTAGAGGGTTTTTGGTTTCTGGATTTTTTTTTTTTTTTTTTAGACACAGTCTCACTCTGCCATCCAGGCTGGAGGGCAGTGGCGCCATCTCAGCTCACTGCAACCTCCACCTCCCAGGTTCAAGCAATTCTCCTGCCTCAGCCTCCTGAGTAGCTGTAATTACAGGAATGCATCACCACGCCTGGCTAATTTTTATATTTTTAGTAGAGACAGCGTTTCTCCATGTTAGCCAGGCTAGTCTCGAACTCCTGGCCTCAAGTGATCCACCCACATCGGCCTTGCTAAGTGCTGGGATTACAGGCATGAGCCACCACACCTGGCCAGAGCTGGTGTTTCTGTCTCCTTCAGGGGACGTCCACAGCGACTGCTCCTGAGCAGCTGGAAGCCCTCCTCCAGCCAGTAACGAGGGGGCCCAGGCCTCCTCATTGCATGAACCTGCCACCTTTGCTGCCTGTTTTCAAGGTTCCCATGACCATCAGCTCAAATCCAGCCAGTGGGAGGGACAGGATCCCCACCTACATTCCACTGGCTAGAGTCTAAGCACTGAGGCACACCTTGGCATTGAGCGGGCAGGGAGATGTCGTTGAGCTCTTTGCCCAAGAAGAAGAGCAAACAGAATGGATAAAGAACCAGCCGGCCTTTGCCACATTCAGGTTCTGGGAGAATGGCAGGTCTGGGAATTCCCTTCAAGTGCGGTGGCCGATGGCCTGTGGGCAGCTCTCCAGGTTCAGAATCCAGCCTGTGGACTGCATTGCACTCTCAGCTTCAGGCCCTCGTTATAATTTGGGGCCAACAGAAAAAGCCCAGCTCCATATCTTGCTCTATGTGTATAACTAGAAAATATGTCCCTTTTCTTGAAAGGTGGGAGGAGGCTTTAGCAGGTGTCCCGTGACAAAGATGGCTCTTGGAGAGCCACGGGCAAGTCACATGGGTTCTGCTCTCTTTGAAAATGATATGACCCGATCAGAGGGAGTTGGCAGTTTCTCCTGGTGTTTCTTTTGTTTCTGTTTTGTGTGTGTGTGTGGTGCTTGGTGTGTAACCACCAGGTTTTCGGGGTGTGTGTGTGTGTGTTTGTGGTGCTTGGTATATAACCACCAGGTTTCTGGTGTGTGTGTGTGTGTGTGTGTGTG
>CM052648.1:25674896-25709786 GCA_028533165.1 Leontopithecus rosalia | reverse complement strand
GTGAGCCATGGCGCCCCCTCCACCCCGCCCCCAAGTGAACTTTGCAATCACCTCTCAGAATACATTTTACA
Source organism: Leontopithecus rosalia (assembly GCA_028533165.1). NCBI lineage: Eukaryota > Metazoa > Chordata > Mammalia > Primates > Cebidae > Leontopithecus > Leontopithecus rosalia. The sequence continues at coordinate 25,709,715 of CM052648.1, read as the reverse complement.
TTGGGCCATCCCAACCATATTCTCGCAATTCTGTGAGTGTATTCCTGAGCTACAATAATAGACAAAAAGACCAAAAGTTCATTTTGTGTATAAGAACCCAGGCCCATCACACACCTGCCAACGCACTAGAGGCAGGTGAAATTGCCAAATCTCTCAGAATAGAGTCTAGCATTTCCGAGGCTGGGAGAAGTTTTATGACCAATTCGTGTGTTTAAAAGGAATATCACTCAGGAGCCAAACATCCCTCTGTCTAAAGCGACTAGCTGCTTTTCAGAAGGAGGCATTGAACTTCCAGTAATAAGTAATTCAATTAAAGGGAAAATGAAACTCTGGCTCCTGTACAAAACCCCGGATTCCTCACTGCTACTGAGATCCATCCTGCTAGTTCCAAGAGCTCGGGGGCAGGCAGGTGGCAAACAGGGTTTGGAAAGCAAAGTGTGATGTTAAGTAGGATTCAGAAGACGTCGTGGGTGAAACCGTGATAGTGATCACCAAAAAGACATGGAGAAATCGGGATGGAATTGTGTAGATGGAGGTATGCACTTGTCACTGAGGGTTTTTTAAATCTTGGAATTATAGTCATGTTTACTAGTGTTCTGGAAAACTCTCAAATTAGCGTGAGACACCAACCACCACCTGCGGGAGTCCGGCCTGCAGACCCTGACTCCAGGACAGATGAATGAATGCACCCTCCCCGATTACAGTGATGCTGGCATTAGTGCAGACCTCACCAGTTAAGGGCCAGTCCCACAAGACTGTCCTCCACTTCGGACACCAGTTGCAAATACTGAATCCCCAAGTCACCCACATTTCCATTCAACTTAGCTATAAATTGAGCCTAAGTCACCCATGGTCTTAAGATAAGTAACCCATGGGCTAGGGATGGCCATTGGCTGCTTTCAGAGGGTGACATGCAACCTCCACACGTTTATTCCATCAGGATTTTACAACAGCGGTTCTAAGTCCACACACGTGTGGATAATTCACATGGTTAAAAGAGTGGTTATAGGAATGATAAAAGCTTTAGGTTCTGGGCCCAGAATAAACAGAATTAACGGGTAATTCCCCTTTGATCTCCCCGAGAGGGCCATCCAGCACAAAGCTTACAGGAGTAAACAGAGAGGAGGCAAAGGGATGTGGGGTACATAGACTTAAACGGACAGCCTCTGACTATCTCTGTCTCTTTCCTATGCTAATAGTAATGAGGCGGCTGCCTTCAGCACACCTCCATAAAACCTTTCGGCCTTCCAAAAGCTTTGAGATTACAATCTGTAACTTTTCCTAATAGTTAATATTTTGCCAGCCACCCCAGTGAATCTCAACATTGGTGTTACCGCCCATGCCTGGGGGCATCTTAGGAGGGAGGAATGGATTCTGTAAGCCACCTTGAATCTAATTTGGGAAGAAAGCTTCAGGTGGGAGATGGGACGGAGACAAAGCAGACACAGTGTGGGCCGGGCACAGTGGCTCACGCCTGTAATCCCAACACTTTGAGAGGCCACGCAGGGCGGATTGCTTGCACCCAGGAGTTTGAGACCAGACTGGGCAACACAGGGAGAGCCCTTCTCTACCAAAACAAAAAGAAATTATTGGGCATGGTGGTCCCAGCTCTCAGGAAGCTGAGGTGGGAGGATGGCTGCAGCCTGGGAAGTAGAGGCTGCAGTGAGCTGTGATGGCACCACTGCACCTAGTGAGACCGAGGCCACTGCCCATACCCCACCATCGTGTCCACCGAGTGTCCCCACCTCTGTGCCTTCAGGCTTTTTCTGAAGCTGGAAGCTCATTCAGCCTTCCCGCTGTGGAGAGTCTGGACATGGATGGGAATCACCACCCTTCGGGACAAACCTCAACTCATGGGACTGGGGTCAGTGGAGAATGACCCTTCGTCTTGCTGTCAAGGTGCCTTCTACACAGCCCTAGGGCCCAGGAGGGGCTGGGTCCCCCTGTAGCAGTAACAAGCTCTGGGTGGGCTTCCCTCCTGGCCTGCCTCACGCTGCTTTCTGGGCTACAACCTGCTCCCCCGGAGGCCCACACAGAGCCGCCTCCCTTGTGGGCTTGCATGGCATTCGGTGAGTTACACGCTCAGGGCAGGGCAACAGCTGTGACTGAGAGGACTTCGGGGTGAGGGCAAGAGAGCAGAGAAGGGAGGGTCCCCGTTGCCTGGAGGAGCTCAGAGCATGTCCTAAGGATGCTGTCAGGATGGTCCAGCCGGGAGATGGGGCCTCGGCTCGGGTACTGCGATGAAGATGGGGGGAGACAGGCAGACAGTGGACACTTCAAAGAGACAAAGTCTTCAAGATTTGGTGATGGACAGAGGGAGCTCTGGTGAAGAACTGGAGGTGGGGACCACTTCCCACACTGCCCTGAGGCTACCAGCCTGGCCATGACCTCTCAAAGAGAAGACTCCATGTCTGGAGAAAAGTGGGGGGAGGTCCCCCAGCCCAGACAGTTCAGGGAATTGTTTTCCCTGGAGTTGCATCACAATCTTTTTTTTTTTTTTTTTTTGAGATGTTTCACTCTGGTGGCCCAGGTTGGAGTGTCATGGCACAATCTCAGCTCACTGCAACCTCCTCCTCCTGGATTCCAGCAATTCCCCTGCCTCAGCCTCTGAGTAGCTGGAACTACAGGCATGCACCACCATGCCGGCTAATTTCTTTTGCATTTTTAATAAAGACAGGGTTTCACCATGTTGGCCAGGCTGGTCTCGAACTCCCGACCTCAGGTGATCTGCCTGCCTCAGCCTCCCGAAGTGCTGGGATTACAGGCATGAGCCACCGCACCTGGCCGATTCATCACACTTTTTAAAAGCAAGTGAAGTGAAGGTGATACTGAAAAACCTAATAATGACCGTTTCCTGTAAGTTTGAGAGATTAAATCTGTATCAAGGTGCATGGCCCCAAGGCCAGAGAGATAGAGTTGTGGATTCTTTTCTTCTAACTCCTCATTTCTACTGAATTAGAAAATCCCATCTCACATACAATTCCCGACCTTTGACAATGGCAGGCAGCACACAGTGGCTCCTTCTGGAAAAGACAGGCTGAGATAAGACGAGAGGCAGCCGCTTTTGACAGATTGCTTGCAGAAAACGGATTCGGCCACTGCCAGACTCAGTCAAATGCTGGAGAGGAGACTGGAGGAAGATCCCAGGGAATGGGCTCCTCATAGCTTCTTCACCGCACTCAGCTCTGGACGCAGTTCACCGTTTGGTTGCAGCCCGTGGACGTGACCATTTAGATGTGTCTGATCCTCAACTGCTTTCCCGGCAGTTCTCACTACAATGTGGTCTTCAAGAGGCCTCTGTGACTTTCCCGGCCTGAAACAATGGCTCCGGGGCCTTCGTGGTATAAACAGACACTAAATAGATCCTCCACCAGCCCCTGGACATCTAGCAGAGACAGCCACTCACTTTATCCATGTCACAAAGCAGAGGCTTATGTGCCGCCTTGTTTCAAATCTCTTTGTGAGAGTGTGGTGCCTGCTGTCAGTGACCTCCCAGGGAGACTTTGGATGCCTCGGCAGCTGGATGTGGTCCTGCTGTCCGTGATTCAGGTTAATTCTTTCGATATGAGGCAAAGTTAGGGCACAGATTTTTTTTCTTCTTTTTTGTTGAGATGGAGTCTCAATCGGTCACCCAGGCTGGAGTGCAGTAGCACAATCTCAGCTCACAGTAACCTCCACCTCCCTGGTTCAAGCAATCCTCCCGCTTCAGCCTCCCAAGTAGCTCGGATTACAAGCATGCACCACCATGCCAGGCCAATTTTTGTATTTTTAGTAGAGATGAGATTTCACTATGTTGGCCAGACTGGTCTTGAACTCCTGACCTCAAGTGATCCGCCCAAAGTGCTGGGATTACAGGCATGAGCCACCATGCCCAGCCAGGGTACGGATTTGAGGGTTGCCCCTGCAGGAAAATAGATGGTGAAGCATTGTCAGAACCAACTCAGACACACCTTTTCCAGTCCACACCATGGCTACCAGAGAATTATCATCCTCATAACTTCGCTCTATGAAAAACCTCTTTTTCTGAAACATGGGCTTTCAAAAGTCAAGGAAGGAAAAGCCACGTCTCCCTGCGGATTGGGCAGAAGCTGTTTGGCATGGTAGTTAAGCGTACGTACGGAGGTAGTTGGCAAGGCGTGCATCTCTCCTCTGCTAGCTAGCTGTGTCACTGTGGGTGAAGTAGCCTGCCTCCATGTCCCTTGGCTTGTTAGCTATAAAATGTAAATAATAAAAGTATCCAATCTTAATACATAAATAAAGTAGAAGTAAAGGTTGCTGAATGCTTGTAAAGTGCTTTCAGGACTTCCCGCCCCAAGCACGTGCTCACACAATGCTAGCTGAGATCATGATCACTTTCCTCAAAACCATCATCCTTTTACAGAACCTGCCAGAACCTGGTTCATCCTCTTTGCAGCGGAGGTTTTCCCGGGTGAAGGGAAGTGACTGCTGGCAGGCACACATCCAGGAACCGCTCTTACACATTCTCCGTCCGTGCTGTCGCTGTATCCCAGAGCGCCATTTGTTCGAGGATTTCGCCGGCCCTTCAGTTTTCTCCCTGAGCATCACATTTGGCATTAATTTGGGGGTTGCTTTTACGACCTTCCCAGCAGCCACTTCGCTTCCTCTGCTTTGGCCACAGAGAGGGCAACTTCGAATGATGTTGCTTTTGTCTCATTTCAGTCTTTATCAGTGAAATTACTCAATTTTGCATGGGCACGCCTGGTTTTGTGCTTGAAATGTGACTTCCTTGCCGGAGGGATCCCCACACTTTCCTCGAAAAAGTGATGAAGACTTCCACCACTTCAGAAGGCTTTTGACAAAGCTTCACAACAGATAATGAAGTTGCAAGGTCTGAGGGGTGAGTTCACTGCTACGATGAAATAAATTTTTGAAATGTGGACTTGCTGTGTCTTAACTCAGGCTTTTAGGTTTCAGCTGCTTGTGCAAAGCCATCTTTCAGGAGGTTCTCCTCCCAGCACCAACACAGACACCTCTCACTTGGTTTACGATTGCGAGCTCATTCTGTGTTCTTGTCATCATCCCACTGTCTTAATCACACCGTTGTGCATTAACGGATCAATTCTGAGCCGATGAAGCGTTTCTGCAAATTAGGAGCACAACACAGTGAAGTGTAACTATGATAAATGTAAATTAACTCAAGGAAATAATTAGAGGAGCGTGATGTGAATTAGAGGGGCGTGATGTAGCACAGAGACAAACTGCCACCTGGTAGCCCAGTGCTCCCTGTGGCGCTCCAGGCAGGGGCAGCCCCTGTAGTCCAGGTGTCCTTTGTCTCTTCCATGGATGGATGGGCCCCAGGGTCTGCAACCACATGGGCACATAGTTGAAGGAATGAAGAATGCCATGTGGTGTCTGGCCGTCAGAGCCATCTAGCAGAGCTACATCTGCAAGTGCAGTGTCCAGGTCACACCTTCAGGAGCTGTCACCCCTTCTAAGGACCTTTTGGTTGAATCCCAAGGGTCCAGGGACCCTGCTGATTCAGCAGGTGGCCACAGGAAGGCAGGATATGGGGAATCATGGGGGCAGGAGGGCAGCCGAGGGAGCAGAGGCTCTCAGGACCAATCTCTCATTATCACAGACTTCAGATAGTGGTGGGAACCCCTAAGCTGCCTGTTGGAGAGTATTTCTGGTGCAAACACCAGCTGCCAGGCACTTCGCAGCCTCTCCTGCCATGCTCTCAGCAGCCCTCTGTAGCCGTTCCCCTTGTTAGCCCGATTTTACCAATGAGGAGATGGAAATGCGGAGAGCTGAAGGGACTCACTCAGCTGCATGAGCTCACAGGTGGCAGAGCCTCAACCTGAAGGCCAGCCCCGCACCTGAGTTCATCACTAGCTCACTCGTCTCCACCACAGACAGTGATTTTTTTTTTTTTTTTGAGACGGAGTTTTCCCTCTTGTTACCCAGGCTGGAATGCAATGGCACGATCTTGGTTCACCACAACCTCTGCCTCCTGGGTTCAGGCAATTCTCCTGCCTCAGCCTCCTGAGTAGCTGGGATTACAGGCACACGCCACTATGCCCAGCTAATTTTTTTTTTTTTTTTTTGTATTTTGAGTAGAGACGGGGTTTCACCATGTTGACCAGGATGGTCTAGATCTCTTGACCTCATGATCCACCCACCTTGGCCTCCCAAAGTGCTGGGATTACAGGCTTGAGCCACCACGCCCGGCCCACAGACAGTGATTTAATTTCCAGGACAGCAACCTCCTGGCTCTTGTTTTAAAAGAGCTGAACAGAGCCTGCTTTTCTTTACCTCGGGAGTTTAGACAGCAGAACCCATGGCCTGGCGGGGCTGTTTCTACATCCTATTGGCAATACCACATTGTTTGCATATAAAAGATTCTCCTCTTTGATTCCCAGAGCAGCCAAGCAAGACGAGAGCAAAATGAGACAGGAAGAAAGAGCGCACCTGGGGCCTGGAATACAGCAGGGCTTTGGAACATGGGAGACCTCTTGTGACAAGAACCATCACAAAACGTTCGTCTCAATTGTTGTTCTAAGCGTCTTTATTCACGGGCCACACACAGCCATGATCTTACAAAAATGCACAAATGTGATACCATCATTGATTGTAACAGGATATGTAACAGTGCAAAAATGGAAACTACCTAGATTCCCAAGTAAAAAGCTATAGCAGAAAAGTGCAGACTATTGGAAATGAGTGGAAAGGCACGGGATTAGGTGACAGTCATTCATTCACTCCTTCATTCACTCCTTCATTCACTCATCCACTTATGCTTTAACATATATTCCACATATGTTGGTTCAGCATATATGAAAAGCTACAGGAGTACATAAATGAGGCTCCTTCTTTCTTGACTTACACTCTTTTTTTTTGAGATGAAGTCTCGCTCAGTCACCCAGGCTGGAGTGTAGTGGTGCTATCTCAGTTCACTGCAACCTCTGTCTCCCAGGTTCAGGTGATTCTTCTGCCTCAGCCTCCTAAGTAGCTGGGATTACAGGTGTGCACCACCACACCTGGCTAATATTTGTATTTTTAGTAGAGACGGGGGTTTCACCATGTTGGCCAGGCTGGTCTCGAACTCCTGACCTCAGGTGATCCACCTGCCTCGGCAGATCTGAAATTACAGGCGTGAGCCATGGCACCCAGCCTTGACTTACATTCTAATAGGGATAATAAACACATATGTAAGCAGGATAAGTTAATAAAACAAGTGTTCTGAAAACAATAAAAGATGAAATGTACTGGAAAGTGCTGGAGGTTGAGATAGAATGGGTTAAGGAAGCCTTCTTGGAGGCGTTGACCTTTGATTTGAGACCTGGATGAGGAGCAGGTACCTGCCACGTAAGTATTCGGGGATTCAGTCTTCCAGGCAGCAGCAGAAGCAACTGCCAAGGCTGCAAGAACCAGGGTTCAAATCCTAACAGCAGCTCAACTTGCCTGGGATGCCCAGTGGCCGCCTGTTGTCAGGTATTGCAGGCAAAGAGCTTCACTCCCCTGAGCAGCAGGTCCCTCCTCCCACAATGCGGAGGGCAGAAACCACACCATGGGGCTTGCCAGGAGGATGGCAAGAGCAAGTGAGGTAGAGAGCTTGGCTCAGTCCCAGGTGCAGAAACATTGTGCCAAATTGTTCTTCACATGGCTGAGGGCAGAGGGCAGGTAGACGCAAACACCCAGGGTTGGCTTCTGGGAGTGGCAGACTGAGGGGAAATTGCATTTGCTTTATTAAGAGTTATTTTAGGCCAAGCGCGGTGGCTCACGCCTATAATCCCAGAATTTGGGGAGGCCGAGTCGGGTGGATCATGAGGTCAGGAGTTCAAGACCAAGATGGTGAAACCCCGTCTCTACTAAAAATACAAAAAATTAGCTGAGTGTGGTGGTGGGCCCCTGTAATCCCAACTACTCGGGAGGCTGAGGCAAGAGAATCACTTGAACCTGGGAGGTGGAGGTTTAAGTGAGCTGAAATCATGCTACTGCACTCCATCCTGGGTGACAGAACAAGATTTCATCTCCAAAAAAAAAAGAGTTATTTTAATACAGCTGCACCATTTGAGAGCACGAACATAGATTAGGGTGAATTGCTCTTTCCTTCAACAACTATGACCCCCATGGAATCACTGCTCTCTCAAACCCCCCGCCCACACACACACACAAACACACGTCAGGGGTGGAAGAACACCCTAAACTGGAGTCCTAGCTCTGCCACTGGCAAATTGCACAGATGTAGACAAGTTATCACTCCTTCTGACATGTGTCACCGACACGCCACCCGCCCTGCCGACAGCTCCATCCTCTGCCTGCAGGATTTTAGGAGAGCCCCGGGCCACTGGGAGGGACGTCCACATGGGCAGCTGGGCAGGGTCCATTGTCCTTACAGGACAATGTTGCTGACCCCAGTTGCTGGCTGAGGCTGAAGTGACCCCGGAGAAGCTGACACTGCATTCTCCACGAGACCCCACTCCCTTGAGGACTACTCCTCCCAGGCTCCCCTCCACCCAGCACAGGATCCTGCTCAGGGTGGCAGTAGGGTCTTCCCCTTTCCCCCATTTTTCTTTTCCACCCTTGCTAGGAACTGTGTGCCCTGCCAGCCTCAGGACCTTCTCTCTTGATAGTCCAGAAATAATTTGGGAGAGTGAGACAGCGTGAAAACTGGGCTGAGGACGTCATGCCATCCTCTCACGACCCCACAGAGGCACCCCAGGCCCACGCTGTGGCTCTGCACATGCTCTTCCCATGCTCCTTCTTGGCCAGTTGGCAAACTCCTATTCAGTGTTCAAAACCCACTTCCCATAGCACCTCCTCAGGGAGGCCAGCGCCTCCCACCCTCTGTGCTTCCCTGCCACGGCATGCCTGGGCAGCCCTGTGAGTGTCGCTGGCATGGCTGCCTCTCCTCCGGCCTGTGGTGCTTTCTTCTGAAGGTCACAGGCCACACCCTGTTGCCACCGCATCCCCAGGCCCCAGGCTCCAGCAGCATCCCTGACCCACGTAGAACCTCACAACCCACTGCCTCCCTTCTTCCCCCCGAGAGGAGGGACCTCATCTTGCCCCACTCCGGAGAAGGAAGAGTGGAGGGGCCCCAGGTCCAACAGCTCACTGAGGGGATGGGGTTGGAACTAGGGCAGAGTTAGAACTCCAGCCAGATTTGATCCATTCCAAAGACAAGGCACGTTCCCCAGCCTGCAGCCTAGGGAAACATCTGCCAAATTATTTGCTGAATCATTTTCTAGATTGCTTCCCTCTTCAAAGAGTAAAAGCTTCTGGTACACACAGGCACACCGATGACAATCTAAGTCCACAACAGTAGTAGCCCATCAGCCCCTGGTAACAGGCCAACGCTCGGACACTCTGTGTGGTTACTCTCCAGACATGTAAGGATGGCTTGGACACCCCCATCCTGGGAGAGGTGCCCCCCAGGCTGGGTCCAATCTCAGCAGCTGAGAATGTTGGTGCCGGAATCACAGACCTAGCCCAAGCCTGGCAGCTTCCTCTGGCAGCACGACCGCGGGCACATGAAGCTCCCAAGGGATGCTGACAGTGGCCCCTGGGCTGTTGTGGTCATGGTGGATGATACACTCAGCGTCTGCAGGTGCTCAAAATGGAAGGTTAATTCATGCAGTGGGGGGGGCACCCCCAGCTCCCTGCTGGTTCAGGGCATCTGCTCCTCTGCTGCTGAGGTGTCATGCACTGATGGCTCACAGGGGCATCTTGCTCCAGGAATTGACCTTGGCTGAAGGGAGTCGCCATGCCCAAGGTGGTCCCCTCTCCAGGAGGGGCCTGCATGTGGCGACTGGTCAATGCATAGCTATAAATGCCTGGCCTCCTGCCTCAGCTCAGGCCACCTCTGGAGGGCCTTGAGGCTCTGGAGCACACCGTGGGGGCAGCTGAGGCTTCCCTGGGGCTGCACTGCAGCCAAGTCTCTCCCTCCACAAGGTGCCCTGTCCCTGAGATTCTGAAAGAGGACCAGGCTGGGGGTGGGGTGGGGTGTCAAGCAAACCACCGGAACACATTTAAAGCTCTGCTTGGCCCAGTATGTTCCACTGGCCTGAACAGATCATACGGCCAAGCCCTGAGTTCAACAGGAAGGCTCACCTGGTTACAGCATCATAGAGGACGAGCGGCTCCGGGAAGCTACAGGCGCACCGAGCTGAGGTCATTCTGACTTCACATGCCATAAAACTCCCAATGGATCATACTGTGTTATGCTGTCACGACTGCCATCATAATTCTTGTTTGTACCTTCGACTGAGCAAAGGTGAACACTTGACTGTGTTGGCCGGGTGCTGGAGGTCAGTCTCAGACGCTGCTGCAAGGAAGACACCTGGGTCAGCCTTTTCGGAGGGCAACTTGGTAACATTTGATGGAACAATGAGAAAATGCTGAGATCACTCACCAGGTATTAATCACCCTGCCGTGAATTTCACCGGATGAGGGCACACATGTCTCCCTCGAGGCTGCATCACCAGGATTACATGGACTGGGTGGAAACTCCGTTTTCTTTTCACAATCTTCTTTCCCTGCCCCCAGTCCTGCCACATTCCCTGCAGGGAGTGTCTGGTCCAGAGCTTCCTTGCCTCAAGGCTTGGTTGTGAGAGCTGCTTGGAGCTCTGGGATGTGGCTCTTTGAGGCATCCCCGGGTTCCAGGGTTCTGCTCCCCTTCTGGCTCTCCTGCCCTCCACCATCAGAAGAGACATCTGAGCTGACACTGCTCCCTCCTGGGTTTTGGAAAGAGGGGACAGAGACAGGTGGAACAGGTCTGAATGCAACCACAGCCCCAAATCAAGCACAGCACTTGTCTTCAGAAGCCATGGAGAGGGAGGGACTGTTTGTTATGCAGCGTTATTACAGCCAAAGCTGACTAATATGACGTGGGATGTTTTAAAATAACTGAGCAAAAGTAGAAAAACATTGTTAAATGTTTACCGTGTTCTATGCAGGCACTTAACCAAGAGGTTTGCAAATAACTCACTTGATTCTTACCACAACCATATGTGGGTCAGTACAGTTTTCAAACTTATTTACAGATGAGGAACCAGAGCCCCCAAGAGGTAAATAAGTTGTTGGGTATGGTGGCTCACACCTGTAATCCCAGCACTTTGGGAGGCTGAAGCAGGTGGATCACCTGAGTTCAAGAGTTCGAGACCAGCCTGGCCAACATGGTGAAACCCCGTCTCTACTAAAAATACAAAATTAGCCAGGTGTGGTGAGGTGCACCTGTAATCCCAGCTACTCGGGAGGCTGAGATAGGAGAATCTCTTGAACTCGGGAGGCAGAGGTTGCAGTGAGCTGAGATTGTGCCACTGCACTCCAGCCTGGTTGACAGATCGAGACTTGGTCTCAAAAAAAAGAAGACAAATCCGTTATCCCCAATGAATCACCAGTGCCTGGGAGAGCCCAGATCTGAACCTGAGCCAAGGGCTCTGGCGCCCAGCTGTTTATTCACACTGGTGGCAGAGATTTGACTCCATTAGCCATTAACTACTCAGGTAACAGACTGTCTGCGGCCTTAAAAAGACACACACAGGTTAAATGATCAGTCATCACCCTTTCCTGTTGCCGAACACCCCTCTCCCCCAAGCACACCCACCTGACCAGTGCAGCAGGCACCGCCTGTCACGTGACCGTGGCCACCAGCACCGCCCCCATTCCAGCTAAGCAAATGCTTCAGAGCCCCTGTTCCTGACATTGACCCTGAACTCATGCTGATTTCTGAAAAAGGTCATGGACTTTCCAGAGCATAAGCACACAAAACACCTGCAAGCCTTCATGCATTCATGGTGGCCATTATTTTATAGGGTATTATTTCTTGATGTAGAGAAGATGCTGTGCATGCGTGCGTGTGTGTGTGTGCGTGCATGTGTGTGTGCGTGCGTGCATGCATGTGTGTGCGTGCGTGCGTGTGTGCATGTGTGCGTGCGTGCATGAGTGCACGTGTGTGTCTTTGCAGAGTGCTAGAGATCCCAAATTTGGAAGGAAGAAAAAGAGGGAGGGAGAGAAGAGAGGGAGAAACCGAAGGGAAGCCAAGGAAAGAGAAAAGCAGCTAAGTCAATATCCGCCCACACATAGCCCCGTTGGGTTGTTTTGCCTGTGGTGGCCTCGCATATAAATGTCATCCTGGAATAGGTCAACTTTTCTGTCTGCTGTTTTCCACTCAACACTGAGAGAGTCATCGTCACTGCTGCCTGTGTCTGCTGCACTTGTGTTCTTGTCGCTGTGAAGTATTGTGTGGCTATCCCAAGTGCACTTACCCACCCGCTGTAATGGGCGTACGGCGGCTGAAACGGTTGTGAGCACCCCAATGGGTGTCTCTGCACCTTCGGTGAGCAGCTCTGTGCATTTCCACCCTATCTGCACCTCAGAGTGGGATTGCCGGATCGCGGTGGGGCTCAGGTTCAGCTTAGCAGATACTACCGAGTGGTTTCCAATCCTGCCAGCATTGATGTCATTTGTCGCACAGAGGCCGTGATGATTACAGGGAGGAACGGAGACTAGAGGGGCGTGGAGGAGGTGTTTTGGTTTTGTTGGTTCGGTTTGGTTCGGTTTTGGTGTTGGTTTTGATTTTGGAGACAAGGTCTCACTCTGTCGCCCAGGCTGGAGTGCAGTAGCGTGATCTTAGCTCACAGCAGCCTCCACCTCCCAGGCTCAAATGATCCTCCCACCTCAGCCTCCCAAGTAACTGGGACTGCAGGTGTGTGCCACCACACCTGGCTAGTTTTGGGGGTATTTTTTGTAGAGATAAGGGTCTCACTTTATTGCCCAGGCTGGTCTTGAACTCTTGGGCTCAAGCCATCCCACTTCCTCAGCCTCCCAAATTAATAGGTCTGCAGGCATGAGCCCCCACGCTCAGAGGCGGCTTTTGATCTGGATAACATCGTATCCAGATCTGGGTGCGGGATACGTGGGTCTGTAACTGGTGATGATTTACCCAGCTGCACATAGAATTGGTGCACTGTTCTAGATACGTCTTATACTTCAGTATGTTTTAGAAGAAATGTGTCCGTAAACACAGATACATATACACAACTCAGCAGCAAGGGGCATGAAAATTTTTAAAATAAATAACAAATACTTTAAAAAAATAAATGGCTGCACATGGTGGCTCGCACCTGTAGTCTCAGTACTTTGGGAGGCCGACGGGGGGCAGATTGCTTGAGCCCAGGAGTTCGAGACCAGACTGGGCAACAAAGTGAGACTGCGTGTCTACAAAAAAAATTTTTTAATGAGTCAGGTGTGGCGGCATGTGCATGTGGTCCCACCTACACAGGAGGCCGAGGCAGGAGGACTGCTTTAGCCCAGGAGGTTGAGGCTTAAGTGAGCCGAGGTTCTTCCAGTGCACTCCAGCCTAGGCAACAGAGTGAGACCCTGGAAAGAAAGAAAGAGAGAGAGAGAGAGGGAGGGAGGGAGGAAGGAAGGAAGGGAAGGAGGGAGGGAGGGAGGGGGAGGGAAGAAAGAAAGAAACACACGAGTCAAATGTCCCCATGTCCTCTAGTTATTGCCATTTTTTTCTTTATATGCACATAGGTACGGGTCACATGCTGTGTGCCAGGCACTGGGTATACAAGGTTTACCAGACGGTGCCTGCACACACAGGGCATACATGCCAGAGGCAGGAAGATACCACAGGCGGGTGGCCAGGAGTGCCCATCTATGATGGCAGCTGTGATGTGTGCTCTGAAGCAACGTGGGTTACAGAGAGGAATGAAGGATCCAGCCTTCACTTGGCCAAGGCATCTAGAAAGAGCCGTCCTCATTCGGCCAGGTAGACCCAGCCAGGAGGAGGTAGAGGGTAACAAGTATCCTGGGCACTGGGAATAAGAGGAGAAGATCTCAGGGCATCCAGGGACCAGCAAGAAAGCTGTCGGCCTGCACGCCAGAGAGCAAGGCAGGGGAATGGCCCAGGGCAGGGTGAGGAGGCAGCTGGAGGCAGAAGGAGCTAGAGTCTCAGCCTAAGAGCAGTGGGAGCCACAGAGTGCTCAGGCAGGAGAGTGGCATGATCACGTGTAGGTGCCAACCTGCCCCTTCCCATGATAACCCCATGCAGGCCACCATCTCTTCTGCAGATTCCTCACCCTCAAATTCCTGGCCAGTCACACTCACGGTCACACGCCCCTAAAAGGAACACTGGGAGGAGCTGCACCAAAAGGCTGTCATCATTGTCCCTGGGAGGAAGGGTGAGGCAAATGGGCCTCTTAATATGAGGTTTCCACCCAGATTTTCTTCAAGTAATTCTTAAGTTATGATTACATATTACATACAAATACATGTTTATTATATATTAACATATAATTAATAGTGTTTTTTTAACTTGGGGCAATGAATCATTATGATTTGTTCAAAGGAGAGGTTTTTTTTTTTTTTTGAGACCCAGTCTTGCTCTGTCGCCCAGGCTGGAGTGCAGTGGCACCATTTCAGCTCACTGCAGCCTCCGTCTCCGGGTTCAAACAATTCTCCTGCCTCAGCCTCCAGAGTAGCTGGGATTACAGACGCCCACCACCATGCATAGCTAATATTTGTGTTTTTAATTGAGATGGGGTTTCACCATGTTGGCCAGGCTGGTCTCGAACTCCTGACCTCAGGCGATCCGCCTGCATCAGCCTCCCAAAGTGCTGGATTACAGGTATGAGCCACCATGCCCGGCCCAAAAGAGGTTTTTGAAAAGGTGTGCCATGTATCCCGGCTTCAGCTAGTTCAGGGATAAGTCCTCATCTCTCCTGCCCTGGCAGTTTTGCTGAGCAGGGACTCTGAGGCAGAGACTCCTGGGACACATCAATGAACAAACAAGTAGGGGTCCCTGTCCCTGGGGAGCTTGTCTTCCTGCAAGGAAAGGCGGTGAAGCATGAAGGAAGTAGACAGGTTCAGTGCTCACAGCTTCAGGAGGTAAAGGCAGACAAGGTGGGTGGGGAGCACCCAAGGCGAGGTATCCTACCCCGGGGTAGTCAGGGAGGCCCCGGCAGAAGGGAAGGCCTGCAGGCCCCTGGAGGGAGAGCTCCTCAGGCAGAGTCAAGGCCCTTGGGGGTGTGGGGGCTGCGAGCCAGCGAGGTCAAGGGCAAAATGAGGCAGTGAGCAGGTCACGGAGGGTCACTGCAGGCCACTGGCTCTCACTCTGAGTGAGATGGCTCCAGGCATCGTGCAGAGGAGAGAACTCACCAGCCTCATTTTAAGAGGACATTGGGGCTGCTGTGCTGCAAGCAGCTGAGCATCAAGGGCAGCAGCAGGGATGCCACCACGGCCCCTCCGTCGGCTACAGGGAAGAGGTGGGGATGTGCCAGCCACAGCAGTGGGGCTGCTGAGAGCCACCACCGCACCTGTATCAGCTCTGCTGGTGGAAGCTTCTGGATCCCCCGTGGAACTTGCCATGTGGGAAAATGAGAGAAAGAGGGGGGCAGTGGCCACTTCATCCCACCAGTGCCTCAGCAGCTGCACCCTCACTCTATCGCTGCCATTCTCCAGGGCAGTGGGTTTGCTGCCCCCTGCTGTGCCCGTGGCCTGGCTGTGGCCATCTGGCCTTTGGAAACAGCAGCTTTCCCAGGCACATCTTAACACGTCTACATCCCATGCTCGGCTTTTGGGGATGAGACACTCACGTCCAGACACAGCCATAAGGCAGCCCCGGCCTTTGCCACAGAACCCCCGCAGGAAGCTCCAATTGAGGCCAATCTTACCTCCAGGCCGGGAACAGCTCTGCCCCTCCTGGGAAGCCGCCAGGATCTTTCTTCTCTCCAGGACCAGCGACCTGCTCCTGCCTCCCGTTCATGGAGCCAGGCTTGGCCATCTCCCTGGCAGGTCTGTTCCATGTCACACATTCCCTATGTGTTGGTAACTCTTGATTCCAAGACTCACATGTACACGAAGTTGGGGGCTTATTATCGGGATAATGGAGAACTTGGGAAAGACTCAGAGCGGCTCAGATCAGAGCTGCTGGGCTGGAGCCTTCGGGGTCTCCGCTCTGTGCCTCTGGCTTCATTCTGCCTACCTCGCCCACCCCCGTGCAGGAGAAAGTTTCTTTCTGGGTGACAGGCTCTGTGCCTCAGTCTCCCTGGCTCTTGATTTCTGTGTCTCAGGCCAGACCTGAACAGGTCATCTCTGTCCAAGGGAAGGAGGTGGCAGGACCTGGGCAGTTTCCACAGGACATCAGGTGGAGAGGAGCAGGCCTGGGGCAGGGGCACAGCCCCCCTGACCCCATGCAACAGAAGGCATCCCCTGCCTCCTCCTTCCTTTACTTCACTTTTCTGTTCTTATTCCATGATCCATTTTATTTTATTTTTAGGTATTTATTTGTTTGAGACAGAATCTCACTCTGTCACCCAGGCTGGAGTGCAGTGACACAATCTCGGCTCACTGCAACCTCCACCTCCCAGGTTCAAGCGATTCTCCTGCCTCAGCCTCCCAGGTAGCTGGGATTACAGGCACCCACCACCATGCCCAGCTAATTTTTATATTTTTACTAGAGACAGGGTTTCACCATGTTGGTCAGGCTGGTCTTGAACTTCTGACCTCAAGTGATCCTCCCACCTCAGCCTTCCAAAGTGCTGGGATCACAGACGTGAGCCACCGCGCCCGGCTCGCATTTGAAACACGCCTATTTTGAAAACCTCTATGAAGCAGTGACGGTGTTTTCTCACGATCTCCTTGTGCCTTCACTAGGGCCCAGCAATGGCGGAGTGCATGCCCCCATCTTGCAGATGAGGAGACAGGCTCAGAGAGGGGAAGTGATTTGTCCAAGGACTCACAGGTAGACAGCCATACAAAGGAGTCACACCCCGTCCTTTCTGACCCCAAAAGCTGTGTGGGTTTTTTTTCCCCCATATCAAGACAAATCGGTGGGGTTTTTTTTTTTGTTTGCTTGTTTTCTGTGAGACAGAGTCTTGCTCGGTCGCCCAGGCTGGAGGGCAGTGGCGCAATCTGGGCTCACCGCAACCTCTGTGTCCCAGGTTCAAGCAATTCTCCTGCCTCAGCCTCCTGAGTACCTGGGACTACAGGCGCGCACCACCACACCTGGCTAATTTTTGGTATTTTTAGTAGAGACAGGGTTTCACCATGTTAGCCAGGATGGTCTTGATCTCCTGACCTTGTGATCCACCCACCTCAGCCTCCCAAAGTGCTGGGATTACAGGTGTGAGCCACCGTGTCCTGCCAACAAACTTGTTCTTAAGGCTGATTCCAACCCTCTCTGAAATGTGGGGAAGAGTACAGATGCATCCAACAAATAAACAAAAGCGTTAGGCTGTCTGCCTTCATAATGGCCAGCTGTCTGGGGCCGAGCTTGGGAAGAACCCGACGCTTCAGTTCTCTGGCAGACCGTGAGCTCCCATCTCAGCAAAATACCTCAAGTGTCAGAACCTCACTTTAATTAGCAGAAATCTGTGGGTGTATGTGGTGCCAGGGTCCATCTGGGATGAAGGGAGGCAATAGCTGTTTGTAGGCTCAACAGCCAGAGGAGGGCGCAGGGAGGGTTCTTCCAACAGCCCTGGGGCCTGCCCGCTCCTCCAGGGGAGGTAGGGAGGTACCCAGCCCCTGGCATTCCCTGCTCCAGGTGATGGAATGCCTGGTGGCAACATCACCTGTTTCTGGGTTGGGACATCCTGGGGCCCGAGATGCTAGAGGTTCCCGGGGCTGACGGGGAGCCCAGGGCTGAGGAACCGCCACAGACACCTGTGCCCGCAGTCACTGGACTCAAAGTTGGAGAAGGTTCTATCCGTGTCCCTCTTGGTGGCCCTGCATTTTTTTACTTTCTGAGGCAGAGTCTTGCTCTGTCGCCCAGGGTGGAGTGCAATGGCACTATCTCAGCTCATTGCAACTTCCACCTACCGGGTTCAAGCGATTCTCCTGCCTCAGCCTCCCGAGTAGCTGGGATTACAGGTACCCACCTTGGTGGCCCAATTATCCCAGACCTGGTCTGGTCAGTACCTTGACCCGCTGAAACCCAAGGCTTGTTAAAAGCACGTGACAGCTGCTTGTCACCCAGAAACTGCCAGCATCTGAGCAGGGAGCAGAAAACACTCTTTCAATGCCAGTGAGAAGGTCGTCAGTGGTGAGACTGGAAACCTGTTTGCCTGTCAAGATTTGCATTCACGCTGTTCCTTCCTCGAGCTGCTCTCCACTGCGGAGAGCGGGAGGTAAAAACGCCTAAAGAGTGAGAGCACTGTCTGATGAGTCACACGGCAGTAACCTTAACTAACATTTGCACGGCGCTTTCAGCACGCAGGCGCTGCTTAAAACGCTGCACACACATTCCTCTTCCTAACTTCTCAGCAGCCCTGTGTGACAGTGCTGCTGTCATCCCGTTACGTATGGGACACTGAGGCATAGAGAGAAATCAAGTGTCCAAGTGCGCATCTAGCAAGTGGCAGAGCAGGGATTTGAACCCTGGGGGCCAGACCCTGGGGCCCAAGGGTCAGCCAGGACGTGCCTCGGTCACCTTTGCACCTGTGCACATTTACCCCACCTGAGTTGCTACTCGCCTGTGAGCCAGGCCAACCTTCTCAGTCTCATGACTCAACTAGACCCTGATGTCTTCCCGGAGGCTTCTGGGAAGTCCGGGTGATTGATGCTCCCTCCTGTCACTCTCTCTGTTGGCCTCAGCCATCCTTCCCTGCCCATCCTCCCCACCCAGCCTCTACCAGCCTGATCCATCTCTGCATACCCAGGGCCCCCACACAGTGGAAGCACTTCCAAAAGTTTGTAAGGAGGGAGCCACCATGAGGAAGGGCAGCGGCATCGAATCTGCTGGTGAAGTGGTTGGTCTCAGAGCTGAGTGGCCATCGGCTGGTTTCACCACAGTCCCTGCTCCTAAGCACAGTTGCACAGGCATGACTGTGCCCTGGAGAAACCTGAGCCATGGCAGGAGCTGACCTCACTACGTGCAGACTTCATTGTGGGTGTGTCTGATGCAAGTCACCCCATGAGGTGGGCAGGACCACTGTCCCTACATTGCAAATGCAGCAGCAGACACTCAGAGAGGTCAAGTCACTTTCTCAGGGTCACACAGCCAGGAAGTGGCAGAACCAGGCTTAAGTCCCAGGATGCCTGATCTTTGAGCCCGGACACTCAACCAGTGCTCTGAGATGGTTCAGGCAAGGCTGGAGCAACCCCCCATCTGAGAGCAATGCCCCTGTTTTCCCCACTGCCCTGTCCCCTGCTTCAAACAGCCCTTCTGGAGGCTTCTGTGGGCTGTGCTGCCTTGCGCTTCCTCCTTTCTCTCTGTCAGGGTTATCCTCAGGCCTGGGGCCTTCACTGGGGTGAGGCTGAGGCAATGCCAGCAGGGGAGCTCCCTGGGCTGGCAGAGGGGAGTTGAGTGACAGCCTCACAGTGGGCAGCCCAGGGCAGGGTGGCAGAGCAGAGGTCTCTGTGGACCCGAGAGGAGATGCTCATCGGTGGGAGAGGGCCAGGTCCAGAGAACCCCATGCTGTTCCCAGAGAGGGAATGAAACGGGTATGCATGGCTACCGAGAAATGAGTCTCGGTGTGCTTATTTCTCTTATTTATTTATTCTTATTTTTATTTTATGTTTTGAGACACAGTCTCGCTCTGTCGCCCAGGCTGGAGTGCAATGGTGCAATCTCAGTTGATTGCAACCTTCGCCTCCTGGGTTCAAGTGATTCTCCTGCCTCAGCCTCCTGAGTAGCTGGGACTACAGGTGCACACCACCACACCCAGCTAATTTTTGTATTTTTAGTAGAGACGGAGTTTCATCATGTTGGCCAGGCTGGTCTCAAGCTCCTGACCTCAGGTGATCCACCTGCCTTGGCCTCCCAAAGTGCTGGGATTTCAGGCGTGAGCCACTGTCCCCGGCCCATCATTTCTAACCTGAACTGGCCCACACGGAGGGCCTGGGTGTAGGGTTAGCATCAAACCCCAGGCAGGTCCTGGCCCTACCAGGTCCAGCTGTCAGAGCTGTCTCCAACCCTGCAGCCTGACCCCAGGCTGGCCCTGCTGATTCCTCCAGCCTCATGGACCCAGCACACTTGGCCCAACTTGACTCAACTCCCTGGACTGTCCTCAGCACCTGGCCTGGCCTGGCTTGGGCTGGCCTCTCTCCCTGCCTGAAGCCCTTTCTCTCACCCCTTGCCTGCTGTCCGCCTTTAGATCTAACTAGATTCCTCTCAGATGTCCCCTCCTGAGTCGACCATGCCTGTGGGCACTGCCTCTGGGCCCTTGACCTTGCCCTTCTTCCCTCTTGTCCATCCTGTGTGATCAACTGTCATCACCTCTGCCTCCTCCACCAGCAAGGCCAACAAAGGTTGAGGAAAGTCAGTCCAAAGTCCTAGGGCTTGAGGTCTGCAAGGGGTCAAGGCCAGGGGCTATGTTTAACTTTGCTTAGCCTCCTTAGATTATGGCACAGAGCAGACACAAGTATTTGAGGGACAGGTGGGTGGTGGGTGGGTGTTTTGGCAGCACCAGGAGTGAGGAAGTGCCTACTGGGGGGAACTGGAAAAGGTTCACAAAGAAGGGGGCATTTCTGGGTTTTGAAGGATGAGTAGGAGTTGGCCTGATCAAGAAGAGAGGCCTCACAATTCCAGCTTCAGAACAAGTATTGGTGAATAGAGTGCAGAATGGAAACGTTGACTAAGAAGCAGGGAAAAGGAGTGATGGTAAAGAAGAGAGGGTGGCGTTGACACCAGGATCCCAGGGGAGTTTTTCTAGCATATTTTAAGCTGAGGACGTGGGGTTTCCTGGGAGCCTACGGGCACAGGAGTTACGAGAGCCACAGGGCTGCTGTGTCCCCACCCAAGATCTGCCCAGGACTTGGGACACAGTCAGTGCTCACGGACAGTGCACCTGTACCCACGTGGGCTGCTGTACTTGGAGGAGCCAGCATTCTGGGTGGCCCAGGCAGTGGCTTCACCAGCCAGAGCTAAGAGAGTCCAGCCTCACCAGGATGGCCTCCTGCAGTCAGCCCAGAAACACCAACCATCAGAGTAGCTGCCTCAGGGGAAATTTCACAAGTCTAGGCCAGAAACAAGAGCACATTGTCAGCCTCAAATCCTTGGTGACAAAGAATACACATGGAGGTTCAAGTGCTTCACTTTGTAGAAAGGATGAACTCCCATCACTGGGGCCCTGCTGGGGAGACAGAAGGGGACCACATGAGGGACATGCTGGAGACACAGGCTGACACACTCCCGACAGACCTTAAGAATGTTGGCGGCCGGGCGCAGTGGCTCCCGCCTGTAATCCCAGCACTTTGGGAGTCCAAGGCAGGCAGATCATCTGAGGTCAGAAGTTCAAGACCAGCCTGACCAACATGGTAAAACCCCATCTGTGCTAAAAATACAAAAATCAGCCGGGTGTGGTGGCAGGCACCTGTAATCCCAGCTACTCAGGAGGCTGAGGCAGGAGAATTGCTTGAACCCAGGAGGCAGAGGTTGCAGTGAGCTGAGATCGCGCCACTGCACTCCAGCCTGGGCGACAAAGCATTACTCCCTCTCAAAAAAAAAAAAAGGAAACAAAATGATTGGCCAGCAAGGACCAGTTGTTCTCAGCATGGACGGGGAGACGGGGCCCAGGAGGCTGTGCTCTGCCTCTCCTTGACATTGGGCCCTGAGCAGGGACATCAGTGCCAGCCCCTCACCTCCCCTTGGCACCTGGCCAGGAGAAGCCTCGACCTCCCCTCCACGTTGGGCTCCTGTGCCTGTGCCCTGCACCTGTTCATTTCAGTTCTGCCCACAGTGACTTGCCTCCATGCTGGCTCTGGCTCCAGAACCTTCTCAGGCTCAGCCTTTCCCCAGCCAGATGCATCAGAGCCTCTAAGGTTGGCTCCCGCTCTGAGCCTGAACAGACCAGGGCAGAACCCACGTGGGCATGAAGTGAGAAGCTGATCTCGGCTGCTCTGAGCCGCCCCGTCCCCCTGCCCTGTGTGTGACCACTGGGCTCCTGGGTCCCAGCTCCCTGGCCAGCAGCACAGGCTGCAGAGGAACAGTGATCAGGGTTCGAGTCATCACCCTGCTGCCTCCCAGCCAAGTGGCCTTGGGCAAGTCGCTTCACCTTTAGGAGCCTCGGTTTACTCATCTGTGAAATGGGCATCTCGGAGCCTCCTTCAAAGCACTGCTGTGCAGTTTAAAAGGGAGACTGTGAAGTCCTGCACATCAGTGTCCCTCGCTCCAGTCTCCAGCAGCATTGCCTGGCCTGGGAGCAGCCATCCCTGCCTGCTCAGACTGCCTCTGCCCACATGGATCCCCATGGGCCTTCACTTCACAGCTCACATTCCCCATGGCCCAGGAACATCACCAAGGCAGGCGGGGCTGAGAGCATGGCTTGTAGCAAAAACAGAACGTGGAGAAAATCAGGTGCTTTTCTTAAGGAGAGTCTTTAAATGAATGTTCTTATTCTTTTGAGCTTTCAAATAAACAATACATATAACTCCATTCCAAATATGAATTAACTTTCACGTTGTAACACTAGGCAGGCTACCGCGCTCTGCCCCTGCCTGATTCATTTCTCTGTGCATCTTCCAAAAGTGCTTCTTTATGCAAATATGGCAAATCTACCTTCTTACACGGAGCGCAGCACGCTAGAGACCCGCGTACAGTCCGCACTGGCTGTGTTCGCTCAGGGGCATAGTTTCATTGACAAATGGCAATCTCCCACATTTTTTTGTGCTCCACACTTTATCCACTCAGCCTGCTATTGATCGACTCAAGGGCTCTTTCTATTTTTTGTTACTGTAAGTCATGCTTTGTGAATTTCCTTGCCTGGAGGCTCTCGTCTGTGGGGTGGGGGGCAGGGATATTTACAGGACACATTCCTGCTAGTGGGGCTGGCGGGTCAAACTGCAGTGCACCAGGTAGTTGCAGCTGAAATCGGCAGATTCCCTTGTGGAAAGGACCAGCACGTTTCACTCTGCCAGCCACGATGCATGCGGGGGCCTCTTCTCCCTGCCTCATCCAGAGGGTGAGGCACACTTAACTACAGCATGTTAACTACACAACCATCCAGATTCCAGAGACGGCCTGGGCTGGGCTGAGGGTGCACCTTGGGGACAGCATGGCTCTCCATTTGAGAGGAGCTCAGTGGATCCACGGAACCCACACTCCACTCCTGCCTCAGCCTGGCCTGACCCCACAGCCAGCCCCACTCCAGAGGCAGCACCACACAGATCAACTGTCACTACTCATCCCTGCCTCAGTCAGCCTCAGTCCTGCACTGCCTACCCACCCCCTCCACTGTCCCCACACCCCACCCAGCCCGCCTGCCTGAAAACCTCCTGATACCTTCTTAGTTTGCACAGAGAGGTTAAGTAACTTGTCCAAGGCTGCACAGCTGAGAAACAGAGCCTGGAGGGGTCAGTGGCAGCCTGACTCCAGGTCCCTGCTCTCACCCGGGACACCCTCTTACCTCTGTGTTGTGAATGCAAGAATGCTCAGTAGTGTGTCATTTGAGAGGCCCGGGGCCATCTGCCAGGAGGGGCGAGCAGGTGAGGACAGGAAAGATTCAGGATCAAGGTAGTGATGAGGGGACTAAGCCCAGCACACCCAAGGGACTTAACGCCACAGGGGTACCTGACAGTCCAGGAAGCAGCAGGGAGAACGCTTGAGGCTGGGGCACTGGGGAGGGAGCCCGGGCTGGCCCCTCAAAGGCAGAGCCAGGGCCTGCCTGCCCCTCTGTCCCCAGCATGTCCAGCTCAGGCTAGATCTAAGCAGGTGGCACAGAGGGGCACTCACTCAATGGGGTCTCCTCCACATGTGCCAGGGGCTGAAGTGGGCAGAGAGGGGAGACAGTAAGGACACCAGGAGGAGGTGGGTCTCTGGTACAATGACCATAAAATGTGGACCAGTGGCTGTGCGGGGCAGGTGCCTCTGACCCACGCAGACACTCAGACCAGCTCTTCCCAGCTCAGGTCCACCTTGGCTGGACAGGGTGCCATTGCCCCTCACAGCCCAAAATGGGCAGCACAGCCTGTCTCGACCCAGCTTACCCAGGCCCAGGTGCCAGCCCTGAGCCCCTTCCCAGGGATCACAGCAGGAAGAGGGAGCTTCGGGCAGCCTGAAGCAGGGGACGCGTGTGGCCTGGAGTGACACCTGCCTGGCTTTCCCCACAGTGAGATCCCACCTCCCTCACTGTGACTGAGCGCAGGTCCCAAGGAAAGGCCAGCAAGAGGCCTAGAAATGGTATATGCAAATCAGCTCCACCTGGCCCAGGTATCCAGCACGTGTTGTTTGCTGGTGGTCTCAGGTGGATGGGATCTGCTGCTATGGTGGGGGCCCCACCCAGCCCACCCTGCCACCTTGACCCTGGCCACCCCCAGCTCAGGACTTCTGGAGCTGTCCTCCCTCTGGGTGGGGAGTATGGAGGAAAGAGTGTGGGATTTGGCTTCAGGACCTGTGGTTTGGGTGCCAGCTCCCCCTTTACCAGCCATGTGACCTTGGGTGGGGCTCTGAGTCTCAGTTTCCCCTAACCTGTGAAATAGGACAGATAGGATTTACCTAATCTGAGGTTTGATGTAATAAGGCGACCCCACTGATGCTTGCCATCATTACTGGAGCTGAACCAGCCTCACCCTTAGCCCAGGTTGGAGTCTCACTGCTCCCCCCAACTCCACCCTGACTCTCTGGGGCCAGTAAGGGTGACACTAGAGAGGGACTTGGCCTGGGAGACATTCCTGAGAAAATGCCCCCAGAAGCCTGGGTTTGTCGGGCTGAAGAGGCCGGGGAGGAGTTCAGCACAGCCTGTGCCAGGCAGTGGTTACACAGATCCACCCACCTCTCCACGTCTCAGCAAGTCAGTGGCTCTTGCGCCCCCATCTGACAACTGAGAAGAGAAGCCCAGGGCGATGATCAGTAGCTAGGGGTCATCTCTGGGCTGCCTTTCCCACTGTGTGATCTTGGGTAAATTCCCTGACCTCTCTGAGTGTTGAGATCCTCATCCATAAACAGAGGTGATACCACCTAATTTCCAGGGTACACAGGCCACTCAGACCTCTCCCATTAGACAGGGAGTTCCCCGAGGGCAGGCCATGTCTTTTTCTTTTTTTATTGAGACGGAGGATTGCTCTGTCACCCAGGCTAGAGTGCAGTGTCACAATCTCAGCTCACTGCAAACTCCACCTCCCGGGTTCAAATGATTCTCCTGCCTCAGCCTCCCAAATAGCTGGGATTACAGGTGTCTACCACCACACCTGGCTAATTTTTGCATTTTTGGTAGAGATGGGATTTCACCAGATTGCCAAGGCTGGTCTCAAACTCCTGACTGTAGGTGATCCACCCACCTCAGCCTCCCAAAGTGCTGGGAT
Organism: Leontopithecus rosalia; assembly: GCA_028533165.1. NCBI lineage: Eukaryota > Metazoa > Chordata > Mammalia > Primates > Cebidae > Leontopithecus > Leontopithecus rosalia. Next base: position 25,684,509 of record CM052648.1, on the reverse strand, counting down.
TACAGGCGTGAGCCATGGCAGCCAGCCTGTCTTTTTCAACTCAAGCTCAGTCTGGGTCACCTTCAGGCATGTGGACGTTCAAAGTTCTCCAGGATCCAGCCCCTGCTTAGCCTTGCCATCCCACATCCTGTCCCGCTCATGTCCATGCCCTGTGCCCTTGCAACCCTCCAGAGCTTGGCCCCTGCTGGTCCTTGCCAGGGATGTCTTTCAGTCACCTCCTCCACCTGGCGAACGCCTACTCATCCTTTAGAACCCAGCTTGGACATGCCCTTTCCTGCATTCCCGACCTGGCTGTCATTCCCGACCTGGGCTCCCATGCCCCCTTGTTGCTCTGTCCACCTGCTGCTTTTGAGCTGTCTGCACACCAGTCCCCACCTCACACTGAGATAGCTCTGGATTGTTTCTGACTCATGTCCGTGGCTCAGGGCCTGGGCCACCCGCCGTCAGCGTTCATTAAGGTCCATGAACAAGAAGTGACCAGGCTCAGGCCCTTGGCTGAAAAGCCGAGAAGACTCAAGGCTGCCTCGGTCTCCGCTCCCTGTCAGCGCTGGCCTCCCCGGGCCCCTCTTCGGGCCCTGCCTAGCAAAGGCAGCTCATGAGGATACAGCCGGGGCCCCTCCGCCCAGACAGCTGTGAGGCAGAATAATGTACCAGCCTTGTCCTGGGCGCATTGGTACAACATTTCGGTGGAGAGAGATTGTTCATCAAAGCTGACATCACACAGAGTTGCCCTTCCCTTGGGGCACCGAGAGAGTTGGCCTTTCTTAAAAATAGAAGTATCATTATCAGCTCTCCATCCAGCCCAGGAGGTTGTTTTCAAATGCAAATCACATCCTTGCACCGCCCGAGGGCACTGGAAACCCTTCAGTTTCCTTGCCCAGGTCAGCCTGCCATGCGTGGTGGGTGACTGTGCCTGCAGAACCCAGCCCTGCCTGGCCCCCGGGCCCCCACCCTCCCTGAGGAAGTGACATTTGACCTGAGATAAGCAGAACTTTTTTTTTTTTTTGAGACCAAGTCTCGCCTTGTCACCCAGGCCGGAGTGCAATGGCACGTTCTGGGCTCAATGCAACCTCTGCCTCTCGGGTTCAAGTGATTCTCCTCCCTCAGCCTCCTGAGGAGCTGGGATTACAGGCTTCAGCCACCACAAACAGCCAAGTTTTGTGTTTTTAATAGAGATGGGGTTTCATCATGTTGGCCAGGCTGGTTTCGAACACCTGGCCACAGGTGATCCACCCAACTCAGCCTCCCAAAGTGCTGGGATTACAGGCGTGAACCACTGCATCTGGCCAGAGATAAGCTGAACTTAATCTGCAGAAAAGGGAAAGGAAGAGCATTCCAAGCAGAGGAGAGAGAATGGGCAAAGACCCTGGGGTGGGCGGGGCCCTTCGCTGGAAGCGTCCCACCTCTTCCCAGTCCCAGGAAGACTCCAACCCACAGCGCCCCTTGAACTAAGGTAAGGCCATGTTTCTGAGCTCTGCCCAATGGGATAGGGTGGTGTGCACAGCCAGGCCGTGCCCAGCTCTCTCCTCCTCCTCCTCACTGGAAAATATGAAAGTGGTCTGGCTGGGTCCCTGAGTCACCGTATGGAGGACACCACCCCGGAGAGCTTCCCACTTGTGTTAAACCCTTCATGAGAAAGAAAGCAACAGAGCATTAAGCCACTGAGAGTTCCAGACTCATTTATTAATGTGGTGTAACCTATCCCAGGCTGACTCATTCAATGAACGAATGCATACAAATGGATTTCCAGAGTTTTCTTGCTCAACCAAAGTAGAGTTTGGGAGAGAAAAGTCCCCACCTTTCTCTGTATCTACATTTCTCTACGTTTAAATAGTCAGGGCCCTTGCAAGTCACTGTGAACAGTGATTTCCAAAGAGCGTTCCTGGGAGCCCTGCATAGGGTGAGGAAACTCAGGCTGCTGGGGACCAGTGTAGAGGACAGGGGAGAGGAAGAGGCTGAACAAGACTCTGGCCACTCAGAGAAGCCCTTGTCTGTCCATTTGCATGACAGGATTCTGAATAAAGTCACAATTCAAAGAATGGTCCTGTTGCTTAAAACAGAATTCAAAAGTTTGAAACCGTCTGTCTATTCTGGCACTATCCACAATGGTAGAAGCCACTAAACATACGTGGTTATCGTGGCCCTGGAAATGTGACTGGTCCAAACTGAGACACGCTTCAGGTGTAAAATACACAATCAGACTTTGAAGGCTCAGTACAACAAAAAATTGCAAAATGGGCCTGGTTCAGTGGCTCACGCCTGTAATCCCAGGTGCTTTGGGAGGCTAAGGCATGTGGATCACCTGAGGTCAGGAGTTTGAGACCAGCCTGGCCAACATGATGAAACCCCGTCTCTACTAATAACACAAAAATGAGCTGGGTGTAGCGGTCCATGCCTATAATCCCAGCTACTCAGGAGGCTGAGGCAGGAGAATTGCGTGAACCCAGGAGGCGGAGGTTACAGTGAGTCAAGATCACGCTATCGCACTCCAGCCTGGGCAACAAGAGTAAAACTTCATGTCAAAAAAAATTGCAAAATGTCTCATTAATAACTCACCTAGAGTCCATGTTGTATCAATATTGTGGATATATTGAGTTAAATAAAACGTATTACTAAAATACTTTACCTATTTCTTTTCTAAATGTGGCTCCTAGAAAACTTCAAACTCTATATGTGGCTCAAATTCCATTTCTATTATAGTGCTGGTCTGATCCACCCACTTCATTTTATGGATGGGAAACATGAAACACAGAGAGGTCAATGAACTTGATCAAGGTCACACAGAGGCATGAGAGTTTGGAGTTCTCTGTGAAACTGATCCAAAGTCCCACTCACAGTAAAGAAAACTTCCGAGTAGGAGTCCAGTCTTGCTGGGATTGAAAGCGACCAAGGCTGAGGTATCTGCAGGCATCTGCCCCAGAGCAAGGATGGCTTCTCCCAGCAACGGGCTTCTTAGAGAAAGGAGAAGCACAGATATTACAAACAGATGCTCAGTGCCACCACGAAAAATCAGCACTGAGACAAAGGATGTTTCAGCAACACGATTTTTACTTCCTGGGCTGCAGGAAGGGCACCCTCGCCAGCCATCTTGCCATGAGAGTACAACGAACAAAGGAAAGCACACAAATGTATCCCTTACGCATTTGGGTCATCCTCACTGCTGTGTCTGATTTCCATTGGCTGGAGCCAGACCTCACAATCTAAACTAAAACCCGATTGGCTGACAACTTACAACTTTTCTAAACAGGTAAAAGCAGTGGCGAGCTGGGACATGCCTGTGAGCACGCTCAGCACAGACATCTTGGTTAAAGTACAAGGACATAGAGTGTACTACGTGCCTGTAAGCATGGCGTGTCTAACAGCTACACAGGATAGGGCTTCTAGCAAAAGCAAGAAGGCTTTTGAAGAAAGTATTTAAAATGAACTATGATTTTTAACACTTATGAATTTTTCTTAAGAAAGGAAATTTTGAGGCACGGTGGCTCATGCCTATAATCCCAGCACTCTGGGAGGCCGAGGCGGGTGGATCACAAGGTCAAGAGATCAAGACCATCGTGGTCAATAAGGTGAAACCCTGTCTCTACTAAAAATACAAAAATTAGCTGGGCATGGTGGCGCGTGCCTGTAATCCCAGCTACTCGGGAGGCTGAGGCAGGAGAATTGCTTGAGCCCAGGAGGCGGAGGTTGCGGTGAGCCGAGATCACGCCATTGCACTCCAGCCTGGGTAACAAGAGTGAAACTCTTGTCTCAAAAAAAAAAAAAAGGAAACTTTGAAGAGGAAATGTTCTACTTCTCACAACACAGGTGATCAGTGGTGAGAGCCACGGGCCTCAAGGCAGTGATAGACCCGCTCCTGCCCTAGGCCCTACCTCATACGTGAGGGTCACAGAGACAGGAGGGAGCAGACATGACCCTCTCCTCTTGGACCCTCACTGCCCACATCGGTAAACTAGAGATCAAGTGGCAACTCACTGAGTGGATGCAAGAATGCAGTGTGATGTGTGTCACCGGTCAGCTCAACACCCAGCTCAGACAGACTTCAGGAAAAAGTGCAACTTACTAGCTCCTAAAATGCAGAGGGCCCTGGCTTGACCCAGATTCGCTGGTGATGCCAGCAGGGTCTCCTCTTGCTTCCCGACAGGGTCAGGAGAATCGCTTGAACCCAGGAGGCAGACGTTGCCGTGAGCCAAGATCACACCACAGCACTCCGGCCTGGGTGACAGGGTGAAATTCCGTCTTAAAAAAAAAAAAAAGAAAAAGAATCAATTATCAGCGTTCACATAACAATGACTCGAAGAATGCTCCTCACAGCTGACTGCAGAGAACACTACGCTCTGGACCCCCCTTACACTGTCTTTCCGAAGTTCATATTCTCTGCTTTGTTTTGTTCTCAGCTTGCTCCCAAGTTCCTGTTACCAAACTCCCTGTGAATTGTCTCCCCTCAAGCCATTCTCTCCTTGAAGCTCTCCCCCAGAGCCCCCGCAGGCTCAGGCTCTTGCTGGGCTGTGGCCCACGATGCCTGGGTGCAAGCCGGTGCCCCAGACGCGCCTCCTTTTTCCTGAGCAGGATTGTCTGTGTCCATTGTCCTGTACCTTTCTCTCTTGATTTTTCTTGCTGATTTTGATGGAAAACATCCTCCACTAGCTTCACGAAAAAGACCTCATACAAGCTAAATGTGTGCTATATTGCAAAAGGGCAGTATCTTTATTCTACTCTCCTAGCTGATGAAAGGTTTGAGTGGTTATCCCAGCCCCAGTTCATCCAGGAAGAGGAGCCACAGTGAGCATTATGGGAGGAGGGGCCCATGTAGGAAGGAGACCTTGCACAAGCCTAGGAAGAGCAGGGAGAGGAGCTGGGGAGGAGGGGGCTGGAGAGTCAGGAGAGACTCGGGCCAGGAGGCCAGCTCAGAGTTTTCAGGGAAGTCACGGAAGTCATGCACATCCAGCTGCAGGGATCAGGGTGCCAGGGGAAGCCTGGCCAAGAGCCTGCAGGAGCTGCTGCCTCTGCAGCTGCCACCTCTGTGGGAAACCCAGGGCCACTGTCTGGGCAGCAGAGTCCACAGTGGGGAGCACGAGCAGGACGCAGGGGGAGGAAGAGTGAGGACACCCCGGAACTCCTGGTGCACTTCTGCAGCAGTCTCTCCCCATCTCCGACCACAAAGACACTCAGAGGAGTGGTGCCTGCTTGCTTTTGCCTGCCAACAGTCACAAGTTGTCAGCCTGCCATCCAGACAAACCTCTTCTCACTAAATTTAACTTTCTAATAAAGACAGCGATGAAATCAGGCTGACTCCTCACACGATTGAACTGTTCCTTATTAAAATCAAAATTGCGTATCTTCCGCCCTCTCATCCCCAAAAAGATTTTCTCCATCTGCGAAGGGGACAATCTCCCTCTTTGACATCCCATGACTTCAATATCAAGACGTAAGAACAGTCGCGATGAACATAGCTTATATGATATAGAAGGAGAATGGAAGAAGGAAGTAAGAACTGGTTAATATGAGGGGCAGGTGCTGTGGCTCATGCCTGTAATCCCAGCGCTTTGGGAGGTCGAGGCGGGTGGATCACCTGAGGTCAGGAGTTCAAGACCAGCCTGGCCAATTTGGTGAAACCCCATCTCTACTAAAAATACAAAAATTAGCAGGGTGTGGTGGTGGGGGCACCTGTAATCCCAGATACTTGAGAGGCTGAGGCAGGAGAATCACTTGAACCTGGGAGGCGGAGGTTGCAGTGAGCTGAGATTTTGCCATTGCACTCCAGCCTGGGCAACAAGAGCAAAACTCCATCTCAAAAAAAAAAAAAAATTGGTTAATATGGTTGAAAATGTTAGTAACAACAGCATAGGAATCAGTGCTCCTAACTGCCCCCTTCCCTTCCACCACTGCTCACATGGCTATGGCTGGTGTGTAGACTCCCCTGCTTCCCCTCCAGAATTCGTCCCATATTTCCTCTACCCAAAGCAAGCACTGCAACTGGGTTCCTTGCCTAGTGTGGTGATCGCCTTTGGTGATCGCTAACGTTGCTATTGTCATTGTTTGGGGGCGGCACAAACCGTGCCCACAGAAGATGGCACACTTAACAGAGCATGGTCAGGTGCGTTCTCAGGGTCCCGCCTGCCAGCCTTGCCTCGTCTCTTTTCCTCTCTTCACGCCTCTCTATTCCCTGGGACACAATAATATTACAAATAGGCCAATTAGAACCTTACAATGGCCTTTACACGTTCAATGAAAGGAAGAGTCCACGTCCCTCTCTTTAAACCAAAAGCTAGAAACAGCGAAGCTTGGTGAGGAAGGCTGAGAGAGGCCGAAAGCTAGGCCTCTTGGGCCAGTTAGCCAGGTTGTGAATGAAAAGAAAATGTCTCACTCTGTTGCCCAGGCTGGAATGCAGTGGCTCGATTTCAACTCGCTGCAGCCTCCGCCTCCCAGGTTCCAGCAATTCTCCTGCCTCAACCTTTTGGGTAGCTGGGATTACAGGCACATGCCACCATGCCCAGCTAATTTTTGTATTTTGAGTAGAGCTGGAGTTTCACCATGTTGGCCAGGTTGGTCTCGAACTCCTGACCTCAGGTAATCTGCTTGCCCCAGCCTTCCAAAGTGCTGGGATTACAGGCGTGAGCCACTGTGCCCAGCCTAGAGTAGCACTTTTAATTTCCTTCAAGCATGGATGCTATGGGGACTTATTGCAGAAATTAGACCTTGTGGCCAGGTGTGATGGCTCACACCTGTAATCCGAGCACTTTGGGATTAGCTGGGCATGGTGGCATATGCCTATAATCCCAGCTACTTAGAAGGCTGAGGCAGGACAATCACTAGAACCTGGGAGGCAGAGGCTGCAGTGAGCTGAGATCTCAGCACTGCCCTCCAGCCTGGACGACATAGCGAGACTCATCTCAAAAAAAAAAAAGAGTGAACACAGAATTGTTAAGAAATTGAAACAGCCTTCTTGCTGATGTGAAGTCTGAGTGATCCAGATGGCACAAGCCACACCATAGGAAGGAAAGAGGCCATCTCCATAACGTAAAAGTGCAAGGTGAAACAGCAAATGCTGATGGAGAAGCTACAGCAAGTTCTCCAGAAGACCTCGCTCAGATCATCCATGCAGGTGGCTACACTAAACAACGGATCTCCAGTGTAAGTAAAACAGCCTTCTATTGGAAGAAAATGCCATCTAGTGTGTAGCTAGAGAAGTCAGGGCCTAGCTTTGAAGCTGCAGAGGACAGACTGACTCCTTGTTGTTGGTTTAAAGAGAAGGGCTAGTGAAGCTGGTTGACTTTTAGCTGAAGCCAATGTTAATGTGCGATTCTGAAAATCTTGAAAATTCGAGGACCGTTAAGAATGATGTTATACCAGCCGGGAGTGGTGGCTCACGCCTGTAATCCCACCATTTTGGGAGGCCAAGGCAGGTGGATCACCTGAGGTCAGGAGTTCAAAACCAGCCTAGCCAACAGAGTGAAACCCCTTCTCTATTAAAAATACAAAAATAGCTGGTCATCGTGGTGGGCAGCTGTATCCCACTACTTGGGAGGCTGAGGCAGAATTATCACTTGAACCTGAGAGGCAGAGGTTGCAGTGACCAAGATCACGCCATTGCACTCCAGCCTGGGTGACAGAACAAGACTCCATCTCAAAAAAAAAAAAATGGTGCTATATCCACTCTGCCTGTATTCTATACATGGAACAAAGCCTGGTGACAGCATGTCTGTTTGCAGATGGCTTGCTACATATTTGAAGCCCACTATTTAGACCTACAGCTCAAAGATTCCTTTGAAAATGTTAGTTGACTGACTCTGCATACCTCACCCAAGAGCCCTGATAGAGATCACCCCTCCGAACACTTCATCCATTCTGCAGCCCTTGGATCAAGGGGTGGTTTTGACTTTCACGTCTTATTATTTAAGAAATACATTTCCTAAGGCTACAGCTGCCATAGGGAGTGATGCCCCTAATGGATCTGGGCACCATTTCCCAGTTTTGTGCTGAGAAGCCAATACATTTGTGTGACTTGCTTTACTGTGACACTCTCTTCACTGTGATGGTCTGGGACCAAGCGTGCAATACATCCCAGCTGCTCCTGTGTATACTTCCTCCTGGTCATTCTTCGTATCCAGCCCCCTGGAGCCAGCTGGATGTGAGTCTAGTGACAGCCGGAGAAGAAATGAGAGGTGGCCGGGATCAGCCAACTCAGGAGAGGTCATCACAGGCTCCCAGGTGACGGGAGACAGACCTCTGCAGAGGAAGGGCTGCCTCTGAGCAGAGGATGCAGCAGGATTCAGGGGTCCCTGGTGCTCAGTTTCATCAGTTTCATTCAATCTGCCCAGGTATCACCTCATTCCAACTGCTGATATCCACTCGGGGTGGCTGGCAAAATATCAGTGATATATTAGGGAACGTTATAGATTAGTCTCAAATCTTTTGGAAGGAGGAAAGGTTTTGTTGGGACAGGCCGAAGGCAGCAGGTCCAGTAAGTTAGGGAGAAGATAGAGACACTAGGAAGCTGTCCCAGTTTAAGTCTGTTTACCCCATATTCCTTTGTCTCCACTCTGTTTACTCATGTAAACTTTGTGCTGGATGGTCCTCTCAGGGGAGATCAAAGAGGAATTACCTGTAAGAGTGTTTCCTCTGGGCCTGGAGATAACACTTTTATCATTCATATAACCACTCTTTTAACCATGTGAATTATCCACAAGTGTGTTGACTTAGAACCTCTGTTATGAAATCTTTTACTGAATAAATGTAACGATGGGCAGGGGGGTCTTGGACTATTGGTTGCATTTCGCCCTCTGAAAGCAGCCAATGGCCATCCCTAGCCCACCTGTATCACTGTAACAGTGTGAGAGTACCTTCATTCACCCATCACGAGTCAGGGTCTGCAGGCCAGGCTTCCGCAGGTGGTGATCAACGTCTCATCCGATTCTGAGTCTTGCTTTCTCCCAATCATTCTAATTTAAATATAAGAGACTTTGTGAATTTAGTTGCTGTCTTAAACTGAATTCACTATAAGATGACACTTTGGGATTGGTTTTCAAAAATCTCTCAATCCTGTGGCTACAACAGATGACGATGTCTTTCCAGGAAATCAGAGGCACACTCAGGTTCCCAACCTGGACCTTGTGCTGGGACTGAGCTATCACTTCATTCTCCAAATTCCCCATACACTTACATGTCACCAGCCAGACCCACGGTCCGTCTATTCCTCTGGCCGCTAAAACATTCTTGGCTGCAGATTCTCCATCACTCAAAGCCCTGCCTCTATAGGCACCTGGTCTGGGAGATTCTGGGTGGACTTGAGTAGCTGCTTTACCAACATATGCCACGGATGATGAGTCTCCTAATTACCTCTGGCCATGGGGTTGTTGATGCCTTTAAAGATTTAAAGCCAGAAAATCAATTCCAGATTTCTATGCATATGTTTCTGTTCCCCAAAACACTTCTAAAAGATGCCAAAAATTTTATCACACAGTGATTGGTTAGGGAGCAGAGCTAGTATGGATGCTGTAGGGATTTACTGCAGAAATTAGACCTTGAGCCAGGTAAGGTGGCTCACTCTTGTCATCCCAGCACTGTGGGAGGCCAAGGCAGGAAGATCACTTGAGGTTAGGAGTTTGAGACCAGC
>CM052648.1:25645013-25666761 GCA_028533165.1 Leontopithecus rosalia | reverse complement strand
AGGGAGGGAGGGAGGAAAGAAGGAAGGGAGGGAGGGAGAGAGGGAGGAAGGAAGAAGGAAGGGAGGGAGGGAGGGAGGAAAGAAGGAGGAAGGGAGGGAGGGAGGGAGGGAGGGAGGAACTCTGCCTTCACTGAGGTCATACAGAGCCCAACTGAAGACTTACATCCCAGTCTTCCTTGCAGCCAGGACCAACGGAAATCATCGATGTTGATTCCAGATGTTAAAGGAGCTGGCTCCCCTAAGAGAGATGATACTTTCAGCCCTTTCTCTTTTCTTCGTGCCTGGCACACGGGCAAGATGGAGCTCCTGCAGCCACCTTGTGATCATGAGGTGACCTGAATAGAGAAGCCACAGAGGAAGAACAGAAGAAGCCTTCATCCTCGTTGACTCTGTGGGCTCACCAACCCAGCCCCAAACCGCTGACCTCCAGAGTCCCTTCACAGGTGATAATGGGCCCAAGGTTGCTGCTGTGATCCCAAAGCAGGGTTTCCTGCTTTGCCTGAGCCTCTGAGGCTGAGCTTCTGCTCCCAACAGCTTAATGCAGTTCACACCAACACAACCTATGGGAAGAGGCTTTGACCGGGAGGGACATCAGGGAGGGCTTCCTTAAGAAGTGAGCTTTGAGCTGAGAGATGAATAATGAGTAAGAGTGACAGGGATGGGCAGGAGGGAAGGGCAACCCAGACAGAAGGAACGGTATCTGCAAAGGTTGTATAGAAGGTCCGGGCCCAACCCAAGTGTGAAGTGATGGGCAGCAGCTGTGTCTGCAGCTTGCAGGCAAGAGGAGAAGGGAGAGGAGCAACCAGAGAGGCAGGTGAGGCTGAGAGGCCCGAGTGTGACCTTGATCACGTTGGGGTCACCACCAGACGTCAGCCACTGTGTGCTGAAGTCTGACCCACAGACCCTGACTCAACCACGGATGAGTGAAGGCACTCTCACACCATTACACTGATTCAAGTGGGCTAGGGATGGCTGCCAGCTGCTTTCAGAAGGCAAAATGCAACCAACAGACCAAAACCCTCTGTCCATCCACACATGTATTCATAACAGAGGTTCTAAGTCAACACACATGTGGATAATTAACATGGTTAAAAGGGTGGTTACACGAATGATAAAAGCTTTAGGTTCGGGACCCAGAGTAAATACTATTAACAGGTAATTCACCTGTGATCTCAGAGAGGACCATCAGCACAAAGTTTACATGAGTAAAGAGTTAGAGACAAAGGAATGTGGGGTAGACAGACTTAACTGGGAAAGCCTTGTCCCTGTCTTCTCCCTAACTTAATGGACCTGCCGCCTTCAGCCTGCCCCAATAAAACCTTCCCGCCTTCCACAAGGTTTGACATTGCAATTTATATTTCCCAATAGTTAATATTGTTAATATTCGTCCACCCCGAGTGATCAGCAACACCTGAGGACCACAGTAGGGGTGAGTCCCGACCCCTCGGCTGATGCCGTCTCCCCGTAACAAGGTTTGACCACACCCTAAGACTTGACAGCTGCCACAGCAGGCGGCCGCAGGGGCTGCCGACCGCTCTGTGTCCTCGTCACTCTGGCCGACCTCTCTGTGACCTCGTCACTCTGGACGGCTGCTGTGCTACGTGGTGTAGTCGGAGCAGGTGGGGTCACAGCAGCAACCTCGGGCCTGGACCATCCTCATGTTCACGTGCTGGGCAAGGTGAGCAGGGCGGGCAGGGCTCTTGTTCCAAGCCACGGTACCAGGACATGCCCGTGGCTTTCCCATGTTCACATCCTTGGGAGGCAGGGCCAGCTGAGAACATCGAGGCAGGTTGGTCTGCCCGGGGCCACCTGGCCACAAACAGATCACAGGATGCCCACAGCCTCCAGGGCATGTTCCTGCACAGGTGCCTCTGTAACAGGCCTTGGTCAAAGCCTCAGCCCTTGCTGGGTATCCTAGAGGGCCTGCTCCACAGGGTGGGGCTGGAGCAGCCAGAGCCCTGCTCAGGGACAGACAAAGGTCTTAGTGACCCACAAAGACCACCTGCATGCTCTACACCTGCTCCTGGGAATGGTGCCCTCTGTCTCCCTTTGGGGGCCTTCGAGGTGGTGCCGTTGCTCCCGGTGACATCCTGCAGCCCCTCATGTCCGCACTTGGTGCCTGGGGTATGGTTTCACAGAATTGGGGTGCTGTGGCTGTGACCTCAGGTGTCCCTCATGTTGGGCTCCAGGAAGGCCGGGCTTTGTTGCTGAGATTCTGGGAGCAGCTTCTCCAGTTGGCAGCTTTTCCAGAACCAGGGGTAAAGAGGAAGAGGAGGAAGAGGAGGAGGAGGAGGAGGAAGGATGAGAGAGAGAAGGAGGGAGAGGAGGACCAGGAGCTGAACAGCGTGAAGATGAAACCACTGCAGGAAGGGCCGAAAGGACCACGCCACTCAGGGGCAACTGTCCTATCTGTGGCTTCCTGATGGGTGGTCCATGCGGGATGGGGTTGCTGTGGTGAAAGGGCAGGGTGCTGAGCTGGCAGGGGCTTGTGAAGGGAACTGCAAAGCAAAAGAGGATGAGCCCCCGGTGGGAGCTGAGTGGAGATGCCCATCCTGCCCTCCAGGTCCACAGTGCCCTCCCCAGCCCCCAGGACGTGTGGGGTGCCCCTGCCATTGCACCACTGCCTGTCCCCAGAGCTGGGAGCGCTGAGAAGCCCTCTTCCCAAGACAGAGCCCCGCAGTCCCCAGCCACAGGCCCCGTGGAGTTCGAAAGCCTCCCAGGCAATTTACCAGAGCCTGTAGCCAGCTAATAAGTGGGCAGCTGGTTCCTTCTTTCAAACGTTATCTTTAGACGAGCATTTATCAGGTTTAATTAACGTGTCACGGATTGCAGTGTGAGAGAGGGCTCTGAAAGCAGCCCTCATAACGATACTTTTTCTACATTAATGGTCCTGAGCAGGAAATACACCGTCAATGCTGACGCCACCAAAACAACACAGACTTCCCTTCCTGAATCAAATTAAACGGGTCGCGGACGCCTGAGTGGTGTGCGGGAAGCAGAGGTGGGGAGCCCGAGGCTCTGGCTGAGAAGCCAGGGTGCGCCCTGTGGGCTGGGCACCTCCCACCTAGATCCCACCTGCAGCAGAATCTTTGAGGTAGGCTCGTGTCCTTTCCCCAACTTTACAGCAGTAGACGCTGGGGTCTGGGACGCCCTGGGAGTCACACAGTCCACAAGGTTCAGTAGAGTCTGGCACGGAGATCCGTTCTTCCTCCATCTCACCAGCCCCCCAGGCACATGCAACTGCTCAGTCAGTGAACACTCACCCAGTGGCACATGCAAACCCGGCCCCTCTGTCTGTCTGTGGCAGGTTCGGGAACATGCCCCTCCACCACAAACACACTAAGTTCCCCTTTCTCCTGGTCCTCGGGTCCCAGCAGAGGACCCTCTGTAGGACTCAGGTGTCACCCGCCCCTGTGTGTACAGACAGCCCCTAGGAAGTCCAGGTCACAGTCTGCAGCACGCCAGGAGCATTGGGCAGGGACTGGGAGCAGGTGCTGTCCTGGCATCACTATAGCTTTACGGGGCACTTTGCGCCTCAGTTTCCTCATCTGTAGGATAGGGAGAGAAAGGAGTGACCCTGGATTCTGCAGGTCTCAGCAGTTTTTTTTTTTTTTTGAGACGGAGTTTCGCTCGTTACCCAGGCTGGAGTGCAATGGCGTCATCTCAGCTCACCGCAACCTCCACCTCCTGAGTTCAGGCAATTCTCCTGCCTCAGCCTCCTGAGTAGCTGGGACTACAGGCACACGCCACCATGCCCAGCTAATTTTTTGTATTTTTAGTAGAGACGGGGTTTCACCATGTTGACCAGGATGGTCTCGATCTCTTGACTTCGTGATCCACCTGCCTCAGCCTCCCAAAGTGCTGGGATCACAGGCGTGAGCCACAGCGCCCGGCAGGTCTCAGCATTTCTAAGTAATTGTCCTGGACCAACTCTTCCTAAGCCCTGGGTCAAACATTAGGGAGCACAGAAAACATAAGCTGATGTTCTCATCCAGCCACTTGCCACAAGGGCTAGCAGGGAGACCTTTGTTCTTCAGGTCCGGGGCCTGAATCAAGGAATGAATGAAGAAGCGAATCCTTCCTCGGGGGTGCAACTCCCCACCCTGAAGCCTGGAGTCATCCCTAACACTCCCTGGAGCTTCCAGCCTGGGGACTCCTGGGAGGTTTCCTGCAGCCTCCTTAGGTCTCTCTAACCCTTCCTATTCTCCCTGAAACTCAGCTGGTCTCTGTCCCTCTGGTAAATTGGTGACAAGAGCACCTCCCCTTTGCTTTACCTGGAGGTACCACCTTATGGCTTAGGATGCCATCAGGGTTACGTGATCCCTTGATAAATCCTGGTCCCATCTCATTTGCATAGTCTCCACTGCACTGCATGCTGGACTGCTGAGACATGCTGAGTGTATGATAAAATTATATTGTTTGCTAAGAAGAAGGCTGGCAAGGAAAACCTGGCTCCCCCACTAAGTGGAAAACAGCTTGGGGCATTCTGAAGTAGCAAGACAGTATGTGTGTATCATACACTGGTGAAAACAATTCTTTCAGCACGGGATATGTGACCTGCCCCCGTGGCTCCCTTGTGGAGAATGCTTTCTAGTTTGTCCGTGATCAGTGATAAGGGGGCGCCAGCTGCCTACCTAGTTTATCTTGGGTCTATGAGAAAACAGAACACCTGGTAGTTAATAATAGTCACCTGTCCAGACAGACTATGTGGGTCAGAATCTGCTTGAGGCCCTCAGCCTGTAATGTGTCAGCCCCTGAAGCCGTCAGCTCAGCAGGCTGTTGGCCCTGATAGTCCCACTTTGCTGTTCTGAGTGTCCGCTTCTTAAAGCCTTCAGTGCTGCCTGGGTGGGGGTCTCTACAGTGTAGCTGGTCTCGGTGCCGGACAATTCTGGCTCAGGGGCAGGAGAAGATGCTTGCACAATCACGTCCAGCTAAGACCCCATCACCTGGGGCCTGGGCATTGCAGAGCCCCTCACTGGACTAGAGTTGCTACCTCCAATCTCTCCTCCGAGCTGCAGCCCCCAGCCACCTGGCACCCTCCAGGGGCACCTCACTGCCCATGGGAAGCCCTCTCTCCTTGAATAGGTTTAGCTACATAACACAAAAACCTGAAATAAGAGGAGCTTAAATGAAATGATGCCATTCCCCATCCTTAAAAACTCAGAATAAGGCCCTTGAGAACTGGAGTGATGGCTGGTCCTTTCTCCAGGACAGTGGTATACCATTCTCAACGTATGTCTTCCGTCCTCAAAGTCACCTCATGATCCAGGATGGCTGCTGAAGTTCCAGCTGGAACATCCTCCTTGCAGACTGGAAGAAAGAGGAAAAGCAGACAGTTGATAAGGGCCTCTTCTCCCGCTGAACCAGTTTCCTTTAATCATCAAGGCTGCTTATCTTAGCCAAAACCTCATCCTGAGGCCACACCTGTCTGTAAAGAGAGCTGGCAAAGGCAGTGCTTTATTTCCAAAGCTCTGGGCCTGTTAGACCCCTGAAGAATGGGAGAGTGGGTACTTGGGGAGACATCTGGGAACCTCAGCCACATCACCCTTCAGAACAAAGTTCCCGTCCCACCTCCTCCAGGAGGCCCTGGAGGCTCAGAAGAGGGTTAAGATGAGAAGTCAAACATGTTTGGGGGTCTCTAGCAAGAAAAGAGGGGTCCATGTAATAAAAGTGGGTCCCAAACTTTGGCATGCATCAGAATCCCCTAGAGGACTTGCTGTGACACAGATTGCCCACCCCACCCAGAATTCACTGGGCTTGGGGTGGGGCCCTAAAATTTGCATTTCTAGCAAGTTTCCAGCTGATGCATGCTAGCTCAGGAACCCCACTTTGGGAACCACCACGGTAACAAGAAAAGGCCATGCTAGACAGAACGCAGTGGCTCACGCCTGTAATCTCAACACTTTGGGAAGCTGAGGCAGGCAGATCACAAGGTCAGGAGTTCGAAACCAGCTTAATCAACATGGAGAAACCCCATCTCTACTAAAAATACAAAAATTAGGCAGGCATAGTGGTGTGTGCCTGTAATCCCAGCTACTCAAGAGGCTGAGGCAAAAGAATCACTTGAACCCGGGAGGCAGAGGTTGCAGTGAGCCAAGATCGCGCCACTGCACTCCAGTCTGGGTGACAGAGTGACACTCCATCTCAGAAAAGAAGTCTGTGCTGGTCTAGCAGGAATGGTGTGGACACTGGGGTTTTCCTATTGTTATCTGTAAAACACAGATGGACCGAACTTGACAATTTGCAAGACAATTTCCGTCTCACCTCGCGTCTCTGCCGCCCTGTTGGCATTACTTTTCATTGATATTTGCCCAAGGATATTGCGCGGCTTGCCCCAGACCTCGGGGCTTGCTCAGCAAGTAGCTGGAATCTTGTACTTTTGTACTTTTTCCCATGCATCTTCACTCCTGCCTTCACTCAGCCCACACTTCTCCCACTTTCCCTAAGCACCTACTGTGTGCTGGGCCCTGGCTCACACATCACACGTGTAGTTCCACGTGACCCTCATGGAGGGGTCACGTGGATCTACACAGACCGAAATGCCCCAATGGTCTGTCCCATTATCGTTTTTTTACAAAAGAGGAAGCCAAGGCTGGGGCCAGCCACGCTGGAGTCAGGACTTGAACCCACGTCACTCAGCCCCAATCCCCAGGTCACTCTGAGCACCTACCTTCTTCCCAGAAGCACTGGAGAGCAGAAGCCCCTGGAAGGCGTCACAGCCCATGGAGCCCCTGGTGGGTGTCAGAAAAAGAAGACCCGAGGTTAACTGGGTCCCTAGGGCCTCTGCATGGCCCAGGCGTGCCTTCCCAGTGCAGAAGGCTTTGTTTGTGGTCCTCTGCCAACAGGGCTGGCGGGGTGCTCGGAAAACTCATGTAGACCCGGTTCCTTCTAGCTTCCTGCTCCACCATCCGCAAGAGTGTCTCTCTCTCCTGGTCAGAAGATGGCGGCTGTGCACCCAAACATCACATCCACATCCCAGGCAGAAAGAAGAGAAAAGCTACAGGCTGAAAACTGCAAACCATCTCCCTGGAAGGCTTTGTCTTTTTATTAGAATACAGAGGCTCTCTCCAAGGAGTTCTACCCACCTTTCACTGGCCAGAGCTCACATACAGGGTTGTATGTGTCTGGCTGTAAGGGAACCTGGGAATTTGAAAGGTTTGTTTTCCAGTCTCTACATTACAGAGAGGTACGGAAGGGGATTGGACTAAGTTCATTCAAAGCCACCACCTCTGGTTCAAGCCTCCCGTCACGGCTCTTGGAAGGCTGATGTGGACAACTTCCTGTCCCCATGTGCCCTCACCCCTCTCAAACCCAGCTTCTTTCCACCTCCAGCCCTTCGATGCCTCTCTTCCTGCTTCCTGCCTGCACTTCCCTTCCCCCGCTCACTGTCCAAACCTAAAGCATCACTCAAGACTCAGCTAAAACGCCACATTCTCACCCCAAGGTGGACCCCCACTGCTGGCCACCTGCACACCTCTTCCCCACCCACTGTGATGCTGTGTCCACTGCTTGCCTTCCCACTGGACGAGCCCCTTGCAGAGTGCAGGAACCACGTCTGGCTTGGCTGTGTCCGCAGCACCCAGCCCAGAGTGGCCTCAGGGAGCACCTGCTGAACTGAGCCGCTGATGGGGGCTGAGTCAGAGCCAGAAGAGAAGATGCCATTTCCTCCTCCATCCTGATGCTCAAGGAAGCAGGGAGGGAGGGAACGGCTGCAGGAGGTCTGCTTGTGTTTTGATCTTGGAAATGAACAAGGATGGGCTCTCATTAATCATCAGAGACAGGGACAGACGCCGCTGTTTGTTTCCAGTAATAATGGATACCCAATAATAACAGGAAATTGGTGCTGATGGCTCCTCTCCTCCTGTCACAGGAAACAAGCAGGCTGGAAGGACCTCAGTCACCTCTTGTGGAGCAAACGGGGACACTGATTCTCCAGAAGGTAAGTGCCCCACTATACATCACTCAGCAATCAGTGCACAGCTGGGGGTACCTCATTTCTGAGGCTAGGACCAGGGTCGAGAGTGGGGCTGGAGGGCGAGGGGCAAGGACCTGTGTAACCTCCTGCTTCCTGGAGAGCCTGGAAATGTGAAACCTGCTTTCAATCACTCTGTGGGGTCCTGTTTCAAGACCGCTTCCCAGAGGACAAAACAAGGACATGGTCAGTGTCACAGGCTCCAAGCATCATCGGTTCTCTCTTCACCCCCGCGATGGCCCGAGGCAGAGCCACCAGCGGCTCTCCTGTGCGATGCTGCAAGCCCTTAACAGTTCCCCGCCATCACTCCCTACCGCCCCTACCCAGCCAGACCACAGCTCCCCTCCTCATGCAGGGGCTGCTGTGATCTCAGCACGTCCATCCCGTCACACCCCTGAGCCAGCTCTACTCCAGCCCCATTCCCTAGAGATCCTACTCACCCCCCAGCGCCCCTCACGTGGCTCCAGGCACACTGCAGCCTCAGGGTCTCTGCTGGAGCTGTTCCCGCTGCCTGGACACTTGTCCCCGGACGTTGGGTGTTGGCAGTTCCCCTCCCACACCTCCTGCAGGTCTCTGCTCAGCTCCACCAGCACCCTGGTGCTCCCCACCAATCACCTGCATCATGTTTCTTTCCAGAACCCATTTCCACCCCACCTGCTGTATGCTTTATAAAAACATGTGTTTGTATGCAGAGTCGTCTAATTCCCCCACTAGATGAGCAGCTCCCCAGGGCAGGGCGCTCTGCCTATCCTGATCTCAGACTTCCCTCAGGCCCCCAGAACAGTCCCTGGCACCAAGTGGCCACCTACATCTCTGCTGCCCCAATGATGCAAGAGATGAGGGGAGGGAGCCTTTGGAGAGCGAGGGCTTGTAGCCCTCAGTGTGGTAGTTGCTGGCAACTCTAAGAGCCTGGCCAGCAAGCCCGGAGGCTGCCTGGAGGAGAGGGTCTTAGGGGAGGCTGGTGTGGAGCACACAGAGACTGCCAAGTGGGGCTGTCAGTGCCTTGTGAGGTCATCGAGGAGGAGGGCGTGGCACGTGGCCACAGGGAAGCAGCTGGCCTCTGCTGGGCATGAGACTTGGTCACACCTGTGTGAAGGGCTGCACAGTTAATCCCTATGACAGTTGCACAAAGGATGCACTGTTACTGCTTCCCTCCTACAGATGGGGAAACTGAGGCCCAGAGAGGCCAGGCTCCCAGATAATGAGGTCTTCAAGGTCACCCAGATAACGAGTGGACCAAGATTGAAAACCTTGTGATCCCCGACTCCTCACAGCAACTTCTTTCCCATAATAAATAGCACATTCAGCAGGGTTTAGGCCAAAAAGTCACAATTTTGGGGGCAAAGAACATCCACAAATTGTGGACGTAATGAGGGTGTGGTGATAGAAAATGGAAACTCTAGGAAAAGAAAGGATGGAGAAGCCAGGGGCGGTGGCTCACACCTGTAATCTTAGCACTTTGGGAGGCCAAGGTGGGTGCATCACGAGGTCAGGAGTTCAAGACCAGCCTGGCCAACATGGTGAAACCCTGTCTCTACTAAAAATACAAAACTTAGCTGGGCCTGGTGGCTCATGCCTGTAATTGCAGCTACTCAGGAGGCTGAGGCAGGAGAATCGCTTGAACTCGGGGACAGAGAATCTGCAGTGAGCCAAGAGTGTACCACTGCCCTCCAGCCTGGTGACAGAGCCTTCATCTCAAAAAAAAGAAGAAGAAGAAGAAGAAGAAGAAAAGCAGGGCATTGTAACTGTCACAGTGGATGTGGAAGTTAAACAAAAAGCACTCTGGACCAGGCACAGTGGCTCATACCTGTAATCCCAGCACTTTGGGAGGCCAAGGCAGGCAGATCACTTGAGGTCAGGAGTTTCAGATCACCCTGGCCAAGATGGCAAAAGCCCGTCTCTACTAAAAATACAAAAATTAGCCAGGTGTGGTGGCACATGCCTGTAATGCCAGCCACTCGGGAGGCTGAGGCAAGAGAATGGTTTGAACCCAAAAGGCAGAGTTTGCAGTGAGCCAAGATCAAGCCACTACACTCCAGCCTGGGCGACAGAGTGAGATTCTATCTAAAATTAAAGAAGACCAAGGAAAAAGAGGGAGGGCAGAAGGGAGGGCAGGAAGGAGGAGAGGCTTACAGGGAATCGTAAACTGGCATTTATTACCTGAAGACAAAGTGAGTTAGAAGCTGTGTACCCACCCTGCAGGCCATGGCAGGGGTCCACTATCGTCAGGGGCCACAAGAAAACCCACCCAATCGGAAGGAGGTGGCTCCCCAGGGGCCCACGCTTCAGCAGCAGGAGCTGGGTGGTCACCTTTGAGCCCTGTGGGCCGGGGCAAGACAGCTTCCCACCAGCACCCCACCACCATCACCGTCCGACCTGGGCATCGAGTGAAGTTCATCTCCCACTGTGTCCTGATGGGATCATTCCTCACGAGAAGCCGGGGATCCCATCACCCCTCTGCCTCATAAGTCTTTGCATATCCCTCCCCCAGCGGTGCCCCCCTTGGCTCCTCTCCCTTTCCCTCCACGGCACCCCTCAATCTTTAGTCACCTGTCAGCAAAACCACCCACAGCTTCAGACTCTCCTGGAGTTAAATCCAGTCTGTCCCCGAGGCCCCTGCCACCCCCGTGGGGTCTGCTCTCATCGGGCTGCTCCCTCTCCGACGCCCCACCGGCTGTGACAGTCTCTTTGCCCCTAGTTTTCGCTTCTATGCCCCTCTCCCTCCCTCCTTCCTAAGCACCCCACCCTCACCCAATTTAGTCTGTCAGACTGTGTCACCCAACACCCTCCCTGTGGCAGTTACAGCCCAGCCCAGGTCACACCGCCCCTCCATCACTGTCACCCCCTCAATACCGCTCCTGGTATAATTCCTGGTGACTGCCATGGCCACAACTGGATCCGCCAACAGCCTGGCCTCTGGGCTCCGGGGACTCCCTTTTCCCATAACCTTTCCTCTACCTAATCTCAGCCACCCACTCCCAGGGCCAGGAATGAATTCGAATCCCTAACAGCCAGCCTGGCAAGGCTCTGCAGACAGGTGTGGCCGTCCAGGTGTGCACCAACCCTGCGTTCGCACCCCCTATGCCTCGCCATCCGCAGCCACTGAAGCCCAGAGCTCCTGCCGGGGGAAGCACTCGCTGCCAGCCCCACCTTTCCAGCTCGGCACTCTCATGCCCCAGCCCCCACCATCTCTTGACCCCTCATTCCAAACGAGCACAGCAAGGTGAGTGGTGTTCAGAGCTTCACCCCTTTCTGACCACAGAGGAGTAGACGCAGCTGTGGCTGGGGCAGGCACCCAGAAAGGGAATGTGGGCTGCGTGGCTGAGCCTCTTCACATGATGTGAAAGACTCAGCAACTGCAGACGCCACAGAGGGGCTCCTACACAGGTGTGTGAGCTGCAGTGTAGACATTTAACACCATCTCAAAAGAGAAAACCGAGCCCGGTTTTCCATCCCAGCTGGCAATTCCTCTGCTGTGCTCCAGGCCAGGGGCTGCAGTCAGACACCCGTCATGGGCAGACGCTGGAGGGGAAGGAGATACCCCGGAAGAGTGGGAGCCAATCAGAGGGGCACCCCAAAAGTCACCCATGGCAAGTGTGCATCATTTTGCAAACACTAAGATGCGAATTTCAAAGAAAAACAAGAGAGAACACACACAAAGAGAAACTGGAAGCAAATACGCCAACACCCCAGAACAAATAGACGGCCAGGACCAAGCCTCCCAGCCGTGAGAGGGACAAAACGATTCCATGGCAACTGCGCTAGCAGCCGGCACCTGCTCAGAGGAGGAGGGGAGAAGGGAGAGGGGATCTCGTAAGCAGAAGCCAGGCAAACAGCCCAACCCAGACCAAGTCAGCCAGAAGCAGGGGGGCCTCCCGGTGGCTTCACACTGGAGAACAAATGTCTGAGGACATGAATTCCACGAAAGCAATGCTCCCAGAGGCGAGGAGCCGGCAGAATGAGATGAAAAGGGAGATTTCCAACCGGGGCAAGAAATGGGGGACAATTCATCCTCGTGGACATAACAGATGAGACGCTGCAACAGGCCTCACCTCCCTCACGGGTGTGCTCAAATATCCCCTCCCAGGAAGCCTCCCCACCACCCTTCCCAGCACAGTCCTAGCTCCTCACAGCCCTTGTGGACATTCGCATACTGGATGCACTAGTTATTTTGCCTCCAAGAGGGAGGCCTTCCCTGTCCTGCCATGCTCTTCCCCCAAATACCATCTTTGCCTGGCACGTGGGCGGCCCTTGATAAATACTGAAAGACGAAATGGATGGATAGACACTGATGAATGTGGAATTACTGGTATAGAGGAAAACCTTGAGACAACCATAGTGATTGCAGTTGAAAAGACAGAAACGAGAGGGAATCTGAGCGCTTCATAGACTTGGGGAACGGGCACAACCCAAGGATAATTGGCGTCCCTGATTCAGAGCCCCCAGTACGTGCTGCAAATGATGCAGTAAATACAGCAGATGAGACAGAGGCCTGCAAAGGGAGGAGGCATTGGGTCCAAAATTAGAGCAAGCACTCCACCTTTCAGGAAGATATGCTAGAGTGCTCCACACAGATCTCTGAGCAAAGTTACGAATTTCAAGGAAAAAGAATCCTCCCAGCATTGAGGATAAACGCGAACATCCTTTGCAAGGAGAACTTCCTGCCACAGGCTCTGCACGGCAAGCTTTGCTTCCTATGGCCATGAGGCACCAGGCTTTGAAGGAAAGAAAGCATGACTTGCAAAATTATTCACTTCCAGATGCCACTTACTGTACGGTAAATAAATTGAACTGACAGAAAAACTCAGGGAGCACACACCCACACGACCTTCTGGGGAAAAAAATATGAAAATAAACTACAATACAATCCAGCAACTAAAGAACTGATCGATGTCCACTCCACATGAAGATGTAACTAGTGGCTGGGCTCGGTGGCTCACGCCTGTAATCCCAGTGCTTTGGAGGCTGAAGCGGGTGAATCACTTGAGGTCAGGAGTTCCAGACCAGCCTGGTCAACATGGCAAAACCCATCTCTACTAAAAATACAAAAATTAGCCAGATGTGGTGGTGGGAGCCTGTAATCCCAGCTACTCAGGAGGCTGACACAGGAAAATCTCTTGAACCCGGAAGGCAGAGGTTGCAGCGAGCTGAGATACCACCACTGCACTCTGGCCTGGTCCACAGAGTGAGACTCGGTCTTTAAAAAACAAACAAAAGATACAACTAATAACAATTATAGGAATTATGGTTACAAAAAATAATGTGAATATCTTAGACTAAGACTGGATTGACATTTTCTCCAGGGAGCTGGCGGACACTGCCTGAAACTGGAACAAGTCACTGAGCAAATACTGAACATCATTTTCATCCTTTCATGTTCTTCAGAAGATTTAAAAAAATTGTAGAGAGATCTCTGAAGAAATAGTTTACCTGAAGTTTCACAATTGCTTCAAATTCTTCATAATTTTACTTGAATGTGAAAATTAAATAAAATATGTTCATTAATCATCTTTTTTTTTTTTTGAGATGGAGTCTTGCTCTGTTGCCCAAGCTGGAGTGCAGTGGTGTGATCTCAGCTCACTGCAACATCTGCCTCCCAAGTTCAAGCAATTCTCCTGCCTCAGCCTCCAGAGTAGCTGGGACTACAAGTGCCTGCCACCACACCCAGCTAATTTTTGTATTTTTAGTAGAGACGGGGTTTCACCATGTTGGCCAGGCTGGTCTCAAACTCCTGACCTTGTGATCCACCCACCTCATTCTCCCAACGTGCTGGGATTACAGGCATGAGCCATGGCACCCGGCCCATTAGTCATCTTTTATAGTGAAATAACATCATCAAAAAAGTCTCCCTCCTTCCCTTCATTTGTCCAGAGTGATGGTTACTTCCAGAGAATAGGATGTGGGTGCTTTCTGTACCCTCAATCTTGCTTTTTTTCTCCCTTATTTGTGTCCTCTTTGCTGAGTGTGGTGCTCACTTGAGTGTCCAGATCTCTCCCTCAGGTACACAATAGGGTCACTCACCTCCTGGTCCCCTTGACGCTGGGGGCGGCTGTGTGGCTTGCTTTGGCATATGCATATAGAAATGAGATGTGAGAAAATGAGGGCTGTCACTTCAGAGGAGAGGCTTTAAAGTCACTGATACGTGGGTCTATTTGTTACTGCAACATAACCTACATTATTCTGACTGATACATTGAGCATGTATCATTTTTATTAAAAAAAAAATAGAGTGTTTGTTTTTTCCAATGAGAAGGAGGAGAGAGGGGGAGGCAGAAAAGGAGGGAAGGTGGGAAGGAAAAAGAAAATTGGAAGCAAATATGCCAAAATGTTCATGTAATTAATTTGTGAAGTGGAAACCTGCATCCTTGTTAGTCTTTGCATTTTTCATATTTCTTTTCATTAAATATTCTTTTCATGAAATGAAATCAACAGTAATAGCTTAAGAGGCCAGTGCCACCTCAGCACAAAGTCCCCATGATGGAAACCCAAGTCCACCTGCTGGACCAAGCCTGCCACGCCGACCACCAGCCACAGACCACTTGTGGCATCTGCAGGTGCTTGACACAGTCCCAGGGGAGAGAGGATGGACAGACCTCAGGCCTGAGCTCCTGGGCCCTGAAGCCATGCAAGTCACAGAATGGGATGTGAACCCAGCTGGGGACTTGGGGAGGACTCGGGGAGAGAATCCTGCCCCTGCTCCCTCATCTGGGGAGTCTCCAGTTGCTTCTGTTCTAAATTAGAACAAACCTCATGGCTTCTTACAGCCCAAATTTATCCTCTTCGATTCTGGAGGTCAGGAATCCAAAATCGGTTTCACACAGTTAAAGGCAGAGGACCTGGTGGCAGGGCTGTTTCCTCCTAGAGGCTGCAGGGGAGAATCCATTCCTCGCCCTTTCCAGCTTCTAGAGGCCCCTGTGTGCCTCGGCTCCTAGCCCCGCACCCCTCCAGCCTCTGCTTCCTCCCCTCTGACTCTGACCCTCCTGTGTCTCTCCTAATGAGACCTGCCTTTGCAATCACATTGGGCCCTCCAGACAATCCAGGCCAATCTCTCTATCTCCAGGACCTTGGCTGAATCCCACCTGCCAAGCCACTTTGACAATGGGAGGATGAATGGCTGTGGGTTTGGAACTGGGACATTTCAGGGTGCGGGGCATCATCCAGCTGACCACAGCTGTGGAGCCCAGGCGGGAAGAATGACAAGGGCTGACCCTCACGGGGAGACACTCAGCAAGCACACACCGTCCGCGCCCCACCCCTAACTCCCCCAATGCAGCGCATGGGGACACGGCCAGGCTGCCCTGTGACCTATAACCTCTGGGAGAGGGCTTGGCCCTCACAGAAGCTGACCCTGAAGGCACAGAGGGCCTGCCCCCCGACAGCCAGAGGCCAATTTTCAGGTTGATAAATTGGAGAGAGAACAGCTTGTGTCTCCAGCCACGTGGGGAGGGCGCAGAGGACAGCCCAGCTCGGGGCTCTGTTTTCTTCACACGCTGGGGCTCCCAGAGACAGCTGTGTACAGAGAAGTACAGATAATAACTTCCGTGTCCTCGTTGACGTGGGGAATATTGGCTTCAATAGTAGACACCTGGGTATTATTTGGGGTAACGTCTCACTCAAATGCACTCTTCTAGAAGAACTTTTCATGCAGAGGCGTGTCGGCGAGGGGATTGGCTTTTTATACTGAGGTTCTGGGAGATGTAATGGGACATTTAGGCAGGACTTGACCTACCCATCCCCGAGGTTCAACACCCCTCCCATGCCCTGCCCACCCCTGCCCTGCCCACACCTGGACACCGGGAGCCCACCTCCACACTAGGGCCAGCCCAGGCTCCTGCTGGGAAGGGAACCTGCCCCCTCCCGTGGCTGCCTCACCAAGACCACCTCCACGCTAGGAGCCTCAGACCCATGGTTCCCCCACCCAGCAGAGCCAGTCTGCGGTTCAGAGCCAGCACAGCCCTGAGCCTGCTATTCTCCAACAGTTTGCAGCCAGCCCGGCCAGCCCCTCCACCATCACTCAGGGGACACTTGACTCTCAGGCCCCCTCCTGCAGCAAAGCTTTTAACCACCGGCATTTATGGAGAAAATGATTTCCTGATCAAATATTCATGGGCCTGCCAAGCCTAAAATAGGTCCAAAAGGAAGGAGGGCAATTTTTGTCCAGCACAAATGCTTGATGAGGTGACGTGAAACCACAGGGCTGGCTTCTCCATGCTGTCCCTCTGCCCATCCCCCATGCCACCAAAGGCCCTGAGACACTGAGCAGGGGGGCCTTACAAGGATGTGACCTGTGCAGCTACCCAGGGCCTGTGCAGTGCTCAGCCCTCTGCGGTTTGTGACAATTCTTCTTTGTTTATTTCTTTTTTGAGGCAGGGTCTCGCTCTGTTGCCCAGGCTAGAGTGCAGTGATGCAAAATTGGCTCACTGCAGCCTCAACCTCCTGGGCTCCAGCAATCCTCCCACCCCAACCTCCAGAGTAGCAGGGACTACAGGTGCACATCACCACCCCTAGCTAATTTTTGTATATTTTGCAGAGATGGGGGTGGGGGCAGCCTCCCTATGTTGCACAGGCTGGTCTTGAACTCCTGGCCTCAAGTGATCTGCCAGCCTCAGCCTCCAAAAGTGCTGGGATTACAGGCGTGAGCCACCACACCCAGCCTGCAACAATTCTGCAGCAAGAGGCCCGAACTTTCATGCTGACCCCACCCCACCCATGACGCAGGGGTCCGTCCAGGAGATGCCTGCCCTCCAGACTCTGCGACACAGATGCAGTCCTCTCAGACTGGGCAGAAGGAAGACGAGAACCATAGTCCTCAGGGTGCTATCACCCCATTTATCATCCTTAACAGCCCTGCGAGATCAAAACAACATCCACAGATCGAAGGCCTTCATCCCTGTGTACTGGATGCCTGCTGTGCCTGGCAGGTGCCCACATCAACTTGAAAGCTTCCAACAGTCTTGGAGTTGTGGGGATGGGGGAAATGAGGGGACAATGGAGGCTGAAGATGGGGGCCAGGCTCAGGTGGGTAACCGCGGTGACAAGTGCCTGGAATCTAGAGTGACGGGACCACTCTTGGTTGGTGGCTGCAAGCCTGGAGTCCTTCTGCACTCCTCCGTTTCACATACCCTGTGTCCAGGGGATCAGAAAATGTCTTTAGAATCCAGTCACTTATGGCCGGGCGCGGCAGCTCAAGCCTGTAATCCCAGCACTGACAAAGATGTAAAGAACCCGGCTCATGATTCGCTGCTGGTATGGATGTCTTGGGACAGACACAGTGGGAAAACAGCTTGGCGGTTTCTTAAAAAATCTAAACATAGGCTGGGCACGGCGGCTCATGCCTGTAATCCCAGCACTTTGAGAGGCTGAGGCGGGCAGACCACCTAAGGCCAGCAGTTTGAGACCAACCTGGCCAACATGGTGAAACCCCATCTCTACTATAAATACAAAATTAGCTGGGTGTGGAGGGAGCACCTGTAATCCCAGTTATTCGGGAGGCTGAGGCAGGAGAATCACTTGAACCACGGAGGTGGAGGTTGCAGTGAGCTGAGAGGGCACTATTGCACTCCAGCCTGGGCAACAAAAGCAAAACTCCATTTTCAAAAAAGAATCCAGTCACTTGTCACCCATGATCCCTGGCCCAGCCAAGGTCCCCACCCTCAGCCTGGGTTGTCCCTGACCCCCACCATCCCCAGTCTCTCTCCAGTCATGGTCCACAGTGTAGCCACATCTCAGGGGCTGACTGCTTCCCTCCTCACCTACTCCAAGTAAAGCCAGAATTTGCAGGAGGCCCCTTCCACCCCTAGGCAGCCTCAAAACTCCCTCCCTCCCCTCCCGCCTGTGACCGACCTGAGGGGAAGAGCCCGGATCGTGGAGCATCTTATAGACTCCACAAGGACAAGGCTTTTTCCTGAACAAGATGCAGCTGCTGGCATGGGACTCAGGCGTTAAAGGTGGCAGGTGTTGTGGTGAGGGAAAGTAGTGGGGGGTGCGGGGTGGCAGGAAGACCTATTGGGGATATTGCGACAATCCAAGTAAGCCATGAGGCTGGCTCAGAGCAGGGTGAAGACCATGCAGGCAGGAAGTCGGGGCCCAATCCTGGCCGTATTTTGCAGATGGATTTGCAGTTGGGCCACCCATGGATGTTAGGGAGAGGGAGACAGCAAGGATGACCCCCAGATTTTTGGTCTGAGCCACTGGAAGTCTAGAGCAGGTCTTGGGGAGATAGCAGAGGTGTATGGGGCCCTGGGAGTCCACCTCCAGATACCCAGAGGGGGACAGGGAGCTGGCAATTGGATATATGAGTTGAGGGGTCCAGGGAGAGGGCTGGGCTGCAGATGGATTCAAAGGCTGCCAAGGGCCTGTGAACTGGGCAGCCCGAGGGGCTCCCAGGGAGGAGTGAGAGAGGGGAGAGAAGAGGCCTGAGGGCTGGGTCTGGGGGGCGTGACTGTGGTCAGAGGTCAAGGAGACGGGAAAAGCCCCCGCAGGAACCCGCCGGGAGTGGCCAGAGCCAGGCAGTGAGTTGTACAGGCTGGTGTTTTGTGATTCAAAGCCAGGCTCGGGGAGGTGGGAAGAATGACTTGGGAGAAGGAGCACGTGTTGAGGGGGAACCTTGTCCCAGCTCCAGGCCTGGAAAAGGGGGTGTGGGGGAGGAAAAGAGGCCCCCTCCAGGGCTGCCACACACGCAGGGTCTTCAGGGACAGTGTGTGAGAGATGAAGGGAGAGTCAAGAGAAGAGGGTGAAAATCAAGAGTTTTGCTGATAAAAACACGGGCAGAACTAGAGAATGAGAGAATGAATGATGAACCACAAGTTTGCAAAATGTACTAAGAGTACTCACCCCCTCCCCGGCTGGCCCCCGCCAACCCCCAGCCTTTCCCAGTCCCCAGAGCGCCTGTGAGGGAGCCGGCCCAGCGGTGCTGTCATTGCTGTCATCGCTGTCACTTAGGCTGTTTCTTCCTGGTTGTTATCCCCACACAGTTGCTTGCAGCTTCTCCTAGGAGACCCACCACAGGATGACGCAAATGTCACCCTGCTCGGCGGCGGAAGCAATCACCGCGGCTGTATGCGTGGAACTGCTCAGCCGTCACTCTGCCCTCTGCCTAATGCAGCAGCCCTTTCACCAGGGTCATTTAACAGCCAGGCTACATTTATACGGCAGGCAGTTAGCACGAGGAAACGAGTCTTGCCGTTCCTGACAGCTTCCCGCCCGACACCAGCAGGGTCACGCCTGAGCGCCAGTCATCTCTCCTTGCCAGGAGTCCGGGCAGTGGGGGCAGGGGAGCCCGCAGCTCAGGGTGCAGGAGGGTGCCTGGGAAGCTTCTGGCGGGTGATCACAATTCTGTCACCATCCAGCATGAGTCCTGCTCTTTCTCCCACGCATCAGCAGCTTGTCGTTCTGAAACACACTCTTGCATTTATCCTCTAATATGATCACAGAGAAGACAGCGTGGCCCTGTCCCTTCATCCCTTAGGGTGAATACCCCAGAGGCGTTTGCAGGTGCTCCTCAGAGAGTCCTGGATACTCGCCCTCGGGGATGAAGCTTGTTCTCCTTCTGACGGGCACCGGCCCTGGCTTACCAACAGGTGGGGCTGCTGGCCCCAATTGTGGGAACTGACCTCTTAACCCTGGACCCCAGCCTGTAGCTGCCTGGACAAGCACAGCAAAACGACACCCCAAGAGCCTGAGAGAACAAAGCTGATTCTTTGGCCCCATTAGCCCGGGACCCAGTGCGCCATCTCCACCATCACACCCACCAGAGGAGCACCAAATCCCACTCCTTCAGCAGCATCGGCCAGCAGGACTCTCGCCAGCTTTGGGGGACAATGAGCAGTACCTGGGACAGTGCCCACTGCAGGCCCATAATGGTGGCCCGTGTGACTTTAGTGGGGTCACCAGCCACCGCAGCAGCACAGGGCAGGCGCTCACTGACAGCTGCCCCTCCCATGGAAGTCACGGATGGGAAGGACCCCAGGACAAAGGCTGAGACAGCCTTCACTGGCTGGCTGTGTCCGGTGAGTGGCTGGCATCAGGTGGAGCTGGGGACAAGCAGGGCCCCAGGAGCCAAGAGGGTCAGGCCTAGAGGGCACGGCCTCCCACCCAGGGAGCTCAGCCCAGCAGCGTGGGAGCAGCCCTGGCCAGAGAGGGAGAGGGCCTGGCCTGGGGACACACAGCCAACTTGGGGCAGGCTGGAGCCAAGAGCACTAAGGAACGTGGGCGGCTGGGGGAGGGAGGGTGTGTGTGCTCGGGAAGGGTCAAGAGGCCGAGGGCTTGGGTGAGGGAAGCACCGCCTGTGAGCTCATTCAACCTTTGCATCAGCCCACTCCCCAGATGAGCAAGCTGAGGTGGGAGTCAAGTGGCTTGTCTGACTCAATGGCCCAGGACCCGGGTCCGAGTGTGTGCCCAGCTCCCCACTGCTTTTCGTAGTCCATCCACCTGCACACGCCGCCCTGCATTCCCAGCTCTGGGCTCCTTCCGACAGTGGTCAGGAACCATCTGTGCACACCCCACCCAGGCCCCGCATCAGCCCCTCCGGGGTCATCAGAACAAGCAAAGGTGCTTCCAAAGGAGGCCATGGGCTTCCAAGCCACCAGGTCACACCAACCCAAAGGTGCCCTGAGGAGGGCGTGGGGGCCACCACCAGGACACCCCTCTGCGCCGGCCCCCTGCCGAGACAGCCTGGCTGAGTCCTCTCACCTCTCCCAGCTCGGTCCCCCACCCAACTGTAGGACGGGGAATTAGAGAACCTACGCCCAGGACCTTGTGAGGACTGGATGAGCCAACGTCCAAGGCAGCACATTGAGAAATGCCAGGTGCGGGGCAGATGTGGGGGATTGTTCCTAGGACTGGGTGGTTGCCATGGTGACAGGCACTCTGTGTGTTTAGCGGGTAAACATTCCCAACCCACCGGAGCAGCTGTTCCCACCTCGAAGCAGGCACAGCCTTGGCACAGCAGTGATGGGAAGGTTCAAACAGGGCTGGGCTGAGTGCTGGGCGCTCCCGTCCAGGCGTAGGCTGTTTAAGGCTGCCCCCTCCGGAGCATGCTGGGCAGTGGCCCTGCTGTTCACTGCTGTCCAGAACCTTCCCCTAGGACTGGAACTCTCCCTGTTTAGCACTGCTTAGACTCAGACACAATCCCTCCCCACAACTCCAGCTCTGCTTAGGACAGAATGTCTCCTTCATATCTCCTGGGGCCATAAGGTGACCCAGCCCCTGTCCCTCAGGGAGAGGAGCCCACCCCTGTGGGAACTGAGGGAAAGGGGTCCTGACAGCGCAGCGAGCTCAGAGCTGGGGGGGGACACCAAGCTCTCTAGGGCCCTGACTGTGGAAACTTCCAGATCGTGGGTTTATGGGAAACAGCCACCAAGAGGGAGAACCTAAGACCCTGCAAAGTGCACTCCCCTGCTCACCACCCTGGGTCCCCACCCAACCTCCCTGCCATAAAGAAGGGATAATTCCCACTCTAGAAAGTTGTGGCACAGATGAGACCATAGACATAAAAGGCACCAGCCTAGTGCAGGGCCCCAGTCCGTGCCAACAAACTATAGCCAGATGAAGGTGGTTCTGTGACCCCTGCAAGGCTGGTGATGGGGGGACGCATCACTAAGCCCGTTTTGTAGACTTGGTAATTCATATGTTCCAGAAATGCCCACTGACTCCTTCCACGTATCAAGGCCTTCCAGGAAGGCCCCGAAGACTCAGCAGCGAGTGGCCAGCCCCACCTCGCGGGGACAGAGGAAGCTGGGACAGGTGCACAGACTCACGATCGGACACCAGAGGGACA
>CM052648.1:25627930-25644913 GCA_028533165.1 Leontopithecus rosalia | reverse complement strand
GAGGGAGGGGAGAAGGGGAGGAGGAGGGAGGGGAGAAGGGGAGGAGGAGGGAGGGGAGAAGGGGAGGAGGAGGGAGGGGAGAAGGGGAAGAGGAGGGAGGGGAGAAGGGGAGGAGGAGGGAGGGGAGAAGGGGAGGAGGAGGGAGGGGAGAAGAGGACTAGGGAAGGAAAAAAGAAAAGGCAGGTTCCCAGAACCTTCGTATTTCCAAGGTGAGCTTATCTTTGGACCTGAAGCCCAGCCATCCCCCTGGGGAAGCAGTATGGGGAGCTGAGAAGCCTTAGAGGAGGTTCCCTGAGTACTGGGGGATACTCAGGCATTTCCACCACACCGGCCATGGGGAAGGCGAAGGAGTCCTTCATCTTGACCTTAGCCTGGTGAGAAGGCATGATGTGCTCCTTGCAGCTTGGGGGGCACAGGAGGTACAAAGACCCTAGAATGGTGCTGTTGCCTGGGGAACAGCAAATCCTGGGGTGGAGCCAGTGGGGTGGGGAGAAGGCCCTGGCAAGAGCCGGAGATCAGGCCCTGAGGCCCCCAAAGACCACAGCGAGGGCTCAGGGAGCAGCTGGAGAGCACGGAGGCCACGCGGCAGGGTCAGCTGTGTATCCCAGCAGGCCACTCTGACCACTGTGTGGAGGAGACGGCCGGGGTTAAGGGTGGCACGAGGGTCCCCCGCAATGAGCCCAGTGTGGCCACAAGGAGGCTGAGCACCGGCTCCCCTGGGGTATTCAGAAGCCCCGACCCATGGCACATGGAGGCCCAGGGAGGGGACATGGCCTCCCTCTACCCGTGATGCTCTTTTCCAGATGAGTGGGACCCAGGCTGCACACCCTGGCAAAGACAGGACCCTCCTGCCAGCCTATTTGCAAATTGTGTTTTAATTAGTTGGAAATGATCAGCTCTGTAGCTTCGAAGCCCCAAAGGCTTTGATTCCTGCCTCTCATGGAAAAACACCAAGTGTCTGTGAATTAGAGCAGGAAGCACGAAGGAAACTGGGTTCCAGGGGCACCAAGGCCCGGGCAGCTCCAGGGCTCAGAGCATCCTCCAGGCCTTGGCCTGGCCTTGGCTGGGGAGCCTCCAGCTTTCCCAGTTCCTGGCCTCAGAATCTGGTGGGACTTTTGCCTTTTTAAACACAGCACAAGCTGATAGGGGGAGTCCCACCACCGAGAAGGCACGGGCTTTAACTACAGGTGTTCACTGGGAGTCTACTTTACGCTGAGGACTGTCGCAGTGTTGGTGAGGAAAGCCACACCCAACCCTGGCCCTGAGGAGCCTGTAACTCAGTGTAAGGGACAGAGGAACACACAAATGTCACATAGAATCGACACCATGGTGAGTCCCACAGGGATGGTGGGTGCCTCCAGGAAGGCAACCTTGACAGAGCGGCCGCAGAGGGCTCTCTGAGGAGGAGGCCTCTCCACTGAGACCTGAAGGCTCAGAAGCAGCAGCGTGTGCAGAGAAGAAGCCACAGCCGCAGGCAGTCACACGCATGTGCCAGGGCATCAGCAGAGCCAGGTCACACAGGTCAACACTTCATTCTGCAAAGGGCGTCCCCACCTGCCTTCTTGCGGTGATCTTGTGGGGAATGTGTTTTTTTGGTTTGATTTGGTTTTTGAGATGGAGTCTTGCTCTGTTGCCCAGGCTGGAGTGCAGTGGAGTGATCTCAGCTCACTGCAACCTCCACCTCCCGAGTTCAAGCAATCCTCCTGCCTCAGCCTCCTGAGTAGCTGGAATTACAGGCGCGTGCCACCACTCCCGGCTAATATTTCGTATTTTTGATAGAGACGGGTTTCACCATGTTGGCCAGGCTAGTCTTGAACTCCTGACCTCAGGTGATCCACCCACCTTGGCCTCCCAAAGTGCTGGGATTACAGGCATGAGCCACTGCTTCGGGCTGGGAACGTGTTTTTAATCCCCATTTTACAGATAAGAAAAGTCAAGGCTCTGGGAGGTGAAATGACCCCCACAAAGCTCAGCACTGGACCCACTCCCAGGAGTGTGTCACTCTACATGCAACCAGCGCACTCTCTCCAAGGACCCCAGGCCTAGTCCAAAAGGGAGTTTCTCTTCCTCCTGGTTGGCCACTTGGAGAAGCACCAGCTCAGCCAGGCCATGGCTGGGAGAAGGACAAGCGTGTCCGGCCACCTCCTCTCTCTGGGGCAACCGCAGCAGCCCCTGGCCAGCCTCCCTGTGTCTGCTCAAACCTGACCCACAGCAATGGGGAGGGTTTTCTCCAAACAGAAGCGCCACTGGCCACATAATTGAGCTGAACAGAGGAGTCGGCCCCTCTCTGCACTCATACACTAGGGGAACCTGGCCAAATTGTGTCCCCTGTTTCCTATACTAGGGAACAAACTACCACAAACTCCACAGCTTCACACAACCCTCATGAGCTCACAGCTATGCAGGCCGAAAGCCTGACCTCAGCACAGCTGTGTCTCACCCAGGGTCTCAACAAGGCTAAAATGAACGAGGTACGGTAGCTCATGCCTGGAATCCCAGCACTTTGGGAGGCTGAGGTGGGAGGATCACTTGATCCCAGAAGTTCAAGACCAGCCTGGGCAACACAGCAAGACCCCACCTCTACAAAAAATAAAAAATTAGCCAGGCATGATGATGCATGCCTGTGGTCCCAGCTACTCGGGAAGCTGAGCCATGAGAGGATGGCTGGAGCCCAGGAAGTGGAGGCTGCAGTGAGCTATGGTCACACCACTGCCCTCCAGCCTGGGCGACAGAGCCAGACACTGTCCCTAAATCAATCAATCAGTAAATCAGAGGATGATGATGATGATGATGATGACGACAAATGAAGACTAAAATCAAGGTGTCTTCCCACCGCGTTCTCATCTGGAGCTCAGGAGCCTGTTCCAGCCTCAGCTGAGGCCGAATCCACGTCCTCCGGGTGTGGGACTGAGGCTCGCCTTCTTGCTGTCCAGAGCCTCCCTTGGCTGCGAAGGTGCCAGCACTCTTTGTCATGTGGCCTCTCCATCTTCAAGGCCAGCAGTGCAGAAGCTCTGACATGCCAAATGCTCGCACACTTTGAATCTCTCCCACCATGAGAAGCCCAGTCCCTTCTGGGCTCACCTGAAGACCAGCCATCCTTTTTTGTCTCAGACGGGGTCTCGGTCTGTCATGCAGGCTGAGTGCAGTGGCACAGTCATCGCTCACTGCAGCCTTGTCTTCCTGGGTTCAAGAGATCCTCCTGCTTCAACCTCCTGAATTTCTGGTACTACAGGTGTGCACTACTATGCCTGGCTAATTTTAAAATATTTTTGTAGAGATAGGGGTCTTGCCATTTGCCCAGGCTGGCCTCAAACTCCTGAGCTCAGGCAATCCCACTGCCTCGGCCTCCCAAAGTGCTGGGACTCCAGGTACGCCCCACCACCCCCGGCCTAATCATCCTCTCCTAAGGGCAACTGATTGGGATCTTAATTACATTTGCAAAACGCCTTCACAGCAGCACCTAGCTTTGTATCTGATTAAATAACTGAGAGCAGGATGTGTCCACCAGGGGCGGAAATGTGGAGGCCATGTCAGCATTCTGCCCAGCATGTCCCCCTCTGAGGAGATGCTAGCCCCCCAAGACCTGCCCTCCTTCCTAACCTGCTTTGCAAATATAAAAAAGCCAGATGCAAGCTTCCACAGTCAGCGAATAACAACCCCCGACACACATCACTTTGCATCTCTATGGAACTCCCCTCATTTCTTTCTTTTTTTTTTTTGAGATTAAGACGCAGTGCAGTGGCGCAATCGTGGCTCACCTCAGCCTCTGCCTCCCAGGTTCAAGCGATTCTCCTGCCTCAGCCTGCTTGAATAGCTGGGATTACAGGTGCGTGCCACCATGCCTGGCTAATTTTTGTATTTTTAGTAGAGATGGGGTTTTACCATGTTGGCCAGGCTGGTCTCAAACTCCTGACCTCATGATCCGCACGCCTCGGCCTCCCAAAGTGCTGGGATTACAGGTGTGACCACCGCGCCCGGCCCCCTCATTTCTTTTGAGGTGTAGGAGAAAGCAAGTCCCAGCATTTAGAACCCTCCAGAGCTCTCAGCAGCCATGAAGCTCCAGACCGGCTGGAAAGGGTCTCTCCTGCTCCAGCACGCACTCAGGCCCTCGGAACAACCGTTACACAACCCAAGCAGAACCTTCTCTAAGGCCTAATTTTTTAATTTTTGAGACAGAGTCTCCCTCTGTTGCCCAGGCTGGAGTGCAGTGGTGCTAACACGGCTACTGCATCCTTGACCTCCGAGGCTCAAGCAATCCTCCCACCTCAGCCTCCCGAGTAGCTGGGACAACAGAGCCACCAGCATACACAGCTAATTTTTCATTTTCTGTAGAGATGGGATTTCACCATGTTGGCCAGGCTGCTCTCAAACTCCTGGGTTCAAGTGATTGTCCCACTTTGGCCTCCCAAAGTGCTGGGATTACAGGCATGAGTCACCGCACCTGGCCAGTATTTTTAAATTATAATATATGGCCAGGCGCCGTGGCTCATGCCTGTAATCCCAGCACTTTGGGAGGCCGAGGTGGGCAGATCATTTGAGGTCAGAAGTTCAAGTCCAGCCTGGTCAACATGGTAAAACTCTGTTTCTGCTAAAAATACAAAAGTTAGCTGGGCGTGGTGGCATATGCCTATAGTCCCAGATACTCAGGAGGGTGAGGCAGGAGAATTGGTTGAATCCAGGAGGCGGAGGTTGCAGCAAGCCAAGATCGAACCATTGCATTCCAGCCTGGGGGACAGAGCAAGATTCTGTCTCAAAAAATTAAATAAACAATAAATGTTTAATGATCTCCGAGTTTGCTCAGGCTGCCATAACAAAGCTACAGATGTATTTCCTTACACCAGAATCAAAGTGTCAGCACATTTGCTTCCCCAGTGGCCTCACTCTGTGGCTTGCACATACCACCTTCTCCCTATGTCCTCACGTGCCTGTGTCCTAATCCAATAGGACCGATGTCCTTACGATCTCTTCTCACAGGGACACAGGTCCTATTGGATAAGGGCCTGCCCTAATGACCTCATTTAACTTCAGCTGCCTCTTTAAAGGCCCTGCCTCCAAATGCAGTCACACGCTGAGGGCCTGAGGTTGATGACTTCAGCACAGAATTGGTGGGGCGTGGGGACATAGTTCAGCCCATGACACACAACTCCTTGTTGGAAACAGATGCTCAGTTCCGCAAAGAAAAATCTAACTACGCCCTTGCCCATTCCGCCGTCTCTGTCTCACTCTTCCCT
Organism: Leontopithecus rosalia; assembly: GCA_028533165.1. Taxonomy (NCBI): domain Eukaryota; kingdom Metazoa; phylum Chordata; class Mammalia; order Primates; family Cebidae; genus Leontopithecus; species Leontopithecus rosalia. Next base: position 25,639,682 of record CM052648.1, on the reverse strand, counting down.
ACTTTTACTTTGCTCTCTCCGGCCTCTAGGCTGGAGGAAGCAATTACAGATCTTGCAGAGAGGAACAGCTCTCACTGCTCTCTTGCATGCACGCTTACACTTACTTAACCTTTAGAATTCTGACCAAAGCTTGAAGCCTTTCTTTTTCCTGCACTGCTGAGAGACTAGGTTGATTTATTTCTGGAACCACGTGGGTCTCGGCTGGAGACCACCCCAGAGGGGAGTGGGTCCTATGTGGGTCACCAATTTGTTGGAAACAGATGCTTCGTGCTGCAAAGAAAAATTAGCAGTCAGACAAAGGATCTTTCAGCAATGCAATTTTTGCTTCCTGGACTGTAGGAAGGGTACTCTTGCTAGCCATCTTGCCATGAGAGTACAATGAATAAAGGAAAAGCAGACATATTTATTCCTTATGCATTTGGGGTCATCCTCACTGCTGTGTCTGATCTCCGTTGGCTGGAGCCAGACCTCACAATCTAAACTAAAACCTGATTGGCTAACAACTTAAAACTTTTCTAAACAGGTAAAAGCAGTGGAGAGCTGGGACATGCTTGTGAGCACGTCCAGCACAGATATCTTAGTTAAAGTACAAGGACATAGAATGTACTAGGTGCCTATAAGCATGGCGTGTCTAACAGCTACAGAGGACAGGGCTTAACAAGGTTATTAGCACATTTATTATTGAACAAGAAAGAAAACTTTAAATGTTTTTATTTCCCACATCCTCATTGTTACAGAAATCTCTAAGGTGCATACAAATGTTCAATTCTTATTACCAGCGACTCTCCAATAGCTGCCATAGAGGGAGCTCATGAGCAGGCCATAGAGGCAGAAAGGTTTCCATTACACACCAGCATTGAACGCTAAGGACCCTCCTTTTTCAAGGAGGAAAAAAATGGTTTTTTGTCATTAACACATTAAAAGAACTCACAGACTCAGTTTCACAACTTTAACCATGAGTCACAAGTTAGCACAGGACACAAAAACCCACTGGGCAGCTGCAGCAGCTCCAGAAACACAGAGCTCCGAGAGCCAGGAGACCTCAAGGGGCTGCCCTCTGCTCTGGCCACACAAGATGCATTTCGGGAGTGATTTTCACTCAGGGATTGCAAACAAGGTCAACATAGAGGACCCTGCCCACGATGGAAAAGACACACAATGCACGCACATGGTGAGGATGAGACCCAGGGCCCTCCGAAGCCCATGGTCAGGAGGGGCTGGAGGGGCCCTCGAGGTGACCAACCCAGAATCTTGGAACCCGTGATCAAGTGACATATGCTGCTAATGCTGAAGGTAGCAGGATCCTCAAGGCAAACAGACCCACATAGGCAAGAAGCGAAAATGAGAGGCCCAGATTCCCCGTGTCTACCACCCAGCAGAGAGCCCGCCAGGCCACCGAAGCTGCTTCCCCCAGAAATACAGCGGCCAGGCTCCAGTCAGAGGCACATGTCAAAACCACACACACGGGGCACGTGTACATGTGGTATATGCCACATGTCACACACATACACCAAACATCATACACGCCACACACATCACATGGCACACAGCACATATCACATTCATACACCACACACACCATACACACATATCACACACATTATACACACATACACCACACACAGCATACACACATATCACACATATACACCACAGGCCACACACCACATATCACACACACACACCACACACACTATACAGCACACATTACATGCACATGCACCACACACATATACCACACACATACCATTAGCACACACATACTATACATACACCACACATGCCACACACACCATGTGCCACATGACATGTCACACACACATACCATGTACCACACACATCGTACACCACACACACCACACACATCACACACCATGCACATCAAACACACATGCCACACACTATATACCATACATACCACAGATACACACAACACCCCACATATCACACACACACACACATACACAACCCTTCTCTTGCTGCATGAGGCCACCCTCATGGAAGGTGGGACCTGCGGGCACAGAGAGCCCATGAGATCCACTTCTGAGGCCACACACACAGCCCCACAGGCTGGAGCCTCAGCCCCACATCCATGTAGCATGTAGCATGTGTGTGTGTGTGTGTGTGTGTGTGTGTGTGTGTGTGTGGTTTCTGACATGTTGTGCCTCTGACTGGAGCTGGGCAGCTGTATTTCTGGGGGAGGCAACTTTGGTGGCCCCACGGTCTCGCTGCTTGGTTGCAGACACCAGGAACCTGATCCTCGCAAGAGGATCAGATCCAGTAGTGGACGATACTCAGAGAATCCATTTACTTCCAAAGAAGGTTTGCAGACTCAAGAGAGCCCAGATACAGGAAGGATGGTTCGCCCAATGAAACACACAGCAGACGGGGTACGGTGGCTCACGCCTGTGACCCCAGCACTTTGGGAGGCCAAGGCAGGCGGATCACAAGGTCAAGAGATAGAGATTATCCTGGCCAACATGGTGAAACCCCATCTCTACTAAAAATACAAAAATTAGTTGGGTGTGGTGGCGCAGGCTTGTAGTCCCAGCTACTCGGGAGGCTGAGGCAGGAGAATCGCTTGAACCCAGGAGGCGGAGGTTGCAGTGAGCAGAGATCGTGCCACTGCACTCCAGCCTGGACGACAGAGCAAGACTCCGTCTCAGGAAAAAAAAAAAAAAAAAAAAAAACAGCAAGTGTTCAAAAGAAAAAGTCCCCAGATCATCAAGTGTCCTGGGCTCACTGTTTAAGACAGAAAGGGGAAGCTCTCCTCTGCCATCATCATATTGGCAAAAGTTGCCAAACATCTGCAGACACTCAGCACCAAAAGGCAGGGCTGTCAGGGGAGCCAGTGGCCTCTGCCAGGGCTCCAGGTATCCCTTCCTTGGGAGCCCACAGCCAGACATGTGGCCCTTTGTGCTGTCACTGTGGTTTGGTGATGATCCATCTCTACTGCAAGCTGCCACGTTCTCCTCCTTCCTGAGGGTGGGGTGTGATGGCCACACTTACTCAGCTGGAAGGAGGGCAACTTGTCAGTTTTGATTTCACGAAGACCAAGAAAGAAAAGCTGTGAGATGCTGTGTCTGGGCAAAGGGATATCACTATTCACTCAGCAAATACTCGCTCGTCGCCCAGATGCCAGGAGCACTGGGAGGACCCGGAGAGAGTGTGCCTGGAGGGGAGGCTCTGGACGGGCTGGATTTCCCACCAGTGGATCGGAGGCAGTTGGGGATTCTAGACGTCACCTCCTGGACTGCCTGAGCTGGCAGAGCCTTTAGAGGTTATCTCACACAATTTCGCCTGCGTCTACTTGGGAAACTAAGGCCCAGAGGAAGGCAGCAATGTGCCCTTTGTCATCAAGCGAGGTAGTGGCAGGAGCAGGGTGGTGCTTGGGCCTGCCACTGTCTGGCCTAGCGAGCTGGCCACCGTGGCCCTGGGCCTCTCAGAGCAGGGCAGCATCCCCCAGGGGCTGTCAGCAGCACCCCGCTTCCCGGGAGTGAGTGGAAAGAGCTAAATTCTCACTTAGCAGCAGGACGCTTCTGGGCCTCATTACGATGGTGCAAATTAATATTTATCACATACTTATTCATCTCTGTCATTGCTAGTATTTCAAAGGGAGCACAGAGGCTTTCATTAGAACACCTGGAATGTTATTCAGATGAAATGTCAGAATGAGTGGCGTCCCTCTCCCCATCAGCAGCCCCTGTGTCCAGCTGACCCCAGAAGGTTCCCAGCACTGGGGTCCACACAGGCGTGCCGCCACTTCCAAGAGCTTGCTTGGGATTGGGGCCCATTTGTTAAAAATCTTGACTTCTGGGCCGGGCGCGGTGGCTCACGCCTGTAATCCCAGCACTTTGGGAGTGCGAGGTGGGCAGATCACAAGGTCAAGAGTTTGAGACCATCCTGGCCAAAATGGTGAAACTCTGTCTCTATTAAAAATATGAAAATTAGCTGGGCATGGTGGCAGGCGCCTGTAATCCCAGCTACTCAGGAGGCTGAGGCAGAATTGCCAAGGAGGCAGAGGTTGCAGTGAGCTGAGATTGTGCCACTGCACTCCAGCCTGGTGACAGAGGACCTGGTGGCTGCAGGACTCCATGAAGATGAGCAGCAGAGTCTCTGAGGGCAGAGGCAGGACAATGTCATCAGGAGTCCCTGCGTCCTGCTGCCCCCCTGCACCCTCACCTGGCCAGTCTCCCTGCCCCTGTCCCTCACCCCTACCTGACTCCCTCACCCCTGTCCCATTTCCTCACCCCTACCCTGATCCCTCACCCTGCCCCACTCCCTCACCCTGCCCCACTCCCTCTCTCCTGCCCTGCTCCCTCACCTCTGCTGGCCACAGGCAGCTTGTGGCTTCCCTCCCTTTCCCTCCCTCCCACCTGGAGAGCAGATCTCCTTAAGACCCACCTCCAAGCCCACCAGGTGTGCCCACCAGTGCCCCACCCTCCTACTGTCATCCAGCAAACATTTTAAGGTATCTCTTTGCCCTCTTAGGTCCATAGAACACTTTCAATATTGGGTGTTTTGTGGCAACCTAAGGGGATCAGAAGGTGGGTTCCAGTTGTGAAGAAGCAAGATTTGGAAAGCAGAGACCCCCTTGCCCAGGGGTAGCAGAGCCTGGGTCACCTGCAGCATCAACATCGGCAAACTGCCAGGAAGGGAGAGTGGAGGCTGCAGAGCAGTCGGGAGGTGGAGGCCCAGGGACGAAGCAGAGGGGTGGCTGGCAGTGGGGAAGGAGAATGGGGATGGAGGAGGGTCAGACATGGCACCCAGTGCCCAGCCTGGGTGGGTGAAATGGCACCCCTGGGGAGACAGTAGGCTCAGTCTGGGGTGCACTGAGGGGCCTGTTGTCTCCTCGGGGGGTGCCAGGACTAGGGATGGATGGGGGTTGCAGGAGGACACAGACAGAGGTTCAGATGAGAGAGTCGGTGTCGCGGAGACACCACCAGGAGACACCAGAATTTGAGTGGACCCAGAGAGAGGCACAGAAAGAGCCGGAGTAGCCAGGACAGGCCCCAAGCACACATGGCCGAGAGGAGGCCTAGGAGGGGCGGTCAGAAGGAAGGGGCCTCAGACAGGGAGCAGAAAGGAGGGCTCTAGACAGCAAAGGGGCACAGGGTCAGGTGAGGTGGGGAAGGGACTAAGGGGGCCCTGAAACATGTTGAGATCCTCACCCCCAGCACCTGTGAGTATGACTTTAAAACCCTTATCTGATTGAAAGCAGGAGGTGGGAGAGAGTGTTCTGGAAACCACAACATCCCCTACAAACAAAGTTCCAGTGACAACTTTGGGGCCCCCAAATCTGAAGGCTCTGGATATCTGAGGCTGGGCTCCACCCGGCCACAACAGCCTCTCCGGATACTAAGGCGCAGCTAGGGATCCCCCTGGTGATGCCCCATTTCCCTTCCCCACCTGACCTGTGCTCCCAGGTCCAGCAACAGCAGCTAGAGTAAGGCACATTCCTAGAGCTCTGCTGTTTAACCCTCACAGCGGCCCAGTGGGCAGGTGTGATGATTTGCGCATCTCCCGGGGAGGGAACCCACACAGATCAGGGAAGCACAACTTCTCCCAGCTCAGAGAGGCAGAGCCAAGCCGGCTCTCACTGGTGGCTGTGAGGTCAGACCAGCCTCCCACCGTGACACAGAACGGACCTGAGGGGACCCCTCCGTGAGGCAGGCCTGGGCTTTGGTGCCAGCCCTCTCCTGCTGTGTGGCCTGGGAGAAGCCTCTTGCCCTATCTGAGCCTCTGCATTCTCACCTGCAGAATGGGGATGCTCTGTCCTGCCTTCCAGAGCATTGCTGATATAGGAATCCAGGAGTGGAATGTGGGCAGCAGCAGAGTGCCAGTGCCCTCCAGGCCAGCCCATTCTCCTCCTGCCCTGACCCTCACCCTCCATCGCCACATTCCCCAGATAAGTCAGTCACCACGCTGAGGATGCCCTGGGGGAATATCCCCTTACCCCCCCACCAAAGCCCACCAGGTGTGTGTACCAGTGCTCCACCCTCCTGGGGCTCCACAGACACCTGGCACCCCCAACTCAGTGGGGCCCCTGGAGACAAACCCTCTTCTGTCACTGAGGCAGGACCAGTGAAAGGCCACTCCTTTGCTTTTCTACCCTCCCAAACCAGCCCCGAAGCAGCCATGGGGAGACAGCCTGCCTCATCCAAGCCCCGCAGGATAAATATGCATGGGTGGTAATCAGCAAAGCCCAGCAACTTGCATAGCAATCAGAGGGAGCATCCCCTCTCCTGGACTGCCTCTAATGGCAGCTCCCACCCTGGTTCCCCACACTGCAGCAGCAGAGGGGATAATGGGGCCTCTGGACCCCCACAAGTGCTAGACTGGTGGCCTGGCCCTCAGCCCTGGAGGCACCTGCCTCGAGAGGGCAGGATGGGCAGGGCATGCGGGTCCTCGGGCAGGGCAAGATGCCAGTGAGACACTCACCTGCCTGTCAGAACTGTTTCCCCACCAGGGCTGCATACTTGAGGCAGTGCTGGGGAAGCAGGAGAGAAACAAGGGTGTGGCCTCTCCTGGGCCTGCCATCCTGGAAGGTGTGGAGTCATGGGGGCTACAGGCAGGGACTCTGCTCGCCTCACTGAGGGGCCCTCTCTTCAGTCTGAAAAATTGGGAAGGTGCCAGGGCTCCCTTCTAAGGTCGTTTGACCTTAAGAAGGTGGGGGAGAGTGTGTTCTGGAAGCAACACCGTTCCCCACAAATGAAGCTTCTTATGACTTGCATGCTTGGCCAACCTCACGGATTCCCTGCCTTGGGCCCCTGGGGACACAGAGATGCCTGGGCATGGTCCCATCCCTTCTTGAGGGCTGGGCAGAGGGCAGGCAGGCCCTGCAAATTATCCCCGTCCTCCACCCTTCCTGGGATGCTGGTCTGCCAACATCGTGCACAGCCTGGTCCAAGGTTTCCAGCATCTCGGTAGTTCCGCAGGCAGTGCCCTTCCCCGAGGGTGTCTTAGGCCATCCCTCTGGGCAGATTCCCACTTGCTGGAGGCTGGGCTCTGCTCTTCTAATGCTTGTCCATAACAACGACACCCCTGCACATCTGCCCAGCACCTAGGAGCTGTCCAGAGTACCACCACATCCCGACCCCTCTCACCCCGGGACGGCCCCCAGTGGGCACTGGAGCAGTGGAGCTAAGAGAGGAAGGGTCTGGTGCCAGCTCCGCCCTACCCTAGATCAGAGGTGGGCAAACCCAGGACTCAAGAGAGCTGGTCCAGGCCCTGCCCACCATGAGCATCACCCAGTCACCCACTGGCACAGCACCCAACCACTCTCCTCCCCCAACCCCTGCCCACTCAGCGACCACATGAATATTCTAGCTCCTCCTCTCCCCTGACCTCATCTGTCAAGCTCTGGCATGCTGGGGAGGCCCACTGGTTCACCGGGCTCCAAAGCCCTCCCTGCAGGTGGGGACCAAGGAGCCGCCCCCAGCTGGTGCTGAAGCAGGAGGGCTATATCTCCCCTGCACCCAGAACCATGCAGCTATTTGGTCCTTAATAACAATGTCAGGAAGAGCTGTATAAAATCTCAGGGTTTTTATGGGCCAAAAGTGATCCCATGTGGGCAATTTCGTATAGTTCAATGTGATCGTAATTATTATTAAGGTGATAGGAGCCCTCTTAACAAAGCAGGCATCGTTCCAAGTTCTTTACACGTGTTCACCAGCCTTTCTGACAGCCATATCAAATGGTGGGTGATGAGGACACAGGGTTCAGAGAAGTGAGGTAACTAACTCAGGATCACCCCGCTCCTACACACCTCGTCCCGCTCCTACACACCTCACGCCACTCCTACACACCTTGCCCCGCTCCTACACACCTCGTCCCGCTCCTACACACCTCACGATAATGACACCAGACACTGACAAGGATGTAGAGGACCCAGATCGTAAGACGCTGCTGGTATGGATGTCTTGGGACAGACGCACTGGAAAAACAGCTTGGCGGTTTCTTAAAAAATCTAAACAGAGGCTGGGCATGGTGGTCACGCCTGTAATCCCAGCACTGTAGGAGGTCGAGGCAGGTGGATTACCTGAGGTCAGGAGTTTGAGACCAGCCTGGTCAACATCATGAAACCCTGTCTCTACTTAAAAACACAAAAAATTAGCCAGGTGTGGTGGTGCACACCTGTAATCCCAGCTACTCTCAAGGCTGAGGCAGAAGAATTGCTTGAACCCCCGAGGTGGAGGTTGCAATGAGCCAAGATTGCACCACTGTACTCCAGCCTGGGTAACAAGAGCAAAACTCCGTCTCAAAAGAAAAAAAAAAAAATCTAAGCATATAATTACCGTGTGATCCCGCAATTGCATTCCTGGGCACTTGTGTAACAGAAATTAAATGTCCACACAAAAACCCGTACACCAATAGCCGAGACCTGGAACCAGCTCAAATGCCCACCGATGATAGACTGGACAAGGAAAATGTGGCACATATACACCATGGAATACTACACACCCATAAAAAACAATGAGTTCGTGTCCTTTGTAGGGACTTGGATGAATCTGGAAACCATCATTCTCAGCAAACTGACACAAGAACAGAAAATCAAACACCGCATGTTCTCACTCATAGGCAGGTGTTGAACAATCAGAACACATGGACACAGGGAGAAGAGTATCACGCACTGGGGTCAGGTGGGGAGGCTAGGGGAGGGACAGCGGGGTGTGGGAGGGTAGGGAGGGATAACGTGGGGAGAAATGCTGGATATATATAAAGGGGAAGGGAGGCAGCAAACCACCTGGTTATGTATGCACCTATGCAACAGCCCTGCATGATCTGCACATGTACCCCAGAACCTAAAGTACAACGAAAAAAAAAGTACACAAATGCTGTAGCAGCTTGACTTGTAATAGCCAAAACTGGAACCAGCCCTGATGTCCTTTATTGACCAATGGCTAAAGAAACAGGAATATCCATTCCATGGGTTCCTACTCTGCAGTAAAAAGGAACTACTGACACTCCGAGAGCTAGAGGAATACAGGGAATTAGGCTGAGAGAGAAAAAGTAATCCCAAAACGTACGATACAGCACAATTCTCTGGACAGATTTTTATAATGACAAAATTTTAGAATTGGAGGACAGATTAATGGTGCCAGGGATTAGGGATATAGGAGGGGTGGGCGTGGCCATAAGAAGGCAACTCCAACTCCAGGGATTCTCGGGTGACAGACCTCCCCAGCACCGTGACAGGGGTGGTGGAGACAGGAACCTGCACCAATGATAAAGCTGTACAGAATTATACACACACACACACACACACACACACACACACAAGTACACGCAAACTGGTGAAATCCAAATAGGATTGGTGGATTGCATCAACGTCCATTTCCTGGTTATACTATTACCATCCAGGAAAACTGGGCAAAAAGTATAAAGGACCCCTTCCTATTCTTTTTTTTTTTTTTTTTTTTTTTTGCGACAGAGCCTTGCTCTGTTGCCCAGGCTGAAGGGCTGTGGTGCCATCTCAGCTCAGTGCAACCTTCAAGTGATTCTCCTGCCTCAGCCTCCCGTGTAGGTGAGATTACAGGCATTTGCCACCACACCCAGCTAATTTTTGTATTTTTAGTAGAGACAGGGTTTCACTATGTTGGCCAGGCTGGTCTTGAACTCCTGACCTTGTGATCCACCCACCCTGGCCTTCCAAAGTGCTGGGATTACAGGCATGAGCCACCCCATCCAGCCTATTACTTCTTGCCACCGTGTGTGAATCTACAATTATCTCCTTTTTTTAAAGTAACATTTTATTTGAAAATGGCCAATTAAAAAAAAAAAAGGCTGTCACAGCCCAGAGGAGCCTAATGAGACATGACAACTAAACGTTATGTGGGAGCCTGAGTGCGATCTTGGGCCAGAAAAAGGACGTTAGGTTAAAAACTAAGAAAACTGAGTAAAATGCGGGCTTTAGTTAATGAGAACGTTAGCAATGCCGGTTCAATACCTGCATCAAATGTACCATGCAAGATGTTAAAATAGGGGACTGGGGACAGAGGATACGGGAACTCTCTACACTACCATCTTCATTTCACTGCAAGTCTACAGATGTTCTAAAAATAAAGTGTATTTTTTTTTAATTTTTTGAGATGGAGTCTTGCTCTGCCTCTCAAGCTGGAGTGCAAAGGCGCGATCTCGGCTCACTGCAACCTCCGCCTCCCGGGTTCAAACGATTATCCTGCCTCACCCTCCTGAGAAGCTGGGATTACAGGCATGCACCACCATGCTCAGCTAATGTTGTGTTTTTAGTAGAGACGGGGCTTCATCATGTTGATCAGGCCGGTCTTGAACTCCTGACCTCCACCTACCTTGGCCTCCGAAGTGCTGGGATTACCGGGGTGAGCCACTGTGCCTGGCCCTATTTAAAATTTTTTGAGGATACCAAATAACTGCTTTACAAAAATGTTTGTAAGTAACTACAAAAGCTATATTGACTCCAACCCTTTGGCCCAGCACTTCCACTTCTAAATATCTGCAAAAGCAATGAGATCATATGTCCATCAAAGGCACACTAAAAAAAATTCAGTCGGGCACGGTGGCTCATGCTGTAATCCCAGCACGTTGGGAGGCTGAGGCAGGTGGATCACCTCAGGTCAAGAAGTCCGAGACCAGCCTGGCCAACACAGTGAAACCCCGTCCCTACTAAAAATACAAAAATCAGCCAGGTGTGGTGGAGCCTGCCTGTAGCCCCTGCTACTCGGGAGGCTGAGGCAGGAGAATTGCCTGAACCCAGGAGGCGGGGGTTGCGGTGAGCCGAGATCGAGCCATTGCACTCCAGCCTGGGTAACAAGAGCGAAACTCCGTCTCAAAAAAAAAAAAAAAGAAAAGAAATGAAAATTTATAACAGCTTTTTTTCAAAGTACACAAAAACTGAAACCCAGCATCCAACAATAGAAGGGACAAGTAAATTGTGGTATATTCATAATGAGTAATACAAATAAAAAGGAATCAAGCAACTGCTACTTTTGTTTTAATGGGCATATCTTGTGAGCATACCGAACAGAAGAATTCAGACAGAAATGGCTCTGGCCGGCATGATTCCAGGGACTTGAAGCTCAAGAACAGACACCGCTATATGCAGTGCCGGAAGCCAGGGCACCAGCGGCACAGGAAATGTACTGAGGGAGAAAGAACACGAGGACACCTCCACCAGGTGGCAGCCACCAGGTTGTATAGATGTTTAAAGTAGCAATAACTTTTAAAAAAGGATCACACATGTTATGGACTGAATGTGTCCCCCGAAATTTATATGTTGAAGCCTTGAAGCCAGGCAGTGGCTCATGCCTATAATCCCAGTCCTTTGGGAGGCCAAGGCAGGAGGAGCTCTTGAATCTAGGAGTTCAAGACCAGCCTGGGCAACATGGCCAAACCTTTTCTGTACAAAATTTTTTTAAAACCTTAGCCAGTGTGGTGGCACATGCCTGCGGTCCCAGCTACTCAGGAGACTGAGGTAGGAGGATTGCTTGAGCCCAGGAGGTTGAGGCTGCAGTGAGCCATGATTGCACCACTGTACTCCAGTCTGGGCAACAGAGTGAGACCCTGTCTCAAAAAAGCTTACCTCCAACGTCACAGTGCAGTATATGGAGGGGGGCCTTTGGGATACAATTAGGTTAGATGAGGATGGGACCCCTTCGATGGAATTGGTGGCCTTCTAAGAAGAGGAAGAGACACCATAACTGCCCTCTTCCTCCTCCTTCCCTTCATGCTCCGTGCCCCTCCTCCCACCTTCCTTGTGAGGACCCAGGGGCCA
>CM052648.1:25609042-25627430 GCA_028533165.1 Leontopithecus rosalia | reverse complement strand
TTATTACTTGGCCTAGGAAGGCAGACAGCCTCATGCCAATAGAATTCAGTAACCAAGGTCAGCCCATATTCGAAGGGAGGCGATTTAGACTTCCACTATTTTATTCATTTATTTATTTTTGAGACAGAGTTTCGCTCTATCACCAAGGCTGGAGTGCAGTGGCAGTATCTTGGCTCACCACAACTTCCGCCCCTCCCCCCACAACCGGGTTCAAGCGATTCTCTTGCCTCAGCCTCCCGAGTAGCTGAAATAACAGGTAAATGCCAACCTGCTTGGCTGATTTTTGTATTTTTAGTAGAGAAGGGGTTTCACCATGTTGGCCAGGCTGGTCTTGAACTTCTGAACTCAAGGATCAGAAGAGAACGCAGCAGGCACAGGCACTCAGCCTCTCAACACAGTCGTCCCCCGCCAAGTAAATACAGCAAGCAAGCAAGCGCCCATGCTTGGGAACTAAGCAAACACAGCTGTGCGCTCTCAACTCTGTGCCCGTGGAGGCCTTGGAGAAAACTCTGCACACTAACAGCAGCCAACACTTACCACATGCCGATCACTGTGCTAAGCCTTCACCTTGGCCTCTCCCTCCACAGCCTCTACACACTGCAAGTCGTAGCTTCCGCCGGTGATTTTTTAACTGCAGGTGATTGAAAGAAAGAGGTGAAGGGACCACCCACACAGCTAAAAAGCGGCAGGGCTGGAACAGCAGGGCCGGGCTGCCGCCTCTTCAAGAAGCCATGAGCCCTCCCACCCTACGGCTGGTCCCGAGCCACCTGCACAGCGCCCTGACCCCTGCATTCTGGCCCCAAGACGATCCCTGCTGCACTGGGCACTTCACGGCCACAGGGGCAGAGACCCGGACGGGCAGAGATGTGCAAGCGCCACGCTGCGGGGTGAAAGGGCCTGTCCTCATCGCTCTTCCAAAGGAAGTAAGTTTTTTTTTTTTTTTTAATCGCTTTAGCCAGAATAACCGGCGGGCACTGGGCACTTCTGGGGTCTCCTGATTCATCCCAACCCCTGGTCTCCCCGTCACCAGAGTCCACGCGATGCAATGCCAGGAACGGTTCTAATCCCTTTCCTTGGTTATCCCGAGAGCCCCCCCGACCCCCGACCCCGCGCCGCCCTTTGACTCCCAAGGGCCTGAGAGACACTGAAGCGAAATGCCCATCCAGCCTTTCGGTCACTTTCAGAACTGCGGTGTCTACACTGGCTCTTCCACCAGCCAAACCCAGAGCGCCGGCTCCCGCGCCACCCCGGGCCCCTGCTGGGGGGTAAGCGGACTCCGAAACGGCCACAGACGCGCAAGCGCCACGCTGCGGGGTGAAAGGGCCTGTCCTCATCGCTCTTCCAAAGGAAGAAAGTTTTTTAAAAAAAATCGCTTTAGCCAAAATAACTGGCGGGCCACTCGGTGAGGCTTCCGCAGCCGGACCGCCTCTCCGTTTCCCGCAGGTTAAACACAGACGCGGAGGGGAGGCGCGGCCGTGGCTCGGCGGTACCAGCGGCCAGTGTCCCTACCTTCCTTCCCACTCCACCCTCCCGCCCGGCCGCCCGCGGACCGCAGCGAGACCTGTGCCCCACGGGACCCTCCACCGGTACGCAGCCTGCAACGGCCAGTCCTGCTCCCCTCCTCTGCCGCGGCCCCGCGGGTACCCCGGGAAAGCCGGGGTCTTTCGCTTCTCTCTCGGGAACTTGTCTCTGCCGGCATTCGTTACTCACTCCAGAAGTGAGCCCCGCGCAGGGAGCGGAGCGGGCAGCAAAGCCTGTGAGGCCCCGGCCACCGACAGCTGGGTGCGCGGGGCTGCCGGGCCTGACCTCGGACGGAACCAGAACCGGGCAGTCCCCGAGACGCCTGCCCCGGCCCGCCCACGATAGGCACGTCCGCTCCGCCAGGGCCCGATGCCCTTGAGCGGCGGTGCCCGCGCCGAGCCCCGCAAAGCACCCACTCCCCGGCCGCCCCGCCCGGCGCCCGCCGGAGCCCGGCCCAGCCGCAGACTCACCCCAAGAGCCAGTCCATGGCTGCACCGGGCCGCCGCACCTGCCACCCCACGCGCTCAGCCTCAACCCCGGCGGCCGGAAGCAAACACTCGCCCGCCCGCTTGCTCCCACACGCACCTCCTGCCGTCGCGAAGTGACACGCCCGCCGCCTGCTGGGACGCGTAGTTCCCACTTTGCACACTGTGCTTCCGACCCCTCTGGCGCCTCCTGGGTCCACGGGCTGTCCCCGCGCACCTGGACGGTTCCCTCCCGCCTTTGGCGCTCTCTCCTTGCTCCAGTACTGTCCCTCACACCCTGGCTGTCCCCTCCCTCCCGGGCTGTCCCCCTGCACCCCCGGCTGTCCTCTGCCACCTTAGGCCCTCTACTCGCTCCCTGCGCTGTCCCCGCTCCGTGGGCTGCGTATCACTACGGTCTTGGCTGTCCCTCCCCCATCCTAGACTCTGAGCTCCTGCATGTCCCCATGTCCCTTGGGCATCTGCCCTCCTGGCCACTCTGTCCCGGGGCCCGGCCCACAGCAGTTACTCAGTGCCTGTCAAAGGGCTGGATTCCTCAGTCCTCCCCCTGGGGAAGATGCTCCGAGGAGCACCGAACCTGGACAGGGAGAAGGTAGAACGGGAAGAGAGTGGGGAGGGGCTGCTTCCCCCTGGCTGAAAACAGGCTGCAGGTGGGGCTGACCCTGGAGGCGATGGGGCCAGCTGGCCTGACCGGTCACTTGTCTGAAGCCCAGTGGCGTGTCACTCCACCATGCTTGTCAGACAAGTGACCTAATCAGACTGGCTGACCTTGCCCCTCCAGGGTAAACCCTGCCTGCTGCCATGTATTCAGCCAGGGGGAAGCAGCCAGGTCCCCTCCTGCCACCTGGCCTCTCTCCAGGCTGGAGAATGCTTAAGTATCAGGCAGGGCTCTCAGTTGCCATCAGCAGAATGATCTGGCCTGTAATCCCAACACTTTGGGAGGTAGAGGCAGACAGATCACGAGATCAGACCTTCGAGACCAGCCTGGTCAATATGGTGAAACCCTGTCTCTTCTAAAAATACAAAAAATTAGCTGGGTGCGCCTGTAATCCCAGCTACTCAGGAGGCTGAGGCAGGAGAATAACTTGAACCCGGGAGGCGGAGGTTGTAGTGAGCCACGTTTGAATGAATCACTGCACTCCAGCCTGGGTGACAGAGCCAGACTTGGTCTTAAAAAAAAACAAAAAAAACAAAAAAAACAAAGAAAGGTTTAAGGTGAAAAGGAATTATAACAGATCCTGGGTAGCTCACAGCATTGCCCGGAAAGCTTGAGAACTTCTAAGACTGTGCATCTAGGAACACCTCCAGTCACAGTGGCCTCCATTCTTAGTCCCTTCTCTTCGGATCTGCCCCACAGTTAAGACCAGCAAGTGAAATGTTTCAATCCCAGACCCTCCTGCAGCCGCAGGAGGCTGCGTGACACCGTTATGGTCAATAGAGTCAGAGCAGGAGTCGGCCAGGGGGGCTTCGCGTCTGCATGAGAGAATGACACTGCCGCAGAGAGGCACTTTGACTTCTGCTTCTGCAGCACAGGACACTTGGAGGCTGGGAATCAGGCGTTGGGGCTGCCTTGGTAGGAGGCATTGGCAGAAAACAAAGACCAAGGAGAGAGAAGAGCTTGGGGCATGGATGACTCCACAAAGCTGCTGCACCAGCCACGGGCTGCCTTCTCCAGAGTTCTTGATGTGTGAGAAATGCAGCCCGCACTGAAATTTCTGCTGCTCACAGCTGAGCCTCTTTCTGCTTGACATGTGAGCACAGAACTGGGACTGTAAAGGCATCCCTGCTGCAACCACAGGGCACCAGCGCCGATATCCCTGAGTGCTCTTGCTGGTGATGCCACCTCCGCTGGCCAGGACCTGTGCACACCACTTCCTACTCCAAGTTGGACAGGGGCTGCTGACCGGGAAGCCGAGGGCGTCTGCCTGCACTGCAGCTGGCAGCTTCTCCAATGCCAGTCGCACCCGGCCTGCTAAGGAGGGGTTTCTCCGGGAAGCTGAGATGCTTACATGGTAAAGAATGAAATGGCCCATTATTTTGCTGCTTTGCACAAACACCGTTCTGCCCACGCCTCCCCTTACTGCCCTTCTAACACAACTGAGCCTTATAGAGGTGAACCCCCACTCGCTCCAGGACCAGCCCTCAGCTTATCAGCAAAGGCCAGGAGGCTGGGAGGCGTCCACTCCTGCGTCGCTTTCGTGGTGTAAAGCTCATGGGTGAACATCACAAACTTGACCAGCAAAAGCTACTGGCTGGAAACAGTTTGTGGGGGCAGAAGAGAAAGGGGAACCAGGGAGGAGGTGGCTGTGATGGTCCAGTGGAAATCAAGGGGATAGGACCACATGGGAGCTGCAGAGGGGGCAGCATGAGCGGGTTCTGGGCATGAGGTAAAGGTGGAGGTGGCAGGACTGGTCAAGGGCTGCAGCATGAGCTCATGGGCAGGGGCTTGGCCTTGTCTTGCTCCATGTGGCACCCTAGGGTCTGGCCCTGAGCTTGGCACATGCCAGCCTGGCTCCATTCCCTGCAGGCCCCTCAGCGTCACCTCACATGGTACGGTTGTTTGCCTGTCTGCTGCTGTCTTCCTCACTAAGTCAGAAGCTCTCACAGGCAGGGACCATATTTTCCTTTCCGACAGCTGCATCCTGATGCCTAGAGCCAGGCGTAGCCTCAGCGGGGCCCCCTTCGTGGCTGCGGACTCACCAGGCCCATGCCAGACATGCAGACCAGGCCACAGGAAGCCCTTTAAACAGTTCTGGGTGGTGGATGGAGAGTCCTCTTCCTTCCTTTTCCCCAAACCGGGAAACTGAGGCCCGAAGATGGGAAGTCACTGCCCAGGGCCACCCAGTGCTAGGTCACCAAAGTGGCCACTCTATCCCACAGAGAAGGCAAGTCAACATCCCCCAGCCTCCTGTTCCCCAGTGGCCCTGGCTCCAGCCAAGGCCTCCACTTTAGAGAAAGGACTCGGGAGGATTACAGGACAAAACAGGAAGGGACAACGTCCCTGACAGTGACCAGACCAAGACCAGAAAACCCACCTTGGTTAGGAGGGAATCTGAAGAAATGTCTTGTTCTTTCTTTTTCTTTTTCTTTTGAGACAGAATCTCAGTCTGTTTCCCAGGCTGGAGTGCAGTGGCATGATCTTGGCTGACTGCAACTTCTGCCTCCCTGGTTCAAGCCACTCTCCTGCCTCAGCCTCTTGAGCAGCTGGGATTACAGGCGCGTACCACCACGCCCAGCTAATTTTTGTATTTTTAGTAAAGATGAGATTTCACCATGTTGGTCACGCTGGTCTTGAATTCCTGACCTCGTGATCCACCCGCCTCAGCCTCCCAAAGTGCTAGGATTACACGTATGAGCCAACTCACCTGGCCAAGAAACGTTAAACAAATGCACACACACAGTTCTACACGGCTTCCCGCTTTGGTTCAAACACTGATTCAACACGGCCCTGACTGGGAGGGCCCCGCCAACCTCAAAAACCTCATCTCCTCCCCTTGCTTCCTCCAGCTGCGCTGGCCTCCTCCGTGTATGTCTCGGACACATCACAGCTGTTCCAGCCTCTGGGCTTTTGCACGTGTTCTTCCCTCTGCCGGAACTCCGCTGCTCAGCCTTTCTTGCTATTCAGGACTTAGTGCAAATAAAACCTCCTCCGAGAGGCTGTCCTGATCCCTTAGCAAAATCTCTGTGCTGCTTTTTATGTCTCGGTGGCACTTATCACCCCCTGGCATCATACACCTATTGACTGGCAGTCCCTGCTTCCACCTGCCCCAGCAGAATGTCGTGCCCTGAGGGCAGGGACCTCTGTCTATTTCTTGCTGGCATCTAGAGCAGTGGCTGGCACACAGTAGGTGCTCAGGACATATCTGGAACAAATGAGTGATGCCATGAGCAAAGTAATGGGCCGGGCCCCTGAGGAGGCACAGGGCAGGGGGATGGGGCCAAGGCAGACACAAGCCATTCACTCACTGCCAGGCTCGACCCCGGGGGAAAGTGGGTCTTCAGAGACTGAATCTGGCTGTTTCGCAAGTAACCTGGTGTGTGTCCCAACACCGAAAAGGGTCCCCACGCTGTGAGTGCCCAGGCCCTCC
This sequence comes from Leontopithecus rosalia, assembly GCA_028533165.1. Classification (NCBI taxonomy): domain Eukaryota; kingdom Metazoa; phylum Chordata; class Mammalia; order Primates; family Cebidae; genus Leontopithecus; species Leontopithecus rosalia. The sequence continues at coordinate 25,621,339 of CM052648.1, read as the reverse complement.
CCACTGCAGGGACCCACCCAGCCACGTGGCCTAGGCTGGGAATCGAAAGAATTGGCAGTGTATCTTGGCGAGAGTCAAATCACATGGGGGGGTGCCTCTGGAAATCCATGAGTCCCCACAACAGGTAAGCTCATAAAGAGACAGATCCAGGGAGCACCCTGGCCTTCTGAAGCAGAAGTGGAGCCTTGGTGGAGGGAGCAGCTCTGCCCTCCTTCATTCCACCAGATAGAGTGCCATCCCTGCCACCAGACTCTCAGGCTCTGCACGGACTGTGCCCTTGGCCTGGGTCCTGAAGTGCTACTACCCCCCACCCAACCACAATCTCTGTCTTTTTTTCTTGAGACAGAGTCTCATTCTCACCCAGGCTGGAGTACAGTGCCGTGATCTCGGCTCACTGCAACCTCTGCCGCCTGGGTTCAAGCAATTCTCCTGGCTCAGCCTCCCGAGTAGCTGAGTTTACAGGCACCTACCACCATGCCCAGATAATTTTTGTAGCTTTAGTATAGGCAGAGTTTCACCATGTTGGCCAGGCTGGTCTTGAGCTCCACCCGCCTTGGCCTCCCAAAGTGCTGGGATTACAGGTGTGAGCCACCATGCCCAGCCATCCTTTACTTTATTATCCCTTCCTCTTCCTTCAAACTGCATGTCCATGGCTGAGCATGGTGGTTCAAGCCTGTAATCCCAGCACTTTGGGAGGCCTAGGCAGGTGGGTCACCTGATGTCAGGAGTTCAAGACCAGCCTGGCCAACATGGCGAAACCCCATCTCTACTAAATGTACAAAAATTATCTGGGCGTGGTGGCACATGCCAGTAGGCCCAGCTCCTTGGGAGGCTGAGGCATGAGAATCACTTGAACCCAGGAGGCAGAGGTTGCAGTGAGCCAAGGTCTCCCCATTGCATTCCAGCCTGGTTCCTAGCGATGGAGCGAGACTCTGTCTCAAAAAAAAAAAAAAAAAAAAAAGATTGGTTTAAACTTCCCTGTGGCAGGGACCGCTTCTGGCTCATCCGTGCCTTGTGCTGGAGACACAGGACAGCAGCGAGACCACTACAAAGTGTTTTGTGCAGGCTCCATCCTAGTGTAAAACAAGGCAGCGGGGAGGGTGCTATTCACACCCTATTTTGCAGAGGAGGAGAGTGAAGTGCAGAGAGAAGACAGGCCAGCCCTCAGTCACACAGCGAGTGTATCAGAACCAGGATGCCATGGCAGGTCTCACCTGGGCCAAAGTCCACTCACTTAACCATGTCTATTTTCCTATTTTTACTACCTACCTACCTACCTACCTACCTACCTACCTATCTATCTACCTACCTATCTATCTCTACTTACCTACCTATCTCTCTCTATTCACTTACCTACCTATCTATCTTGAGACAGAGTCTTGCTCTCTTGCTCTATCTTATCTATCTATCTATCTATATTAATTTATCAATTCATCCATCTCGAGAAAAGGTCTTGCTCTGTCACCCAGGCTGGAGAGCAGTGGTGCAATCATAGCTCACTACAGCCTCCAACCCCTGGGCTCAATCAATCCTCCCACCTCGGTCTCCTGAGTAACTGGGACCTCAGGTACATACCACTATGCCCTTTTACTTTTTAAATAATGTTAAAATTATTTAGAAACAATTATTTTAAAATAATTTGGTAGAGAGGTGTCACTACAGCCCAGGCTGGTCTCAGACTCCTGGGCTCATGTGATCTGCCCACCTCAGCCTCTCAGCCTCCCAGAGTGCTGGGATGTGAGCCACTGTGCCCAGTCACACTCCTTCTTTCATTCATTCATGCACTCAACAATTCTTTTTTTTTTAAAGACAGAGTCTTGCTCTGTCACCCAGGATGGCATGCAAGGGTACTATCTCGGCTCACTGCAACCTCTGCCTCCCGGGTTCCAGCAATTCTCCTGCCTCAGCCTCCTGAGTAGCTGGGACTATAGGCACATGCCACTACACCAGTTAATTTTTGTATTTTTAGTAGAGACGGGTTTTGCCATGTTGGTCAGGCTGGTCTCGAACTCCTGACCTCAGGTGATCCCCCAGCCTCAGCCTCCCAATGTGCTGGGATTACAGGCCTGTAATCCCAATCCAGAGGTTGCAGTGAGCCAAGATCGCGGCACTGCACTCCAGCCTGAGCAACAGAGTGAGCCGCTGTCTCAAAAAAAATAAAGAAAGAAAAAAGAAAAGAAATCTGGGAAGTTTCTGCCAAGGGAGGAGGGAAGCTGGAAGGCAGGGGGTGGGATGGGGGAGGGGATAAGAGGCAGAGAAGCAGGGAGGGAGACAGGAGTGAAATGTAGAAGGCCCAGACAGACTTCTGACAGACCAGAAATGGGAAGATAAGACAGCGACAGAGGCTGCAATGCCCCACTCGGAGGCCTTTGCTGGGCCTCAGTTGCCTTGACTGGAACACAGGAATCACAGTCACACGTCCCTGTGGCATGCTGTGACTTAACCCCTCCATGTCAGAAGCCTAGAAAAGCACCCAGAACACGCCAAAAGCTAAAACACGTTGCCATTCCTGCAAGTCGGTAGCTCTCACCCCGGCTCAGAAGCGTGCTAGAATCACCACGGGAGCATTGAAAACCCCAGGCCCGGACCCCACAGCTGGAGAGTCAGCATCAAATGGTCCAGCTTGCGCCCCTGCAGTGAACCCTCCCCACCCCAGGTGACCCTAAGGTGCAGCCAAATGGTGAGGAGAAGATTGGGGAGTGGGCAGGGGAGGGGGTAAAGTGAGACTGAGACAAAGTGATGGGGGGAGCAGTGCCCAGAAGGCCCTCTCCACTCACCGTCCCCCACCTAGGGCCATCAGGAGTCTGGGGCCTGCTGAGGAATGCAAGGAATGAAGCCAGGCCTGGCATGGCCATCTCTAGGGTCCACTCCCCCTTCACAAACTCCCAGGGGCCATTGCTGGTCCAGCCGCCTCCAAGCCCTCACTCAGTCCTCCTGGCCTGAACACCCCCTCGCAGCCCCCTCCTCGGAGCTCCAGTCCCAAACCCTTTGTCCCACTGGGTACCCTGACACTGGCCTGAGGCATCCCCCTCAGTGTACTTCTCAGTGTCTGCAGGAGGAGCAGTGGATGAACAACTGTGACCCCCAGAGCTGACAAGGGGCCTTGAGGCTGATCTCCAGCTCTGGCAGGAGGGAGGCCTGAGGAGGCTTCCCAGAGGTGCTGACCTTTAAGACAAGAGACACAGAATAAATGAAGTCAGAGCACTCCACAAAGGCCAGTGAGGCTGAGGTGCTGCAGGCAAGCGGGGAGGGGTGGGCCCGGTCAGCACTGCTGGAGGGATGGGGCCAGCCCCTCCCCATAAGGGGCTCTGGGAAATGAGAATAAGGGGAGGAATCGGCTGTCATCTCCATCACACCTGCTGTCCTCCACCTGTCACAACATGAAGGGAGATGGAGAAACCCCCACTGACCCACTGGAGGGTGCTGGGGTATCCCCGTATCCTGCCACCCACACAGTGTAGGGAGGGGCCCTGGCTCCTTCCTGCCATGCTGTGGGGAGACTCCAGCTGATCTGCTTCCTGCAGCCAGAGCCTGTTCCCTGATAATTAAACCATAAGCTGATTAGTCAAGGCAAACCTTTAGCCCTTGAAATTGTTCAGGAAAATTATAGCCTCCTTTCTGGGTGCTCTGCCCACTCTGTCAGGGTGCAGGGGTGGTGCCAGGGAAGAAGCAGAGAATGGGGGAAGTGGCCTCCTGCCACAACCATGAGGTCCTCCCCCAGCAAGGACAAACCTATGGTGCAAGGCATCTCATGGGAGTGGAGGGCAGAGACCCCCTGCCACATCATGAACTACCCCTGGACAAACCCCATATGAGGTGGGCAAGGCCTCGGCTGGCAAAGTATGAACGAGAAGACATAAACAAATGGTGAGACATACCACGTTCATGGATTGAGAGACTCAGTGTTGGGTGTGTGCACAAGCACACACGTACATACACTGACAGGCTTGTCTAACATGCAAAGGGAATTACAAAAAGTCAAGCATGGGCTGGGTGCAGTGGCTCACACCTGTAATCCCAGCACCTTGGGAGGCTGCCTTGAGCTCAGGAGTTTGAGATCAGCCTGCGCAACGTGGTGAAATCCCTTCTCTACAAAAATACAAAACAAAAACAACTGAGAACAGGATGGCCAGCATGATGAAACCCTGTCTCTACTAAAAATATAAAAAGTTAGCCAGGTGTGGTGGAATGTGCCTGTAGTCCCAGCTACTCGGGAGGCTGAGCAGGAGAATTGCTTAAACCCGGGGGGTGGAAGTTGCAGTGAGCCAAGATCTCGCCACAGTACTCTAGCCTGGGTGACGGAGCGAGAATCTGTCTCAAAAAAAAAAAAAAAGGGAAATTGCCCTGAAGTGGTCCTTCCTTCACAGGAGTCCTGATGAACAAATGAAAGCTCCCCACCTGACTGGCTACCAGAAAAATGCACATCAGACCACAGAGGAGATACCACCAGACCTGCTCTAGTTTGCAAAATGGGCCAAGGACGTACCAATGGTGCCACCCTCACCTCCTAATCTGTGAAATGGGTCACACAGGCGCAGCCACCTCCTGGGATTTCAGGGAGGCCCAGGCAGCAGCTTGGGAGCACTGGCCGGGACACAGGGCCAGCACACGCAAACCCTCCGTTCATCTTTCCTAGGAATCACCCTGAAGATGATCCAGAATCATCTTCTGAATCCAGAATAAGGACTCCCCGGGCCCAAGGTCACACCAGGCCTCCCCCTGCCTCCAAGCAGGAGTGCCCAGATGGCTCCAGAGGACAGGCTCTAAATGGGTAAAAACTGAGTCTGTTTACCCACCACCACGGGCCAGCACTCCACTGGATTTGTTGGAAAAAAATAACAATCACGTTTACATTGATGTGTCAGGAACCAGGATAAGTGTGTTAGGAGCAGAACTTCAGGGATGTCCAGGAACACCAGAAGTAGCCCCTTCTAGGGAGGAAGACACTAAGGCACAGAGAGGCTCAAGCGGCTGTCAAGATTGGAATCCAGACCAACCCAAGAACCGACCTATCTGTCTTCAATTCCTCAAAGGCCCCCTGCACTCCCCCGCCCAGAGACCTCTGCTATGCCAGCTGCCTCAGCCTCCTCTTCCCTTAGCCGAGGCCAAGTTCCTCCTTCAAGTGGCACTTCCTCCTCAGGAACAAACCTGCCCACTGTGCTCTACCCTGGGCGGGTCCCCATTAGACACTCTGGCAGCCTGGCTTACAACAGTTCAGTCAGCCAGTCAATCAACATTTACCCAGATACCTCAATACCACAATCCCTGAGAACACAGCAAGATGCAGGGCAAGACCCTGCTGTTCTACCCCTGCCCCAGTGCCCTGAGGCTAAGTTATGCCAGGAGATGAAATAAACCAACAGACCCATACGTCATAATGTAAGTAACCATCATGGGGGGGTGGAGAGAGAGGGTGACAGGGGCTGCTCCTGGACCCGTGGCAGGGAAGAAAGGTCTCCCCAAGGGAGGCCACCATCAGCAGAGGCTGCCTGGATGGAGGGAGGGAGGGTACTGTCCCCCGGGTGCAGCAAGGACAAAGGACCCCAGGTAGGACCCACCTGGAATGTTCCAGGAATGGTGACAGGAGAGGAGGGAAGGGGGCAGGCAGGAAAGTGGCCAGGTCAGCTGGGGCCTAGCAGACTTCTCTCTTGGGAAGCTAGGGAAGGGTTCCTGCCCTGACCAGCTGTGCCTGGCTCCCTCTGGCTGTGTGGGGACAACTGTGGGGACAGTGGTGAAGGAGAGAGCAGGGAGGCTGCCTCAATGGTCCAGGAGGGAGATGAGGGTGGCATGAACTAGGGAATGATGAGGAAGTGGGGTGAAGAGAAAGAAGAGTGGGAAGCGCCAGGCTATGTTCTCAGGGGGAGTCACAGGCTTTCTGGACACTTGGATGTGGAGGGGACAAGAAAGGAGTCAGGGTGATGCCAGACTCGGAGAAGCCTGTTCCTGAAACAAGATGAGGGATGGAGGTACCTATTCCCAAAATGGGGTCACTGAGGGACGACAGGGGCTGGGAGCCTCCAGTTCGGCTGTCTCTCTGCCGCTCTTTGGTGGAGGTCTGTGTTCCCTGCCCGGCTGAGCTCAGGGAGGGCTGCCTGTTGTCTGGGTTCACCCTTGGGTCACTGGGCCCTAGCACAAGGCTGGTCAAAGAATATGCACTTGGGCTGGGTATGGTGGCTGACACCCGTAATCCCAGCACTTTGGGAGGCTGAGACAGGCAGGTCACTTGAGGTCAGGAGTTTGAAACCAGCCTGGCCAACATGGTAAAACCCCGTCTCTACTAAAACTACAAAATTAGCTGGGCATGGTGGCACATGCCTGTAATCCCAGCTACTTGAGGAGTTGAGGGAAAAGAGTCCCTTGAATCTGGGAGGCAGTGGTTGTATGAGCCAAGATCGTGACACTGCACTCCAGCCTCGGTGACAGAGCAAGACTCCATCTCAAAAAAAAAAAAAAAAGAATAAGCACTTGACTCCTGTCCACAGAATGGGTGAGAACCTGAATGGACAGGAACATGGGGAGGAGAAAATAACACAAGGGGCTTAGCCCGATGATAACCAGTGGGGTTACTTTTGCAGAAGAAAAAGAAAATGTTCCAAAATCAACTAAAAAGTCTGACAGTACATAATGTTGGCAAGGAGGTGGAGCAACTAAGATCCTCAGTCACCACTGCTAGGAGCACACACAGATATGACCACCTTGGGAGGCTGGGCAGCAGCGTCCACTAAATGTGAAGCTACCCTACCCTCTGCCCTGGGCCATGCACTCCCAGGTATATTCCCTGAAGAAACGCATGCACTGGCACCCCAGGTGATGCTACAAAGAGATGGCTTACACCAGTGCTGCAGGAGACGGAGAAACACAATATTATACAGGGCTGGGTGCAGCAGCTCATGCCTATAATCCCAGCACTTTGGGAAGCTGAGGGGAGTGGATTACCTGAGGTCAGGAGTTCAAGACCAGCCTAGCCAACATAGTGAACCCCAGTCTTTACTAAAAATACAAATAAAATAAAATAAAATAAAATTAGCCAGGTATGTTGGTGTGTGCCTGTAATCTCAGTTACTCGGGAGGCTGAGGCACGAGAATCGCTTGAACTTAGGAGGCAGAGGCTACAGTGAGTCAAGACCATGCCACTGCACTCCAGCCTGGGCAACAGGCTGGAGTCTTTTTTTTTGAGATGGAGTCTTTTTTTGAGACCGGAAGATCCCATTTACATCAAGTTCAAAAGCAGGCACGATGACATTCTGTAATGCAAGCATATGCACCTCATTGGAAAAACTATCAGGAAAAGCAAGTACACAGTGACCACCAAGGTCAGGAGAGCACTCAGACTGCGGTCACGACTGACAGGGGATATTGGGGGGCTTCTGGGATGCTGTGCTCTGTCTTTACCGAGGACTTGGTGGGGAAGTGTTGTTCGCTATGCAATTCCTTGCTAAGCTTACCTGTGCATTTTATGCACCCTTCTGTGGGCATATTATAATTGACAATTATTAAAGGTTTTTGCAAAGCAGTGGAGTTAGAAGTGCTGTGTATATATATAGCATTTTAGAGTCAAATAACATGGGGGCGAGGCTGCACCAGAAGATTTTCGGGGAAGGGACGACAGAACTAACTATGGAGGCCCCTGTGGGTGGCAGGAAAGGAGGGTTCCCAGGTAGGGAGGAACAGGGGTCATCTGCGGGGAGGGCAGCGAGGGGTCTTCACCTGGGGACGAGTCTGTGGAGGGGCCAGTGCCCCACAGGGTCCTTGCCCCACAGGAAGGAAAGGGAAGGGGAGCTGGCACCCCACTCAGCCCAGGAAGGCCAGCCGCCTTCCACCTTTGGGAGTGAAGTGTGGGCATGGTGAAATCAGGCTGGGAAGCAAACTGGAAACGCTGCACAATGGCACTTTATCAGGAGTTCCCAGGACAGGGCCAGGTGCCTGGTGGCAGGTGGCAGGAGCAGGGAGGGCCCAGGACGGAGGCTCTCTAGGTAAGGACCACGCCCACCCAGTGCTCCCACCCCTCAAGGTGTCTGCTCAAAAGCTCCAGGGCAGCCTGCCTGGAATGGAAATGGCAGAGCAAGGGTGGGGAAAGCAGGAAGGGGAGCCTTCTAATCCTTGGGCTTAGCCCTTGGGGGCAGGGGAAGCCACCACAGTGATTAGGAGCCAGGCCTCCTGCATCCAAATCCAGCTCTGTAACCCAGGGCAGGTCTCCAAGCTTTCAGGCTCCTCCCTTAGGAAAGGGAGATGATAGGCCAGCAAGGTGGCTCAGGCCTGTAATCCCAGCTCTCTGGGAACCCAAGGCAGGTGATCGCAAGGTCAAGGGATCAAGACCATTCTGGCCAACATGGTGAAACCTGGTCTCTACTAAAAATAGAAAACTTAGCTGGGCATGATGGTATGCACCTGTAGTCCCAGCTACTCGGGAGGCTGAGGCAGGAGGATCACTTGAACCCAGGAGGCAGAGGTTGCAGTGAGCTGAGACAGTGCCACTGCACTCTAGCCTGGGGATAGAGCGAGATTCCATCTCAAAAAAAAAAAGAAAATGGAGATAACAGTATCACGTGTCTCTTGGGGCTGTCCAGGAGGCTAGTTCACAGAAGGCACTCAAACAGTGCCTGCTCATGTTAGTGACACAGCTACTGGAAATATAGCTATAATATTAATTATACAGCTACTAGCAACGCACCTAACAGTCTTTGAGCACTTACTATGCATCCTGCTAAATATACCTATCTATCTTCAAAACAACCCTATGAGGAGATACCATTGGCACCCCCATTTTACAGATGAGGACACCTGGGCTCAGAGAGGTGACATGACTTGTCAGGGGTCACACAGCTAGTAAGAGACAAAGCTGGCTCTGGAGGCCAAGCCCTTGACCTACACTGTGTCATATGGGTTAGGAGCTCCAGAATGGAGCCAGTGTTTGAATGCCAGATCTGCCATGTATTTGCTGTGGGACTGCTGGCCCATGCCTCAGTTTCCCCTTCTCAGAAAAAGTAAAATTATCAGGAATAAACAGCTCCAAGAAAAGGAAGCTCAAGATGGCTTTCAAAAACAAAGCTGTCCCGCTTTGCTTTTATTAAAATCAGAACCACGATGAGACCGTTTGTCACCTATCTGACAGGCAAAGGTGAGAGCGTCAGGTGACACCGGTCTATTCCAGCAGGGGGTTGAGGAAACCCTGGTGCCCTCAGGCACTGGGGGTAAGAGTGTGAGCTGGACAACCTCCCTGGCAGGGTGAAACACTACTGGCAAAGCTAACGGGACGCCTGTCATGGACCACGAGGCCACAAGCTCAGAGTCACATCAGAGATGTGTGCACAGTCACACTCAGGTGGGCACAGCCCTGTTCACAGCACAGAAAGACAACCATCCGTGGGGGCATGTGTGTGCATGGGACACTTGAGGCGGCACTCTGTCCTGAGACTGAGCTTCAGAGCAGCAAATGCAGAGCGCAGGATGGAATATAAACACAGGAAGTCCGCTGCATCTGAGTAAAAGCAAAAGGGAGGGGCGGGCACTTGGGGGAACACATATTCCAAGAAAGAAAGAAAATGAACCAGGAGTGATGATGCTATCTCTGGGAAGGGGCCTGGCAGGTGGCTGGGAAAGAGATTTGCTCGCCCCGTACATCCTTTTGCGCTGTGTGCAGTTTTTCAGTGATTATTTAGGTGAGTAGGTAATACATGCACATGGATCGAAAACGAGCTTTCTTAAAATTAAAACACAGGAGAAGAGAAATGAGGTTAATAACACCTCCTCCTCAGGGTCTCTGGGTAGAGTTACACGACCATGCTCACAATTTACAGCACACTCCTGCCTTGGCACACAGAGCTGGGACACCATGGTCCGGGGTTATTATGCTCACTACGGGATGGGAACCCAGAGCGGGAATAGGGTGCAAGGAGATGGAAACTGTCAAAAGTACCAAGTTCGGGCCAGGTGCAGTGGCTCATACCTGCAATCCCAGCACTTTGGGAGGGCGAGGTGGGTGAATCATGAGGTCAGAAGTTTGAGACCAGCCTGGCCAACATGGTGAAATCCCATTTCTACTAAAAACATAAAAAATTAGCTGGGTGTAGTAGCAGGCATCTGTAATTCTAGCTACTTGGGAGGCTGAGGCAGGAGAATCGCTTGAACCCAGGAGGTAGAGGTTACAGTGAGCTGAGATTGTGCCACTGCACTCCAGCGACAGAGACTCTGTCTCAAGAAAAAAATATATATATAGCACCAAGTTCAACATTTACCAAGCGCTTACTGTGTGCCAAGCATCGGGCTAAACATGACTCCCACATGCACACATATAATCTCCCATCCTCCCATAGCCTGGAGAGGTGGCCGCCAACACTCCCTGTAACAGGTGAGGAACCAGAGGCCTAGGGAAGTTCCATCTCTTCCCCAGGGGCTCCCAGCTAGTGGGGAAGGCTAAGGGATGTGTGTGGACTGGGCAGCCCCAGCAGGGGAAGTTCCCAGTGCCCCTCGGGAAGGTAGCGGATGGCCTCCGAGCCTGGGAATGGTCAGGACAGCACCCCAGGAGACAGGCTCAGTGAGCGGTGGCTTCTGTTGCCATCTGCCAGAGCTGGCTCCCTTGGGATGGGAACGTGTTCCCCTTCTCAGCCTACCTGACCCCCTCCAACTTTCCTGAGGGCCCAGGCAGCTGGCAGACAAGAAGCCATGGCCCCAGATGGGTGACTACGGCAGAAGGGCCCCACTTCCCTGGCCGTGACTTGGAAGGAGGCTGCTTCCTGCTGGCAGCATCTGCGAGGCTGGGCTAGGTGATGGGAGAAACAGTTGCTGGGGACATGCCTAACCAGTGTCTGGCCACGAAGTCTGGCTCACCATGAGCCAGCAGGATGAGGAGTAGGCAAGAAAGGAAAGGGAAGCCCTAAAGGAGGTAGGAACCCAGTGCCCAGAAACTACCCAGTGGGGACAGGATCCCATGGAGCTTCTGTCTACAAAGGAGTCTGGTTAAGAACCTACTGGACAGGAATCGGGCCCGTCTCAACCAAGTCAATTCGAAATCACGGGAGGGCAGCCCTGGTGGGCAGTGACACTGAAGATGCGAGGCCTGGGGTTCAAATCCTACCTCTGCCGCTTGCCTGCTGTGTGACCTTAGGCAAGTCCCAGTACCTGTCTGGGTCTTGGGTTTCTCATCTCTAAAATGGGGATGATACTAGCACCTACTTCACAGGCTGCTGTGAATTTCAAGTGAGGTAAACCAGGTAAAGTGCTGACAACCTCAGTTGGCATGAGGATGCTCCTCCATCACTGCCCCTTGTCTTCTCCACTCTCTTCTGCCCAGACTGCCACAGCAGCCTCACTGTCACCACCCCCCACGATCTGTCCCCCACACAGCAGCCTGAGCAATCTTTATAAAAGGAAAACCAGATGTCACTAAAGCCTATGATGACTTCCCATTATGCACAGAATGGAATCCACACACCCCACCTGGCTCTGTCTGGCCCTGCTGTAGCTGCCACAACCTCCATGCCTCTGATGCCACGCTGGTCTTTTTTGGCTGTTTGACTTCTTCCTTTTATGATTTATGTATTTATTTAACTGTTCTTTGCAGAGCAAGGCTACCATGCAGGCAGGGTGCACCGGGTAGCCCACAGCAGCCTGTTAGATGACCCCTGCACATCCGAGGCCACTCTGAACTCAAGGCCTTGGCACTGCCGTACCCATGACCTGTTACATGCTTTCCACTTCCTTCCAGGCCTTGCTCACATTTTCTCATCAGTCAGATGTCATCTTCTCCAGAAAGCCCTCCTCCACTCCCCAGGCTGGGTCAGATGCCTCATCTGGATTCCTATCATCCCTGTGCCTCCATCCCAGCCCCTGCCCCTCTCCGTGCCCCTCTCCACCATCCAGTCCCAACCCCTGGGTCTGGGTACGCCCCCATCCCACCCTGACCCCTGGGCCTGGGTACGCCCCCATCCCATCACCCTGACCCCTCTGCCTGGGTACACCTCCATCCCACGCTGAGCCCTCGGCCTGGGTACACCTCCATCCCACCCTGAGCCCTCTGCCTGGGTACGCCCCCATCCCACCCTGACCCCTGGGCCTGGGTACGCCCCCATCCCATCACCCTGACCCCTCTGCCTGGGTACACCTCCATCCCATGCTGAGCCCTCAGCCTGGGTATACCCCCATCCCACCCTGACCCCTTGGCCTGGGTACACCCCCATCCCACCCTGACCCCTGGGCCTGGGTACGCCCCCATCCCATCACCCTGACCCCTCTGCCTGGATACACCTCCATCCCACGCTGAGCCCTCGGCCTGGGTACACCTCCATCCCACCCTGAGCC
>CM052648.1:25578092-25608542 GCA_028533165.1 Leontopithecus rosalia | reverse complement strand
AAAAAAAAAAAAACAAAAAAACAAAAAAAGAAACATGACTGGATACAGTGCTTGACGCCTGTAATCCCAACACTTTCAGAGGCCAAGGCGGGGGGAGCACCTGAGGTGGGGAGTTTGAGACCAGCCTGCCCAACATGGCGAAACCTTGTGTCTACTAAAAATACAAAAAAATCTGGGCAAGGTGGCTCATGTCTGTAATCCCAGCACTTTGGGAGGTCAAGGAGGGCAGATCACCTGAGGTCGGGAGTTCAAGACCAGCCCAACCAACATGGAGAAACCCTGTCTCTACTAAAAATACAAAATTAGCCAGGTGTGGTGGCGCATGCCTGTAATCCCAGCTACTCGGGAGGCTGAGGCAGGAGAATTGCTTGAACCAGGGAGGTGGAGGTAGCAGTGAGCCGAGATTAGGCCATTGCACTCCAGCGTGGGCTATGAGAGTGAAACTCCGTCTCAAAAAAAAAAAAACAAACCAGGTGATGAACTATTTGCTAAGTGAATAAAAACTGAAAACATAAATCCCTGCTTCAAAGACCCACAGGGCCTTAGAAATCTATGATAACAGCTTTTCAGTTCACGAAACTGAAGCCCATAAAGAGCCAATCAGAGGCACTTGCCAGAGGGCTAGGCTGAGGGAATACAGGTTTCCCTGAAAACAGCTAACTTTTTCTCAAAGGTCTGCCAATGCAAGGAAGACTAAAATAGGCTGGGAAGGGAGCGCAAAGGGCTGGGTAACCGGGTATTAGAATTCACACAATCACGTTTTAACAGATTAATGGCATTTAACTCTTCCCAATCACGAAGCAGAGCACTGTTCACATACCCCCCACGACACTGGTGTCACAGTCCCAATTTCATAGATAAGGCATCTGAGGCTCAGTGAGAGGAGGCTCTTGAGCTAAGTCCCCTGTTGGCTCATGATGGGGCCTGGCATGAAATCAGATCTGAACTCCACACTTGTTACCCATCACCCAAGCTGCAACCCAAGCCACCAAGGCATAAGGAGCTACAGGGGGACAAGAGATGGGGTGCTCAGCCCCTAAGACGAATCTCCAGCAAGGAACTAGGTCCTGGGGGTTTTATCTATCTGGATCCTCACTGTAAGTCAAAGTCACAGAACAGGGCCGGGCACAGTGGCTCACTTCTGCAATCCCAGTACTTTGGGAGGCCGAGGCTGGGGGATCATGAGGTCAGGAGGTCAAGTCCAGCCTGACCATGGTGAAACCCTGTCTCTACTAAAAACACAAAATTAGCTGGGCGTGGTGGTATGTGCCTGTAATCTCAGCTACTCAGGAGGCTGAGGCAGGAGCATCGCTTGAACGTGGAGGTGGAGGTTACAGTGAGTCGAGATTGCGCCACTGCACTCCAGCCTGGGCAACAGGGCAACAGTCCATCTCAAAAAAAAAAAAAGCAGGAGGAACCCACACACCGTGCTCACATACCACTTTGAAAGCTGGAAGAGCTTCACTCAAAGTGTAGAAAGTAAAGGTGCCCACCAGACATCATCTTTCTTTTTTTTTTTTGAGACAGAGTTTCACTCCTTTTGCCCAGAATGGAGTGCAATGGTGTGATCTTGGCTCACTGCAAATTCTGCCTCCTAGGTTCAAGCAATTCTCCTGCCTCAGCCTCACAAGTAGCTGGGATCACAGGCATGCACCACCACACCCGACTAATTTTGCATTTTTAGTACAGATGGGATTTTACCACATTGGCCAGGCTCGTCTTGAACTCCTGACCTCAGGTGATCCATTGCTTCAGCCTCCCAAAGTGCTGGGATTACAGGTGTAAGCCACCATGCATGGCTGAAAACAGTGGTTTTGTTTTTGTTTTTTGAGACAGAGCTCTGTTGCCCAGGCTAGAATGCAGTGGTGCAATCTTGGCTGACTGCAACCTCTGCCTCCAGGGTTCTAGCAATTCTCCTGCCTTAGCCTCGTGAGTAGCTGGGATTACAGGTGTGTGCCACCACACTCAGCTAATTATTTTATTTTGAGTACAGATGGGTTTCACCATGTTGGCCAGTCTGGTCTTAAACTCCTGACCTCAGGTGATCCATCTCCTTGGCCTCCCAAAGTGCTGGGATTACAGGTGTGAGCCACTGCACCCGGCCAGAAACAGGTATTTTTAACAAAAGAACAGCAAGCTCCACCATTCCCAAACGTGCCCTTAGAGCCAGCTCCCCCGCCCGCACCAACTCACCGCCACGGCCTTCAGGGACTGTACGATGATCCAGTGGATCTCGTCGAACAGCTTGCTAGTCACCTCCTTGCCGCGGGTGCTCTCCAGGTAAAGCCGCAAGTTGCTGACTGTCCACTTGCCCCCGTGGATGTGGTTGTAGTCGTCCTGGCATCAGGAAAGCAGGTAGGCGTCCCTCAGGCTGTGCGCCCCAGAGGAGCCCAGTGGAACCCTTTCATCCCCCAAGCATTTCAGGAGTGTCCCCTAGGTGCAGGCATCCAGCAACAAGGCAGATGGGACCTCTGCCCCAGGGAGATCTGGGCGCATATTTTCTTTTTTTTTTTTTTGAGATGAAGTCTTGCTGTGTCGCCCAGGCTGGAGTGCAGTGGCTCAATCTCAGCTCACTGCAACCTCTGCCTGCTGGGTTCAAGAGATTCTCCTGCCTCAGCCTCCTGAGTAGCTGGGATTATACAGCACCTGCCACTGTGCCCAGCTAATTTTTTTTTTTTTTTTTTTTAGTAGAGACAGGGTTTCTCCATGTTGGTCAGGCTAGTCTCAAACTCCCAACCTCAGGTGATAGACCTGCCTCAGCCTCCCAAAGTGCTGGGATTACAGGCAGGAGCCAATGTGCCTGGCCATCTGAGCCTCTTATTATGTGGGTGGTTTCTTTTTTTTTGAGATGGGGTCTTGATCTGTCACCCAGGCTGGAGTGCAATGGCGCGATCTTGGCTCACTGTAACCTCCACCTCCCAGGTTCAAGCGATTCATCTGCCTCAGCCTCCCAAGTAGCTGGGATTACAGGGACCTGCCATCATGCTCAGCTAAGTTTTGTATTTTTAGTAGAGAGAGGGTTTCACCATGTTGGCCAGGCTAGTCCTGAACTCCTGACCTCAGGTGTTCTGCGTGCCTCGTCCTCCCAAAGCGCTGGGATTACAGGCATGAGCCACCGGGACCGGACTTATATGGGTATTTGTAAATGCTCATCTCCCTAATACTCTCAACATTAATCATTTATGCCTCACAGCAAGACTGTGGAGTGCTGCCAGGATACCCTTCAAGACCAAGACACTCATTCTTCCTGCTGAGACCCAAACTGGGAGTCCCCTTGGCTTGAGGGAGTGCCCTAACCCAGGGCTGAAGCCCTCCCTAAGGGCAGCAGCATCCCTTGTCTGGCTGAGGCCTCCACTGCAGCAAGATCACAGCTTGATTCTCCCTCTGCTGGGTCCGTTCACCTCCCTCACAGGTGTTGCCCCTGACACTGGGCCCCAGAACACCCCCTGAACACTGACTTCTCTCAGAGTCTTTCCTGGGGAAGCCAACCTAAGACACACCTGGGCTGTGCACTACAGTTTAAAAGCACCACACCCGTAATTCTCTACAACCTTGAGAAGTCACCATCATCATCCCATTTCACAGGGAAGCCCAGGCTCAGAGAAGCTGTTACTTGCCCAAGCTTTCCTCCTGGGCTGGGATGGAGTTGGGCGCCCAGCCCAAACATTCTGATGCCAGTTCTGCACCCTTTCTGTTTTGCCACCCCTGAAAATTAATTATCCATACAATGCTTGCCTTTGAAGGCAAAGAGCTAGAAAATACCGGAGTGTTTTACATTGTTGGGGGACTGCGATTTCATTTTCTAAGTATAAAGTGAGAACCATGAACTGAAACAAAACCAGCCTACTAACTGCTCAAGCAAACAGCACTGACTCAAAGCAGATTAAAGGAGAATTAGCCATATTTTAAAATAAAGTCCAGATGTGGTGGCTTATGCTTGTAATCCCAGCACTTTGGGAAGTTGAGGTGGGAGGATCACCTGAAGTCAGTAGTTCGAGACCAGCCTGGTCAAGATGGTGAAACCCTTTTATTTATTTTTTTAACTTTTTTTTTTTTTTAATAGAGACAGGGTTTCATCGTATTGGTTAGACTGGTCTTGAACTCCTGACCTCAGGTGATCCACCTGCCTCGGCCTCCCAAAGTGCTGGGATTACAGGCGTGAGCCACTGCGGGATGGTGAAACCCCTTTTTTACTAAAAAACCCTAGCCAGGTGTGGTGGCGTGCACCTGTAATCCCAGCTACTCCGGAGGCTGAGGCAGGAGAATCACTTAAACCCGGGAGGCGGCGGTAGCAGGGGAGCCAAGATCGTGCCACTGCACTCCAGCCTGGAGACAGAGCAAGATTCTGCCTAGAAAACTACTTAATAATAAATACATAAATAAAAAGCAAAATTTATAAAACTGACACTTGCTTGGTTTGATCTCAGGAAGACCTGAAGGGCAGCCACATGTGGAAGCCACTTGGCTCCAGTAAATGGTGGCCATCATCATCCCAAGGCCAGCAAGGTGAATTGCTGGCTCCTGCTGGCAGCTGTGTGGCCTGGAGGGCTGGGGAACTGCCCAAGTCACACAAGGTAAGTGATGGGCTGAAGACTGAGCCCAGCATCCTCTGACCAAACTCTTCAGTGGGTTCTTCAGAAATACATATTTCTTACCACTACTCACTTTCTTTCTCCTCAAATTATAAAAAAGACAGAGCATTCAAGACTTCTATTCAAAGAAGATTCAAATCAAAGAAAGACTTTCATAAAGAAATGAGACCTAGCTGGGTGTGGTGGCTCATGCTTATAATCCCAGCACTTTGGGAGGCTGAGGCAGGTGGATCACCTGGGGTCGGAGTTCGAGACCAGCCTGGCCAACATGGTGAAACCCAGTCTACAAAAATACAAATGTTTAGTTGGGTATGGTGGTGCACACCTGTAATCCCAGCTACTCGGGAGGCTGAGGCAGGAGAATCACTTGAACCCAGGAGGTAGAGGTTGCAATAAGCTGAGATCCTGTCACTGAACTGTAGCCTAGGTAACAAGAGTGAAACTCCAACTCAAAAAAAAAAAAAAGAAAGAAATGAGACCTTTGGGCTGGGCAAGGCGGCTCACACCTTTAATCCCAACACTTTGGGAGGCCAAAGCAAGCAGGTGGATCACCTGAGATAAGAAGTTTGAGACCAGCCTGACTAACATGGAGAAACCTCATCTCTACTAAAAATACAAAATTAGCTGGTTGTGGTGGCACACACCTGTAATCCCAGCTACTTGGGAGGCTGAGGCAGGAGAATTGCTTGAACCAGGGAGATGGAGGTTGTGGTGAGCTGAGATTGTGCCATTGCACTCCAGCCTGGGCAACAAGGGCAAAATTCCGTCTCAAGAAAGTAATAATAATAGAAAGAAAATAAAAGAAATGAGACCTTTGGTTTGTGTTGGGGTGAAATTAGAGCCCCAAACCCGAACTGAGCCCACAAGCCCCAAGTGTCTGGCCTCACTGGCCTCTCCAGCCCCTCCCAGTCTACTACCCTCACGCCGGGGCTCCGGCCACACTGGCTTCCTCTCGGCTCCTGTAATGTTCCTTCTTGCAACAGGGCCTCAGCACACACTGTACTCACTGCTATGGAACCTCCCTACCTCCTCCGGATGATCCCTGCTCATGCTTCAGATCTCGGCTCCAGCACCACTTCTGCAGGGAAGCCTTCTCCAACCACTTGACCAGGGGCTTCTTTTGTTCCATGCTCTTCTAGATGTGTGTTCCTCACTTTTAGTGCAAGCAGCTGGGTTTGTAGTTTTAGGTTCATAAGGGTGATTATTTGATGAATGTCTCCCCTGGAAGCTCTGGGAACCATGAGAGTAGGTACTAAGGTAGGCTTTGCCTATCATTGTATCCTGGGCACTCAGAATGGGATCAACTCACATAGGTGCTCAATGCATACAGATGCCCCTCAATAGGGTTATGTCCAGATAAAGCCATAGCAAGTACAAATATTGTAAGTTGAAAGTGCACTTAAGGCCAGGTACAGTGGCTCATGCCTGTAATCCCAGCACTTTAGGAGGCTGAGGTAGGCAGATCACTTGAGGTCAGGAGTTAGAGACCAGCCTGGCCAACATGGTGAAACCCTGTCTCTACTAAAAATACACAAATTAAGGGCTGGGCGCAGTAGCTCAAGCCTGTAATCCCAGCACTTTGGGAGGCCGAGGCGGGTGGATCACAAGGTCAAGAGATCGGGACCATCCTGGTCAACATGGTGAAACCCCATCTCTACTAAAAATACAAAAAATTAGCTGGCATGGTGGCGCGTGCCTGTAATCCCAGCTTCTCAGGAGGCTGAGGGAGGAGAATTGCCTAAACCCAGGAGGCAGAGGTTGCGGTGAGCTGAGATCCCGCCATTGCACTCCAGCCTGGGTAACAAGAGCGAAACTCTGTCTCAAAAAAATAAATAAATAAAATACAAAAATTAGCCTGGGTGTGATGGCAGGTGCCTGTTAGTCTCAGCTTCTCAGGAGGCTAAGTCAGCAAAATCGCTTGAACCCAGGTTAGGCAGAGGTTGTGGTGAGCCATGATCGTGCTACTGCACTCCAGTTGGGGCAACAGAGCAAGACTCCGTCTCAAAAAAAAAGGAAATGCATTGAATACACCTAACCTACTGAATATCACGGCTAGCCTTGCCTATCTAAAATATGCTGAGAACACTTATAATAGCCTGAAGTTGAACAAAATCATCAAACACAAAGCCTATTATATAATCAAGTGTGAAACAGCTCACTTAATTTATTGACTACTGTACTCAAAGCAAAAAAACAAATGGTTGCATGGGTATGGTTCCTACCGAATGCATGTCGATTTCACACCACTGAAAACGCGAATGACTGTATGCTAAGCCGGGTAAATCGGGGACTGTCATCTCATGACATTATCCCAACAGTCCTGCAAGGTAATACTATGATCTCCTTTTATTTATTTATTTATATGTTATTGTTTTTTTGAGATAGAGTTTCACTCTTGTTGCCCAGGCTGGAGTGCAGTGGCACGATCTTGGCTCACTGAAACCTCTGCCTCCTGGGTTCATGTGATTCTCCTGCCTCAGCCTCCCGAGTAGCTGGGACTAGAGGTGTGCATCACCATGCCCAGCTAATTTTTGTATTTTATTTTTTAGTAGAGACGGGGTTTCTCCATGTTGGCCAGGATGGTCTTATCTCTTGACCTCATGATCCACCTGCCTCGGCCTCCCAAAGTGGTGGGATTACAGGCATGAGCCACTGCTCCTGGTCTCTATGATCTCCTTTTATAAATGGAGAAACTGAGGCTCTGAGTTAGACTGACTTGCCCAAGGCCGCAGCACTAGAAAGGCAGGGCTTGAGCCTGCAGTCTTCTTTCTCCAGGCGCCCCCACCCACCCCTGGCATTCAGCTGATGTGCCCCAGGCCAGTCCACCTATGCCCAGAGCCTCCCAGTCCCATCAGTGTCCAGCCTTAAGCCAGGACATACCTTGAGTATCACTCCTTACCCATACTGTTCTTGAAAAAACAGAAAGAAAAAACCCCACAAAGTTGGTCCTTTTTTCTTTTTTTTTTTTGAGACGAAGTCTCCCTCTGTTGCCCAGGCTGGAGTGCAATGGCTTGATCTTGGCTCACTGCAGCCTCTGCCTCCCAGGTCCAAGCAATTCTCCTGCCTCAGCCTCCCAAGTAGCTAGGATTACAGGTGAGTGCCACCACGGTAATTTCTGTATTTTTTTAGTAGAGATGGGATGTCACCGTGTTGGTCAGGCTGGCCTTGAACTCCTGACCTCAGGTGATCCACTCACCTCAGCCTCCCGAAGTGCTGGGATAATAGGTGTGAGCCAGCACGCCCAGCCTGGAAAATCAGTCTATTTCTATAAGCACAAATGGAAAGACACACTCACCCCATGTTTCTGGATGGCAACGTTGGTGAGATGAACAAACATGTTGTCCAGCTCACTGGTACTCGGGGTGTATTTCACTGTGCAAAACCGGCAAAACCCAAGCTTATACCTAGGTGGGAATGTAGATTAATGTGAACTCCGAGGAGAAACGCAAAGAACAGACACCACGTCATTCTCTAAAAAGAGTTGCTTTTGTGTGGGTAATTTACACAACTCACATCAGCATCAAGGCTGACCGCTCTTATGTCCCTCGATCCCTCCCCTGTGCCAGGCACTGCACATGCACTGTTTTATCAAACCTCACAATGGTGCTAAGGAGGAGGAAGTTTAAGGTAAAAACACAATCAACAGGGAACCAAAACCTTAGGGAGGCTTACATGTAACAGCGCAGTGGACGGTACGTAGACACCAGAACGTACAAGCGCAGGTCGAACTTCCTCCCGCCAATTAGTAAAGGGTTGTTAATATAGAGAGAGATCACGTAGGCTTCTTTATTAGATTGAGACACAAACCTAAACATGTCAGAGAAAGTAAGAATTAGACGGTAAAAGGTGCAATACTGAAGAAGACACAATCCATGAATAAAATAACTGATAAACTGGACTCCATTCAAACTAAAAAATTAAACATTTTTGACTGGGCATGGTGGTTCATGCCTGCAATCCCAGCACTTTGGGAGGCCGAGGCAGGAGGACCACTTGAGGTCAGGGGTTTAAGACAAGCCTGGCCAACATGGTGAAACCCTGTCTCTACTAAACATACAAAAATTTAGCTGGGTATCTGGTGTGTGCCTGTAGTCCCAGCTACTCGGGAGGCTGAGGCAGAAGAATCGCTTGAACCCAGGAGGTGCAGGTTGCAGTGAACTGAGATTGAGTTACTGCACTCTAGCCTGGGTGAGAGAGTGAGACTCCATCTCAAAAATATAAAATAAAATAATGGTGGATCCATGTCACTATACATTTGTCTAAGTTCCCAGAATGAACAACACTAAGAGTAAACCCTACGGCCTTTGGATGATGATGGGTCGGTGTCTGCCAATTTTTATTTTTATATATATATATATATATATTTTTTGAGAGAGAGTCTCGCTCTGTTGCCCAGGCTGCAGTGAACTGGCATGATCTCGGCTCGCTACAACCTCTACTTCCTGGGTTCAGGCAATTCTCCTGCCTCAGCCTCCTGAGTAGCTGAGACTACAGGCACGCGCCACCACGCCCGGCTAATTTTTGTATTTTTAATAGAGAAAGAGTTTCACCATGTTGACCAGGATGGTCTCGATCTCTTGACCTCGTGATCCACCCGCCTCGGTCTCCCAAAGTGCTGGGATTACAGGTGTGAGCCACTGCGCCCGGCCCCAGTTTGCCAATTTTAACAAATGTTCCATTCTCATGGGGGATGCTTATAAGTGGGGAGGCTGTGCACGTGTTGGGGAAGGGGTATCGGGAAAAAAAATCTCTGTATCTTACTCAATTGTGTGGTAAACCTAAAACTGCTCTAAAAAATCAAGCTGCTGGGCACGGTGGCTCATGCCTGTAATCCCAGTATTTTGGGAGGCCGAGGCAGGCAGATCACAAGGTCAGGAGATCAAGACCATCCTGGCCAACATGGTGAAACCCCGTCTCTACTAAAAATACCAAAAAATTAGCTGGGCGTGGTGGTGCACACCTGTAGACCCAGCTACTCGGGAGGCTGAGGAAGGAGAATTGCTTGAACCCAGGAGGCAGAGA
The DNA here is from genome assembly GCA_028533165.1 of Leontopithecus rosalia. NCBI lineage: Eukaryota > Metazoa > Chordata > Mammalia > Primates > Cebidae > Leontopithecus > Leontopithecus rosalia. The sequence goes on along the minus strand of CM052648.1, from coordinate 25,598,928 downwards.
TTGCACTGGGCTGAGATCACACCACTGCATATAGCCTGGGCGAGAGTGCTAGACTCCGTCTAAAAAAACAAAAAAATCAAGCTACTGGAAAAAAAGTTGATGGTAAAGTCCAAAGGTGCATTTATTCAGCTGGCAATAAGCTCCTGGCCTCTCACTATGAGGGGCTGGATCGTCAGGAAGGAAATGGGGGTGAGGTGTATCCATGGAGGACACCCTCTGCCCCAGAGGACAGTGCCAGCAGCTGCAGGAAAGTCCCCAGGAGTCCACTCAGGGAATTCCTCCTTGGGCCTGACCACTGGGGGCTGGCAAAGTGTAATTAGATTTAAGCACAGCTGGGCGTGGTGGCTGACACCTGTAGTCCCAGCACTTTGGGAGGCTGAGGCAGGCAGATCACTTGAGCCTGGGAATTTGACACCAACTTGGGCAACATGGCGAAACCCAGCCTCTACAAAAAAAACAAAAAACAAAATACAAAAAATTAGTCAGGTGTACTGGTGTAAACTTATAGTCACTTTTCTCAGGAGGCTTGGGCCCAGGAGGCTGAGGTTGCAGAGAGCCATGATCCCGTCTTAAAAAACGAAAATTTGTTTTAGGCCAGGCGCAGTGGCTTACCCCCTGTAATCCCAGCATGGGAGGCCGAGGCGGGTGGATTACTTGAGGTCAGAAGTTCAAGACCAGCCTGGCCAACGTGGTGAAACCCCGTCTCTACTAAAAAATCCAGTAATTACCCAGGCACGGTGGCGGGCACCTTTGATCTCAGCTACTCGGGAGGCTGAGGTATGAGGATCGCTTGAACCTGGGAGGCGTGAGGTTGCAGTCAGCCGAGATCATGCTACTACACTCCAGCCTGGGTGACAGTGAGACTCCGTGTCAAAAACCAAAAAAAGAAACCTGTTTAAATGTACTATAAAGTGAGGTGTCTCCTGCTACCCTGGGAACTACTGACAAGTGAGTCCTCTCCCCACTGGAAAAGGATCAGACAGAAGCTTTGCCCCAGTGGCCCCCGGACACTTCTGAGCAGCTGAGATAAACAAAGACAAAGAAGAGCCAGCAGACCCAGGCCCTGGGCTTGCCCTGTGGGCCAGAGCACGCGGCCACTGCCCGGCCCCTTCCAAATGCTTCAGGCTTCACACGTGTTAACTCGCTCCATCCCCACCACACCCCCTGGTGACGGAGCTGCTGGTGTCCCCATTTTACTCGGATGGAGAATGTAAGACTGAGAGACTCTGCGGAAGAAAATACACTCAGCCAGTGCGTGTCAGACTGGGCCTCAAACCAGGACCTCAGGGCCCCCAGTCCCAGGATTTAGGCCGGTGTCTCACTGCCTCAAGAACCACCACGAATGAGCAGTTCTCACACCAACCTGTAATCAAAGAGCGGCTGCAGGCCTTGGCCCATGACCTACATGGTCTTCCTCATGACCTGCCTCAGGCAGTCTGGGACTAATCACAGAGCCCCGCCGTGATGCCACGTGGCAGATGACACACCTGCAAAACCTAGCATGGGCTGCCTGGCTCGTGGCCAAACACCGAAGAACAGGCCGGGCACCGTGGCTCACGCCTGTAATCCCAGCACTTTGGGAGGCCGAGGCAGGTGGATCACCTGACTCAGGAGTTCGAGACCAGCCTGGCCAACAGGGCGAAATCCTCTCTTTTTTTTGAGACAGAGTCTCACTCTGTCACCCAGGCTGCAGTGCAGTGGTGTGATCTTAGCTCACTGCAACCTCTGCCCCGACAGAGTTCAAGGGATTCTCTTGCCTCAGCCTCCCATGTACAGGCACCTGCCATCACACCCAGCTAAATTTCTCATGTATTTTTAGTAGAGACGGGGCTTCACCATCTTTGCCAGGCTAGTGATGAACCCCTGAATGCATGATCCACCCACCTTAGCCTCCCAAAGTGCTGGGATTACTGGTGTGAGCCACTGCGCCTGGCTGCAAAACTCCAACTCTATTAAAAAAAAAAAATTAGCCAGGCATGGTGGTGCATGCCTGCAATCCCAGCTACTCAGGAGGTCGAAGCAGAATCACTTGAACCCAGGAAGCAGAGGTTGCAGTGAGCTGAGATTGCACCACTGCACTCCAGCCTGGCAACAGAGCAAAAGTTTGTCAAACAAACAAAAAAACCCCACAGTCAGGTGCAGTGGCTCACACCTGTAATCCCAGCACTTTGGAAGGCCACGGTGGGCAGAACAGGAGGTCAATAGATAGAGAGCATCCTGGCCAACATGGTGAAACCCTGTCTCTACTAAAAATACAAAAATTAGCTGGGCATGATGGCACATGCCTGTAGTCCCAGCTGTTCAGGAGGTGGAGACAGGAGAATCGCTTGAACCTGGGAGGCGGAGATTACCGTGAGTCGAGATTGCACCACTGCATTCTAGCCTGGCGACCAGGCAAGACTCTGCCTCAAAAAAACAAAAACCCACAATCATCCCACAAAGACTACAGAACAGCAGAAAACGGTGAACTGGGACCTGGTACGCAGCGGGTGGCTGCCCACACTTACGAAGACGTCTTGCTGTCCCGGGACCACTTTTTGATCTGCGAGAGCTTGTTAATTAGAAAGATGCCCTTTCCCTGGGCCTTGCCACAAGGCTTCATGATCCAGGTGCTGGACGGGCTCTTCCGGAACTCCTCTACGAACAGGTTATAGTCAGCGGGCAGCATGTAGGTGACTGGAACAAAGTCTGCAAGGCAAAGGCACCCGGCGCTGGTGAGGGGCCAGCCCCACAGCGGCCAGCAACAGAAAGATCCTGCCCCTGCCTTTCCAGGGCCTTCAGACTTAGTGCTCCGCACCACAGCCCAGCAGCTAACAGAACCAGGGCCTCTGCTGTGCAATACTGGGTGACACAAGCTACATTCACAGAGCCTATCTAAGCACCTTACAAACCTGTATTTTTTTTTTTTTGAGATGGAGTTTTGCTCTGTTGCCCAGGCTGGAGGGCAGTGGCATGATCTCAGCTCACCACAACCTCCACCTGCTGGGTTCAAGTGATTCTCCTGCCTCAGCCTCCCAAGGCTGGGATTACACGTGTGCACCAGCACACCCAGCTAATTTTTGTATTTTTAGTAGAGACGGGGTTTTATCATGTTGACCAAGATGGTCTTGATCTCTTTTTTTTTAATTTTTATAAAGATGAGGTTTCACCACGTTGGTCAGGCTGGTCTTGAACTCCTGACCTGAGGTGATCCACCCACCTTGGCCTCCAAAGTGCTTGGATTACAGGCATGAGCCACCAGGCTCGGCCCATGGTCTCGATCTCTTGACCTCGTGATCCACCTGCCTTGGACCCCCAAAGTGCTGGGATTACAGGTGTGAGCCACCATGCCTGGCCGAAACCTGTATTTTTCAATCCCCATGGCCACCTGTGAGCTACTGTAAACCCTGTAATAATTCCCATTTAGCAGATGAGGAAACTGAGGCCAAGGGAAGTCAGTTATCAAATTCTGCCCAGGTTTGTGAAAGAATCTGAAACTATTCAGCAGTCTAGCTTTTATCCCCGGACTGGAGAGGGACACAGTGTCTTCCCTGGGTAGAGCCAGCTGGACAGTCATGAGCCCTTGTGGCAGCCTGTGGCTCAAGAAATGTTTCCCTAGGCTGAGCACTGAGGGCATTCTCTGGCTTGCACAAAGCCCATGCCAGGCAATTCCCAAGGCACTCGCAGAAACTCAAATGCCAAATGCAAACTCCTTCTGCTCCTTCATTCTGGAGACACCCGAGATGACACCCACGTGGATGTGCTCATGTGCCAAAGCCAGCAGTCACAACCTCGGCACCTCGAGCCCCGAGGAAAACATTCAGCTGTTAATTGAAAACAGGAGCTGGGGAAAAGGCACAAACCCAGATAGAGGTATTTTCCATTTTCATCTTTTTCTGCCAGAGGACTCCCTTCTTTCTCCAGCTCCTTCCTGTATCTTTTGATGTTCTTCACCATCAGATCCTTCCGGGTCAGTTCATAGTGGTTTGGAAAATGGTTGACTATCTGATCATCTGAGAGCCGATACCCAGTTTCGACACTGAACACATTTCGGATGGTTTGCACGCTCATCCTGTAAGAGATGAGCAGGACGGACGCTCGGTAGTGATGTCTGTGTGGCAGAAGTCCTTGTTCCCATCCCCACAAACATCCAGAACCCTCAGCACCCTTCCCCACTATCCCACATCCCTGATGCATCCTGGGCAGCACCTGAGCCAGGGGCTGCCTGGCCCACAGCAGCACAGAACGCGTGTCCAAGGGCAGGCTGGGACCCAAGCTGTGTGAGGGCCAGGAGCAGGAGCTCAATAAATGTTTACTGATTAGCGATAACATTGATTAATAATAACACTGTCAACAAATAAAATATAAACCTTTTTCAGACTCTGAAGTCAGGAAACTCATTTAAACAATATCTGCACCCAAATTCAGGAAAGTCAAAGACCCTTTTTTTAAAAAAATTTTTAATTTAATTTATTTATTTAGTTAGAGACAGAGTTATGCTCTTGTTGCCCAGGCTGGAGTACAATGGTGTGATCTTGGCTCACGGCAACCTCTGCCTCCTGGGTTCAAGTGATTCTCCTGCCTCAGCCTCCCGAGTAGCTGGGATTACAGGCACATGCCACCGCGCCCAGCAAATTTTTTATATTTTTAGTACAGACGGGGTTTCTCCATGTTGGCCAGGCTGGTCTCAAACTCCCAACCTCAGAGGATCTGCTCGCCTTGGCCTCCCAAAGTGCTGGGATTTCGGGCATGAGCCACCATGCCCGGCCCAAGGACCCTTTAAAAACAAAATCACAGCGGTTATATGTAAGAGCCCTGAGTCAGTACTTGAAATTCTTGCAGTTTGCTGAGAGGGCAAGTGGGGAACAACAGAGCTAAAAGGGAAATGGATTCCTTCCAAGCCTCTGAGAAAGCCACGGTCTCCCTGCCACACCCCTATCCTCACCAACCCCCCGCAAAGCAGAGAAGGGGTATGGAGGAAGGGCTGGCCCCCGCCCAGAGCCTGAGTCACAAAACATGGCAGGTGGCCCCGGCCTCTTGCACTGCAGTCCCTGTGCCCCCAGTCTACCCCCACCCCACAGCACCACCCTAGAGAGGGTGCCCAGAACCCCCAAAGAGCTGCTGTGGATTCCAGGATGGTGAGAATAAAGGGAATAAGAGAATAAAGGAGAGAGAAAGCGTTAAGGGACCCCCATTACCCCACTCTGCCAGTTAATGACACGCGGCCAGTCACATTTAGTCTGAACCTCCCTCCCCGCCTCAGCACTGGCATGTTCTGAACCAAGTCCTAGACATCACATTATTTCATCCAAAACATTTCTGTAAGATTCTCTAACAGTTCAAGACTCCATGTTCTACTATGTGACATCCTATTTTATACAATTATCAGAATTTAAAAAGCAGTATTTATTTATTTATTTATTTTTTGAGGTGGAGTTTCGCTGTTGTTACCCAGGCTGGAGTGTAATGGCACGATCTCGGCTCACCGCAACCTCTGCCTTCTGGGTTCAAGCAATTCTCCTGCCTCAGCCTCCCAAGTAGCTGGGACTACAGGCGTGCACCACCATGTCCAGCTAATTTTTGTATTTTAGTAGAGACAGGGTTTCACCTTGTTGACCAGGATGGTCTCGATCTCTTGATCTTGTGATCCACCGGCCTCGGCCTCCCAAAGCGCTGGGGTTATAGACGTTAGCCACCGCGCCCGGCCATATTTATTTATTTTTGAGACAGGGTTTTGCTCTGCCACCCAGGCCAGAGTGTCATGGCTTGATCTTGGCTCTCTGCAACCTCTGCCTCCCAGGCTCAAGTGATCCTCCTACCTCAGCCTCCCAAGTAACTGGGACTACAGGAAGGCGCCATTGTGTCTAGCGAAATTTTTATAACTTTTTTTGTAGAGATGGGGTTTTGCCATGTTGCCCAGGCTGGTCTCAAACTCCTCGACTCAACTCATCCTCCGCCTAGGCATCCCAAAGTGCTGGGATTACAAGTGTAAGCTACCATGCTTGCAACAGCAGGAACACTTCTAGAGACAAGCCCCCCTTCATCAACAATACAGAAGCCCTGAGAACAGTTCATACCCAAAACAGAATCATTGCTTGATTCTTTCATCAGTTTTCAAAATAAAGAGCTGGCCAGGCACGGAGGCTCATGTCTGTAATCCAGCACTCTGGTGGTTTTTTTTTTGAGATGGAGTCTCGCTCTGTGCCCGAACTGGAATGCAATGGTGCAATCTTGGTTCACTGCAACCTCCACCTCCCGGGTTCAAGCAATTCTCCTGCCTCAGCCTCCTGAGTAGCTGGGACTACAGGTGTGCGTAACCACACCCAGCTAATCTGTGTATTTTTAGTAACGACAGGGTTTCCCCATATTCGCCTGGCTGGGCTCGAACTCCTGACCTTGTGATCTGCCTGCCTCAGCCTCACAAAGTGCTGGCATTACCAGTGTGAGTGACCACACCCAGCTAATTTTATTGTATTTTTAGTAGAGATGGGGTTTCACTATGTTGGCCAGGCTGATCTCTCCTGACCTCATGATCTGCCTGCCTCAGTCTCCCAAAGTGTTGGGACCACAGGCGTGAGCCACCGCGCCTGGCCAAAACACTGCTTTTCTTGCCCTAGTCTAACTCACTTTCCTGTTTTTTTTTTTTTTTTTTGAGGCAGAGTCTCGCTCTGTCACCCAGGCTGGAGTGCAGTGGCTCACTGCAACTTCTGCCTCCTGGGTTCAAGCAATTCTCCTGCCTCAGCCTCCCAAGTAGCTGGGATTACAGGGGCAGGTCACCACGCCCAGATACTTTTTCTATTTTTAGTAGAGATGGGGTTTCACCGCGTTGGCCAGGCTGGTCTCGAACTCCTGACCTCAGGTGATCCACCTGCCTTGGCCTCCCAAAGTGCTGGGATTACAGGCTTGAGCCACTGTGTCCAGCCAGTCTAACTCACTTTTCTTTTTTTCTTTTTTGAGATGGAGCCTTACTCTGTTGTCCAGGCTGGAGTGCAGTGGCATGATCTCAGCTCACTGCAACCTCCACCTCCCGGGTTCAAGCAATTCTCCTGCCTCAGCCTCCCAAGTAGCTGGGATTACAGGCATGCAGCACCACACCCAGGTAATTTTTGGATTTTTCGTAGAGATAGGGTCTCACCATGTTGGCCAGGCTGGTCGCCAACTCCTGACATCAGATGATTCACCCGCCTCAGCCTCCCAAAGTGCTGGGATTACAGGCATGAGCCATTGTGCCTGGCCTGACTCACTTTTCTATTGCTGTCTGCCAGCCAGTCTGACTAGCACCCTCTTGGTATAGGACAGGGAAGCAAAAGAAGGCACCTGGACAGGTGCAGTGGCTCACACCTGTGACCCCAACATTCTGAGAGACTGAAGCAGGAGGATTGCTTGAAGCCAGGAGTTGGAGACCAGCCTGGACAACATGGTGAAACAATGACTCTACAAATAATTTTAAAAGTTAGCTGGGTGTGGTGGCACATGCCTATGGTCCTAGAAACTCAGGAGGCTGAGGTGGGAGGACGGCTTGGGCCCAGAAGGGCAAGGCTGCAGTAGGTACGATCACGCCACGGCACTCCAGCCTGGGCAATAGAGTGAGACCCAGTCTCTAGAAAACATACATGTGTTAAAAAAAATAAATAAGTAGCTGGGTACAGTGGCTCACGCCTGTAATCCCAGCACTTTGGGAGGCCAAGGTGGGTGGATCACAAGGTCAGGAGTTTGAGACCAGCCTCACCAACATGGTGACACCCCGTCTCTACTAAAAATACAAAAAATTAGCCAGGCATGTTGGTGTGTGCCTGTAATCCCAGGTACTTGGGATGCTGAGGCAGGAGAATTACTTGAACCCAGGAGGCAGAGGTTGAAGTGAGCTGATATCTTACCATTGCATTCCAGACTGGGTGACAGAGCAAAAAAAGATGCACCAAGCCTTCTTCCACAGCCTTTTTCCCTGTCCTCCGGGCCACCTCTAACACACGCTCACTGCAAGGGGAGGGCTGAGGCTCTTGTTTCTCACACAAGTTACCCACGGGGTTACTCACACTTAACTGCGCTGAAACACCCTGGGCTTCACACCACAGGCTACACACAGCGAGGTGGGAACACGCCATCACATATACTCTCACAGAGAGTCCTAAGGAAAACCGTGTGCTGGGAGACGGCACAACGACAGGAGACACTAGCTCTGCAGCCAGTCCCGAGGCGCACTCTCTGAGAGGCACTGGAACAAATAAAACCGATACACAAGCCTCAGAGAAACCACCCAGCCCTGCTTTGTGTGCTTACCAGTAAAAGTTCCAATCTTCGTTTTCTGTCACTTGGACCCATCCTCTCTTCTCAAAGTTATTGATCAGCACTGACTTCTCGATATCAGTGACCCATTTTACTTTTCCTGCCATAATCCTGGAAGAGATCAACGTATTAGAACTACAAACGTCAACGACCCACTTCCCTTTAACCCAAGGAATCCCTTAAACAGCACACAAAGTGACCTATGTTCCCCCACCCCAAACTCAATCTTACCCCAGCAGTGGTTCTCAGCCAGGGGCCATTCCATCTCCCAGGGGACACCTGGCATGGGTAGAGACAGTCTGGTTGTCTCGACTGGGGGATGCTTCTGGCATTAGGCTTGTCCAGGCCAGGGATGCCGCTCAACATTCGACTTGCACAGGTGACCCCTCTCAACCAATTATCCAGCCCCAAATGTCAACTGTGCCAAGGCTGAGAAACCCTGGTCTGGTGGGAGAGACAGGCAGCCATTAAGGCATCACCAGGGAGTGTTCAATTGCAATTGTGCCAGGAGCCACAAAGGAGGGGCACATGGGGCTCGGAGAGCCAGAGGCAGGGCAGCTGGGGAAGGCCGCCTTGAGAAGGGGACCCTCGAGCCAACTTCTGATAGGTGAATGGAGGTCGGCATAACTGTCCCATGTCCCTCCAGGCACTGCCTGTCTCCCTACTTCAAGTCACCCTCTGGAACTACAGAGTGACTGTGTTTATCTGGGCTGGGCGTAGTGGCTCACACATGTAATCCCAGCACTATGGGAGACCAAAGCGGGTAGATTGCCTGAGGTCAAGAGTTCAAGACCACTGTGGACAACATGGTGACTAAAAATACAAAAACTAGCCAGGTATGGTGGCGGGCACCTGTAATCCCAGCTAATCAGAGGCTGAGGCAGGAGAATCAGTAGAACCCAGGAGGTGGAAGTTGCAGTGAGCCAAGATCATGTATTTGAACCTGGGTGACAGAGTGAGACTCCATCTCAAAAAAAAAAAAAAAAAAAAAGACAATCTTACAGTCACACCAGTCACCAGCTCCCACCCAGGATGATGGCAAAAGAAAGAGTGTTATTTTTTAAACAACAATAAAGGCAGCATCCCTCGTTACACTTCCACATACAGTTCATCTGAAGAAGGGGTTCCAGGCAAAACCCAGCTTCAAAGCCAAGGGGCCTATGAGCCTTGAAGGCCTCTTCTGAACGGAGGCGCCTCCTCCACGGACCGGCAAGGGCTCCACTTCGGGGGCAACTTGATGGTGCAGAAAGGCATAGGATATGGAGACAGGGACCTGGACCTAACTGGCCTCAGGAAAGGGAGGAAGAAGGCATTCCCAGGATAGCACCACACAGTGCCAGCCTGTGCCTTCCACACCCTGCTGGTAAGGCCAGGAGCGTCACAGAGGTAGGACAGGGGGACAGTAACAGAATACGGGCTCTGCGGCTCAGATTTGAGGCTTAGCTCCACCACTCACTGGCTGTGTGACTTTAGGCAAGGTACTTAACCCCTCTGAATCTCCATTTCCTTGTGTAAAACAGTGATAAGAATCCTATCTAGTGTGGTGGCTCACACCTGCAATCCTAACACTTTGGGAGACCGGATCTGGCAGGTGGATCACGAGGTCAGGAGTTCGAGACCAGTCTGGCCAATATGGTGAAACCCCTGCTTCTACTAAAAATACAAAAAATTAGCTGGGTGTGGTGGTGCAAGCCTATAATCCCTGCTCTCGGGAGGCTGAGGCAGGAAAATCGTTGGAACCCAGAAGTCAGGGGTTGCAGTGAGCCAAAATCACACCATTGCACTCCAGCCTGGGCGACAAAGCAAGACTACTTCTCTTGAAAAAAAAAAAGAAGAGTAGTATCCAGCTTATGGGCTACAGTCAGGGTTAAATGAGTGAACACATGTAAAGGACTAAACAGCCCCTGGAACACAGAAAGCACTCGAGGGGCCAGGCGCAGTGGCTCACACCTGTAATCCTAGTACTTGGAGAGGCTGAGGCAGGCAGATCACTTGAACCTGGGAGGTTAAACTGCTGTGAGCCATGACGGCACCACTACACTCCAACCTGGGGGACAGAGTGAGACCTGTCTCAAAAAAAAAACCACTCAAGAGACATTCACTGTTATCATCGTCATCATCCCCGCTTCACCAGTGAGGAAGCTGAGGCTCAGTGGTTAAGAACCAGACTCAGCTGGGTGCGGTGGCTCACGCCTGTAATCCCAGCACTTTGGGAGGCCAAGGCAGGCGAATCACCTGAGGTCAGAAGTTTGAGACCAGCTTGACCAACATGGCAAAACCTCATCTCTACTAAAAATACAAAAATTAGCCAGGTATGGTGGCAGACGCCTGCAGTCCCAGCTACTCGTGAGGCTGAGCCACGAGAGCAAAACTCTGTCTCAAACAAACAGACTCAAGGGAGATCTAGTGCCCTGGTCTAAAGCCAGGGTGATGCTAAAGGGCCACCCTCTCTCCACATAGCCCATCACTTCCCTCTGTGAACCTGGCCTTCAGCAGGATGATGACAACACCCAAGTCACAGGGTCAATGAGCAATAAATGGAATTGCTCTCTGGAAGCTACAAGGTGCCATATGAATGTCAGCTGTTGGGTGATCAATCACAGTGCACGTGAAACCTCAGCAGTCACAGCAAGATGACGGTAACAGCACAGGAGCCGCACCCGAGTGTGAACTGCTCCAATATCCCTCACACCTGCAGACACAGGGCCTACGCCAATGGCTCAGGCAACTTTTTGTTTCCACTACATGATTTCAGCCTCCACAGCTCTGAATCCCTGACGAATCCTGCTAGCGGCCTGGGGACCCCGACCACTGCCATCCAGGCTGCATGGTTCACACGTTGTACTTAAAGCAAGCATGTTAGTGGGTGACCTCACACCAGCCACTGACTCCTACCTGGAGGTGACAGAAGGAAGATTAGTGACGGGACACCAGGAGGGCTGTGCGCGATTCTCACACGGTGCTTCCCCAGGCCTCAATGCTTCCAGATGTGAGACCCCAAACCCACAGAGGCGGACGGGCCAAGCATCCGCATCCACATTTCACTAAGCAAGTGAGGCAAGTGCTTTAGCCAGAGCATCAGGGGCCCTCCCAGGCCCTGCGCCTTCTCTCCCACCGTGTGGACAATGGTCACTAAGGGGCCGTCTCTGGCTGTACCTACCATAGGCACTGATGGAGCACCACTGGCAACGCCCACGTTCACCTCAGTGTCACTGATGTCACTCACACTGGCCCCTCCTTCTTCCCTACGACAAAGTTAATAGATGAAATGTACATCATATACATTCAGGAGACACTCTTTTTATTTTTTTATTTTTTTGAGATGGAGTCTCACCCTGTCGCCCAGGCTGGAGCGCAGTGGCGCGATCTCGGCTCACTGCACCCTCTGCCTCCTGGGTTCCCGCAATTCTCCTGCCTCAGCCTCCTGAGTAGCTGGGATTACAGGTGCATGCCACCACACCCGGCTAATTTTTGTACTTTTAGCAGAGATGGGATTTCACCATGTTGGCAGGTTGGTCTTGAACTCCTGACCTTGTGATCCACCTGCCTTGGCCTCCCAAAGTGCTGGGATTACAGGCATGTGAGCCACTATGCCTGTCCAGGAGACACTCTTTTTGAGTCTTCCCTGTTACAGTAAGAATTTCTGAACTGAATTACTTACTGGCTCCAGCTGGCCTTCTCAAGATGCCATGCCACTCTTCATGGTATGCACCCCTCACTCCAGCTGAGCTCAGCCCCTTCCCGCATCTGCCCAAAGCTTTCCTCCCGCCTACAAGCCTGTGTGCACTTTCTGCCCCACCTGGAACAGCCCCTCTGCACTGCCTCTTCTCCAACTCCTACCAGTCATGCAAGGCACAGTTCAAAGGCCACTTCCTCCCCAGAGAGCCATTCTCAGCCCTAGCTGGAGCTAAGCTGTCCTTCTCCCAGATCATCTATTTCCTCCTGCCATCCTTGTTGGCACTCAGAACTCCCTACCTTGCATTTCAGCCCTTTAAGTAGATTCCTCCCTTTTTTTTTTTTTTTTTTTTTGAGACGGAGTTTCGCTCTTGTTACCCAGGCTGGAGTGCAATGGCGCCATCTCGGCTCACCGCAACCTCCGCCTCCTGGGTTCAGGCAATTCTCCTGCCTCAGCCTCCTGAGTAGCTGGGATTACAGGCACGCACCACCATGCCCAGCTACTTTTTTGTATCTTTAGTAGAGACGGGGTTTCACTATGTTGACCAGGATGGTCTCGATCTCTTGACCTCGTGATCCACCCGCCTCGGCCTCCCAAAGTGCTGGGATTACAGGCTTGAGCCACCGCGCCCGGCCCCTCCTTTTTTTTTTTTTCTAAGACGGGGTTTCACCATGTTGGTCAGGCTGGTCTTGAACTCCCGACCTCAGATGATCCACCCACCTTGGCCTCCAAGTAGATTCCTTCTATAAACACAAGAGGGCAGGACTCTGAGTCACCTGTTCCCAATCTTGCATGACCTTTTGTTTCCTTTTATTGAGACAGTCTCACTCGCAGTGGTGCATCTTGGCTCACTACAACCTCTGCCTCCTGGGTTCAAGCAATTCTTTTTTTTTTTTTTTTTGAGATGGAGTCTCACTCTGTCGCCCAGGCTGGAGTGCAGTGGCACGATCTCAGCTCACTGCAACCTCCGCCTCCCAGGTTCAAGCCACTCTCCTGCCTCAGCTTCCCGAGTAGCTGGGACTAGAAGCACGTGCCACCATACCTTGCTAACTTTTGTATTTTTAGTAGAGATGGAGTTTCACCATGTTGGCCAGGCTGGTCTCAAACTCCCGACCTCAGGTAATTCACCTGCCTTGGCCTCCCAAAGTGCTGGGATTACAGGCGTGAGACACTGCGCCCTGCTGCACAGATTTCTTTCTGGGCTGCACCAAAGCCCACAGTCCATCATGCCTGACCCAAACATCCCTAGCAGAAGCCCAGGCACGGGCAAGGCCCACAGTAAATATTCAGTGCATAAGGGAGGGAGTGGGCAAATCCTCCAGACAAGCCCCTTGAACCTGACTCTTGGCTTTGGACAGTCGCTCCCAAAGAGATGTGTTACAGGTTGAGCTCTGTCCCCCACAAAGTTACGGGGAAGTCCTAAATTGTCTGAAACAAGTACACGCAGCAAAAAGACCTTTGCCTTGTAGCTTCCCCACACCCTTCCTTCCTTCCTTTTTTTTTTTTTTTGGAGATGGAGTCTTGCTTTGTCAGTCACCCAGGCTGAAGTACAATGGTACCATCTTGGCTCACTGCAACCTCTGCCTCATGGGTTCAAGCGATTCTTCTACCTCAGCCTCACAAGTAGCTGGTGCCTGCCACCACTCCCAGCTAGTTTTTGTATTTTTAGTAGAGATGGGGTTTCACCACGTTGATCAGGCTGGTCTCAAACTCCTGACCTCAAGTGATCTGTCTGCCTCAGACTCTCAAAGTGCTGGGGTTACAGCTGTGAGCCACTGCATCCGGCATCCTTCCATTTTTTTTTAAATAATACAGAAAATGTATTATGTCACATTAATAGTATCTACCAGTGATCCAGAGCTGGTAATTTCTGGGCTTGATACCATCATCAAAAACTCAAGTTCTTCCCATTTTCCATTTCGCCATCCTCAGAAAATTAGCTCTGTCCTCAGTTAAGCCCAGTCAAGATAGCTACATTTCCAGGAGAGGAAAAGCCTGTTTCTTCTTCTTCTTCTTATTTTTTGGTACAGGTGAACAGGGTTTCTTTTTATGTGAGAAAATCTTTTGAAAAAACAACAGAGCACTTTGGGAGGCCAAGGTGGGTGGATCACGAGGTCAAGAGATCGACACCATCCTGGTCAACATGGTGACCTGGTCACCTACTAAAAATACAAAAATTAGCTGGGCATGGTGGCACGTGCCTGTAGTCCCAGCTACTTGGGAGGCTGAAGCAGAAGAATTGCTTGAACCCAGAAGGTGGAGGTTGTGGTGAGCCAAGATTGTGCCATTGCACCCCAGTCTGGGTGACAACAGTGAAACTCCGTCTCAAAAAAAAAAAAAAATGGGCCATGCGCGGTGGCTCACGCCTGTAATCCCAGCACTTTGGGAGGCCGAGGCAGGTGGATCATGAGGTCAAGAGATCGAGACCATCCTGGTCAACATGATGAAACCCCGTCTCTACTAAAATGCAATAATTAGCTGGGCATGGTGGCGCACGCCTGTAGTCCCAGCTACTCGGGAGGCTGAGGCAGGAGAATCACTTGAACCCAGGAGGTGGAGGTTGTGGTGAGCCAAGATGGTGCCATTGCACTCCAGCCTGGGCAACAAGAGCGAAACTCCGTCTCAAAAAAAAAAAAAAAAAAAAAAGTAAAAAGTAGCTGGGTGTGGTACCTTATGCCTATAATTCCAGCTACTTGGGAGGCTGAAGCAGGAGAACTGCTTGAACCTGGAAGGCGGTGGTTGCATTGGGGCGAGACCACACCATTGCACTCCAGCCTGAGTGACTTTTTTTTTTTTTTGAGAAGAAGTTTCACTCTTATTGCCCAGGCTGGAGTGCAATGCTGTGATTGTGGCTCACTGCACCATCTGCCTCCTGGGTTCAAGCAATTCTTCTGCCTCAGCCTCCCGAGTAGCTGGGATTACAGGTGCATGCCACCATGCCCAGCTAATTTTGTATTTTTAGTAGAGATGGGGTTTCTCCGTGTTGGTCAGGCCGGCCAGCCAGTGTTTGTTTTAGGAATTGGTGGGTGATACAGTTTTGGTCGGTAAGAGAGATATGTATATATTTATTTATATTTATTTATTTATTTTTGAGATGGAGTCTCTGTCACTCAGGCTGGAGTGCAATGGCAAGGGGAATGAATGTATAAAACTGGCTTAGGCTAATTAGGATTTATTCTTGAGTTGGGGATATGATCACCTTCCCCGAGCAAAACTCTTGATTTTATTAACCAAGAAAAAATAATAAAAGAAAGATATGTGTCAGCTACAAGAGTCTTGACAGATCAATTGAGACAACTGATATTTAACAAGTTGAGACTCTCAAAGCACTTCCAATAATTTCCTTGACATTAGTTATTTACTAATGGTTACCAAACGGCTACTTTGTCTCATACTCTCTAATCATTTTACCTAAAAATATCATGGCATTAAAATAAACTAAATCCTTATTCTTGGATTCAGCTGCTTCCAATTATACCATAAATTCCTTATGATCACATGCAGAAATTGGAGGAAACGTTACACTCTTGATACCTTCCTTTCCTATACCAGGCAGCTAGCCTCAATGCAGAAATCACAATAAAGTTTTTTGTCAAAAGGGATGCCAAGGAAAATAGAAACAGAGCTCTTATCTTCTGAAAAAACTCAACACATTTGTTTTTTGAGATAGAGTCTCCCTCTGTTACCCAGGTTGGAATGCAATGGCACGATCTTGGTTCACTGCAACCTCCGCCTCCTAGGTTCAAGTGATTCTCCTGCCTCAGCCTCCCGAGTAGCTGGGATTACAGGCGCCTACCATGACGCCCAGCTAATTTTGTATTTTTAATAGTGGTGTGGTTTTCTTTTTTTTTTTTTGGAGACGGAGTTTCGCTGTTGTTACCCAGACTGGAGTGCAATGGCACAATCTTGGCTCACTCCAACCTCTGCCTTCTAGGTTCAAGCAATTCTCCTGCCTCAGCCTCCCGAGTAGCTGGGACTACAGGTGCGCACCACCATGCCCAGCTAATTTATATTTTTAGTAGACGGGGTTTCACCTTGTTGACCAGGATGGTCTCGATCTCTTGACCTCGTGATCCACCCGCCTCAGCCTCCCAAAGTGCTGGGATTATAGGCGTGAGCCACCGTGCCCGGCGAGGTGTGCTTTTCTCGAAGTTGGCCAGGCTGGTCTTGAACTCCTAACCTCAGGTGATCCACCAGCCTCAACCTCCCAAAGTGCTGAGATTACAGGTGTGAGCCACCGTGCCTGGCCAACATCTTTTTCTTTCTTTCTTTGCAGGCTCCCCACCTGTTTTTTCCAGGTTTCAACCACAAGCTTCCACTCTCTTATCATCATGGGGTTAGGTGGTACTAATCCTAGCCAGGGCCCTGGCTGGGCACTGAAGCTCAGGCATGCTTGCACAGAGTAAAGAATGACCTATTTGTATCATTACCAAGAACAAAAGCTACCAGTTATTAAGCACTAGCATGCATAGGCACTGGGTGGGGTAGTTTATGAGTATTCTTCTCCACTGCTCCACTGTGTCTGTTATCACTTTAGGTGATGCCAAAAGGCAGATGATACAACTTTTTTTTTAGATGGAGTTTCACTCTTGCTGCCCAGGTTAAAGTGCAATGGCATGATCTTGGCTCACTGCAACCTCCACCTTCCAGGTTCAAGTGACCCTCCTGCCTCAGCCTCCCAGGTAGCTGGGATTACAGGCATGCACCAACATGCTCAGCTAATTTTGCATTTTAAGTAGAGATGGGGTGTTTCCATGTTAGGGTGGTCTCGAACTCCTGACCTCCGGTGATCCGCTTGCCTTGGCCTTGCAGAGTGCTGGGATTACAGGCATGAACCACCACACCTGGCCAGATGATACAGTTTGACTGTATCCCAATCTCACCTTAAACTGCAATAATCCCCATGTGTCAAGAGCAGGGCAAGGTGGAGATAAACGAATTATGGGAGTGGTTTCACCCCATACTGTTCTCATGGTAGTGAGTAAGTCTCATGAGAGACCTGATGGTTTTATAAACGGGAGTTCCCCTGCACAAGCTTTCTTGCCTGCTGCCATGTATAATGTGCCTCTGCTCTTCTGCCATGATTGTGACACCCAAGTGCCATGGCTAATTTTTGTATTTTCAGTAGCAATGTAGTTTCGTCATGTTGGCCAGGCTGGTCTCGAGGTCCTGACCTCAGGGGATCCGCCTGCCTTTGGCCTCCCAAAGTGCTGGGATTACAGGCATGAGCCACTGCGTCCAGCCTATCTGCTGATTCTTACCCATGCTCAAGTTTGCAAATAATTGGTCTAGTTCATGTATTTGTTTCCTTGGTGATTATCTGTCTCTATACAAACATGTCTGAGAGCATGAATGTGGTTCTCCTTTAACTCGTGCTGAATCCCCAGCATCTAGAACAGTGTCTAGTAATAGCAAGTGCTCAATCAATATTTGATGAATGGGGCAGGGCACGGTGGCTCAAGCCTGTAATCCCAGCACTTTGGGAGGCCGAGGCGGGTGGATCACGAGGTCAAGAGATCGAGACCATCCTGGTCAACATGGTGAAACCCCGTCTCTACTAAAAATACAAAAAATTAGCTGGGCATGGTGGCACGTGCCTGTAATCCCAGCTACTCAGGAGGCTGAGGCAGGAGAATTGCTTGAATCCAGGAGGCGGAGGTTGTGGTGAGCCGAGATCGCGCCATTGCACTCCAGCCTGGGTAACAAGAGCGAAACTCCATCTCAAAAAAAAAAAAAATTTTCTGATGAATGGCCAGGCGCAGTGGCACGTGGTGCAGTGGCACCTACCTGTAGTCCCAGCTACTCCGGAGGCTGAGGTGGGAGGATCTCTTGAGCCCAGGAGTTCTGGGCTGTAGTGCACTATGCCAATTGTGTGTCTGCACTAAGTTTGGCATCAATATGGTAACCTCCCGGGAGCGGGGGACCACCAGGTTGCCTATGGAGAGGTGAACCGGCCCAGGTTGGATACGGAGCAGGTCAAAACTCCCATGCTGATCAGTAGTGGGATCACGCCTGTGAATAGCCACTGCACTCCAGCCTGGGCAACATAGCGAGACCCCAGCTCTTAAAAAATTTTTTTTTGATGAATGAACAAAAATAAACGAACTGGTGCAGTGGCTCACACCTGTAATCCTAGCACTATGGGAGGCCAAGGCGGGCAGATCACCTGAGGTCAGCAGTTTGAGACCAGCCTGACCAAAAGGGAGAAACCCAGTCTCTACTGAAAGTACAAAATTAGCTGGGCTTGATGACACATGCCTGTAATCCCAGCTACTCAGGAGACTGAGGCAGGAGAATTGCTTGAACCCAGGAGGCAGAGGTTGAGGTGAGCTGAGATATCACCACCGTTGCACTCCAGCCTGGGCAACAAGAGCAAAACTCTGTCTCAAACAATTACAATAACAACAAAAGATTTCCACAGCTTTACCAGAGGTGTGAAGTATCAGGCTGCAAGCTGAGCTGATTTCCACAGTTTGGGAATATCTGCCTGCTGGGGCAGACCTACAACCCCAGACAGACACTTTGCCACAAGGCCTTTCACTTCCCAGTTACTATAGCTCCCAACTCCCAGACAAAAGCCAAACCTAATTCGCTTGCCTGGCACAAGCAAGAGACAACGTATTCACGAGAATCATTTCACCCTTCTGTGTCCAGCCGTCAGAAAACGGTCATCTTCTCTGCCCTCATCCCCCTATCCTAGACGTTCTACCATTTTTAATGAAGTCCCAACATCTGGATTCTTTTCTAGCAAGTTTTCTTTAAAAAGGAAAAAAAATTAATCATCTTTAAAGAAAGTAGGCCAGGTGTGGTGGCTCACACCTATAATCCTAGCACTTTGGGAGGCTGAGGCGGGTGGATCACTTGAGGTCAGGAGTTCAAGACCAACTTGGCCAAGAGGGTGAAACCCTGTCTCTACTAAAAGTACAAAAACAAAGAAAAAAGTTAGCCAAGCATGGTGGTGCACACCTATAATCCTAGATATCCAGGAGGCTGAGGTGGGAGGATTGCTTGAACCGGGGAGGCAGAGGCAGAGGTTGCAAGGTTGCAGTGAGCCAAGATCGTGCCACTGCACACTCCAGCCTGGGTGACAGAGCCAGACTCCATCTCAAACACACACACACACGCACACACACACAGAGAAGAATATGGCCAGGCAGCGTGGCTCACACTTGTAATCCCAGCACTTTGGGAAGCTGAGGTGGGCAGATCAAGGGCCAGGAGATCAAGACCAGCCAGGCCAAACCCTATCTCTACTAAAAACACAAATATTATCCAGGTGTGGTGGCAGGCACCTGTAATCCTAGCTACTGGGGAGGCTGAGGCAGAAGAATAGCTTGAATCCAGAAGGGGAGGTTTGCAGTGAGCGGAGATCGTGTCACTGCACTCCAGCCTGGGCAACGCAGTGAGACTATGTCTAAAAATAAATAAAGTAATAACTATGCAAATGATGACTTCACGTTGAGCAGTGCATTCTTTTTTTTTTTTTGAGACGGAGTTTCGCTCTTGTTACCCAGGCTGGAGTGCAATGGCACGATCTCGGCTCACCGCAACCTCCGCCTCCTGGGTTCAGGCAATTCTCCTGCCTCAGCCTCCTGAGTAGCTGGGACTACAGGTGCGCACTACCATGCCCAGCTAATTTTTTGTATTTTTAGTAGAGACAGCGTTTCACCTTGTTGACCAGGATGGTCTCGAGCTCTTGACCTCGTGATCCACCTGCCTGGGCCTCCCAAAGTGCTGGGATTATAGGCGTGAGCCACCGCGCCCGGCCGAGCAGTGCATTCTATTACAGCAGTATTGTCACCGTCCATCTCCACACCCACACTGGGTGACCATGCTCCACAGTGACTGCTTACCGTTGTCTGTAATTTGAGGGCAGAGCAGGGCCCATCTTTTTGTACTGCCACAAGCTAGCATCATAATGTGCTCATCAAATCTTTCCTGAACAAAGAACCCGCCCCGCAAATGCCAAAAGGGCTAACAATGATAAGATACTTTCACTTCCAAAATTAATCCCCTATAACGCCTCAGCTTCTCCACGGAGGGGATGACTACCCTGTCCTGCCCTCTTAGCTGATGGGGAATCAGCGAGGGGAAATATTTTGGTCCAGTCACTTAGAGAGAAGACACAAGGCTCTTGTCTCCAGCCCTGAGTTCCCTCCACAGGTACACTGCGCCCTGCAGAAGATGCCGACAAAAACAACACAAATTGCAAATGAACGGGAAACGTGCAGGAACAATGAAAGTCTGGGACAACAAATAATACACAAAATGATGCAATTACAACAATCGGACGGCACGGGTAGGTCGACAGGAACTCAGCCCAGCGAGAAAGGCACGGTGGTCAGCGCGGGATTCCTGGGCGACGCGGATCCAGCGAGCAGCATCGGAACCGCATTTTCGCGGCCGCGTAGACATAGGCGCCAACGGTCGCTCGCAAACGCGCACTCTCCCGCCCGCGCGCGACCACCCCTCGGTGCCCGGGGCGGCCTGGGCGACAGGACCTCACCTGTGGGCTTGGAGCGCTGAGAGGCTCGAAGGAGCGCCTTGCAGGGTTGCCTCCAGCCGCAGACCCCGCCCAGCCTCCAGCTTCTCTCCGGCGCTCGCAGCAGGACACAGCCGGCAGCCTGGTGAACCCGCCCGCCCCGCCCCGCAATGTACTTCCGGGACGGCGCCCTGGCAACCTAAGACGCGACCGCTGGCGCTACAGCTACTTCCGGAATCGGGCTTGCCTGGGGCTTCTCTGGGCTCCTATCCTGGGAGCCCGCTATGCCCAGGACTTAGATCCTTGGAAATGCCAGGCCTCCCACCCTCGCCACCTTCGGGGCTCAGAAAGGAGACCCTCATCAGGGCGCACCGGTGGCTCACGCCTATAATCCCAGCACTTTGGGAAGCCAA
>CM052648.1:25547469-25571211 GCA_028533165.1 Leontopithecus rosalia | reverse complement strand
AGCACTTTGGGAGGCCGAGGCAGGTGGATCACGAGGTCAACAGATCGAGACCATCCTGGTCAACATGGTGAAACCCCGTCTCTACTAAAAATACAAAAAATTAGCTGGGCATGGTGGCGTGTGCCTGTAATCCCAGCTACTCAGGAGGCTGAGGCAGGAGAATTGCCTGAACCCAGGAGGTGGAGGTTGTGGTGAGCCGAGATTGCACCATTGCACTCCAGCCTGGGTAACAAGAGCGAAACTCCGTCTCAAAAAAAAAAAAAAGAAAGAAAATATTTGCTATAAACTTAACCAGGAAGGGCAGTGTTACTTTTTTGATGCATTCACATTTTGAGACTGCTGCAGTTTTTTATTTTTAAATTTTATTTAATTAATTTATTTTTGAGACAGTGTCTTGCTCTGTCTCCCAGGCTCGAGTGCAATGGCACAATCTCGGCTCACTGTAACTGTTTTCTTGGGTTCAGGCAATTCTCCTGCCTCAGCCTCCTGAGTAGCTGGGATTACAGGCACCTGCCACTGAGCTCAGCTAATTTTTGTATGTTTTAGTAGAGACGGAGTTTCACCATGTTGGTTAGGCTGGTCTCGAACTTCTGACATCGTGATCCGCCCACTGTGGCCTCCCAAAGTGCTGGGATTACAGGCACGAACGATTGCGCCTGGCCCTGCTGCAGTTTTTAAAAAAGTAGCCTCAGTATCTCATTTCACTTTATACCAAAGCAATCTGGATTCACAGCAGTTGCATCCAATAACATTAAAAAAATTAGTTTTACAATTGCAGGATGCCTTTTAATTTATCTAAGTAGGATCTGGGAAAGAGTAAGATGGTTGGCTGGATTCAGAATGAAATCTGTTGGCTCCTGGGATCTCCTCATCCTCCCGCATAGCAAGGGCTCAAGGAGGGACTATTGCCGAATTTATATCTTCATCCCAGAGTAGAAAAGACTTAAAAATGTGTCACATCAAGTCTGGGCATTGTTAGGTTTTCATTCTAAATTTTAAAAGTTACTTTGAAATTGTTGACACGGGCCCATTTTGATACAAATGTTAACGCTGTAAATCTGAATCTTCCAAATGAGCTTTTCCACTTAGTAAAATTAGATAGAAATAGAATCAACTGAAGAACTTGTTTAAAAAAAAAATGGAGATCCCAATTCAGGGCACCTGGGCAGAGCCCACGTGGGAAGCCCTGTCCCTATGCTATTCCATACTTACCTTTGTCTGGGAGCAGGCTCTCTGGCCGGGCATGGCAGGAGTGGAAGGTTGTACTTGCTGGTACAATTTTACGTGAGCAGACATGTGCAAGCCAGAATGGAATGAAAAAACAAAGCTAGGAAGACTAGGGTAATTGCCTCCTAATCAATGACACATTTACAAGGAATTCAGATCTTTACACAGACTTGGCAGGGAAGCACTTCATTTGGAGGTATATCCAGAACATGTTCCTCCAGCCGCTAGTGATCGCTTTGATATGGCCGCAATATTAACAACTGGTGCACAGCACATGTTCTTAGGTTTTGCTTTTTCTTTCTTTCTTTCTTTTTTTTGAGATGGAGTCTCGATCTTGTTGCCCAGACTGGAGTGCAATGGCATGATCTCAGCTCACTGCAATCTCTGCCTCCCTGGTTCAAGCGATTCTCCTGCCTCAGCCTCCCGAGTAGCTGGGATTACAGGAATGCACCACCATGCCCAGCTACTTTTGTATTTTTAGTAGAGATGGGGTTTCTCCATGTTGGTCAGGCTGGTCTTGAACTCCTGACCTCAGGTGATTCACCGGCCTCTGCCTCCCAAAGTGCTGGGATTACAGGTGTGAGCCACTGCACCTGGCTGTCTTTATGTCTCCTTCCCTCTTCCTTCCCTCCCTCCCTTCCTCCTTCCTTCCTTCTCCCCTCTCCTCTCCTCCCCTCCCCTCCCTCTATCCCTTCCTCGATTACTTCCCAGAGTCTTGCTTTTTCACCTAGGCTGGAGTGCATGATGCAATCTCGGCTCACTGCAGCCTCAACCTCCTGGGCTCAAGTGATCCTCCCACCTCAGCCTCCTCTGAGAACCTGGGACTAGAGGCAGGCACCACCATGTCTGGGTAATTTTTTTTCTGTTTAGACTGGGGTCTCACTGTGTTGCCCAGACTGGTCTTCAACTCTTGGACTCAAGTGATGCTCCCGCCTTGGCCTCCCAAAGTATTGGGATTATAGGTGTGAGCCACCATGCCCAGGCTTTTCTTTTAGACACCATTAAAAAAATAAAAGTGAATAATGCCCGGAAGCACTCTTACCAAATCAAGGGCCCTTGAGCACACGGAACAGTGACCAGCTGTGCCAGGCCCTATCCTGAATGTTGCAGAGTGAGCTCACAGATACGCACAGATTCCCTAAGCTAACAGTCACTAGGTTCTGTGATTATCCCCGTATTGCAGTAGGGAAAACTGAGGGCTGGAGTAGTGGAGTCACTTGCCAGGGCTGCACAGCCCCTTGCACTCTGCTGCCTTCCTGCCTTTGTTTCTCCTAGCTTCCTCTTGTGCCTGCAATGCTCCAGCCAAGTGGAACCCTCCTCTCTTCCTGGACAGCAGGATTTCTTGCCTCCTGATCTTTGCTCTCTGTAATCTTCCACACATCTTGGCTCAGGTAAATAGCACTGTCTTCAGTACCACTGCACCCCCTTCTGTTCTAAACCCTATGTCCTTGCTGGATCTTTCCAGGGACATCAGCAGGACCCAGTCCACCCTGAGCCACCTTCCTTACCTGGCACGTTCTAAATATTGGAAATAATTATTGAGTGAGTGAATGTCTGTAACTCATTTTCATTTTTTTCCTGAAACATATGTATCACTGTACAATCCACAAATCACTGTACTTATCACACTGAAAAAAAATACATATTACGGCATTTTCAGCAATACAACTATATCTGGATTTTTCTGAGGCGGAGTACAGTGATTTATGTACAATCCATAAATCACTGTACTTATCACACTGAAAAAATATATATCACTGTATTTTCAGCAATACAACTATATCTGGATTTTTTTTCTTTTTTTTTTGAGACAGAGTCTCACCGTATTGCCCAGGCTGGAGTGCAATGGTGCAATCTTGGCTCACTGCAACCTCTGCCTCCCGGGTTCAAGTGATTCTCCTGCCTCAACCTCCTGAGTAGCTGGGATTACAGGTGTTTGCCACCACACTTGGCTAATATTTTGTATCTTTAGTAGAGACAGGTTTCACCATGTTGGCCGGGTTGGTCTTGAACTCCTGACCTCGTGATCCCCACGGCTCAGCCTTCCGAAGTGCTGAGATTACAGGTGTAAGCCACTGCGCCTGGCCAGATGTTTCAAATTGTTTTGAGAATATCATATTCTGCATGCAAGTATGTTGTTGCCCAGACTGTGTGTTTATCCAGGTTGCTTAGTGGGAAATGGTTACCAAAGGACTAAGCTAAAGCAGGTCAGCCTCAGTCCCAGGCACTCTGTGGCAATGGTCACATTTTGGGGGAAGGAAGGAGCAGCTGACAAGGCATGAATATATGCCCACTGTTGAGACACCACACTCACAGTCCTGTGCCCAGAACAGCTCTCCCTCTTTGACTCCTTACCACAACCTAATCTGTCCTAATCTCCATGTCACTCTGTCCTAATCCCCATGTCACAGAGGAGACACAGAAGTGTGGAGAGCTGCAGTGACTGGCCCAGGGCCCCTTGGCTGGAAAGGGGTGGAGGCAGGATTGGGCTCCAGGCCTGTATGAGTGAAGGAGGAGGCTGGATGCAATGTTGTGAAATGTCTGTGGGGAACAAAGTTGGGGTGCTCACAGCTGGCAATCTTTGGAAAAATACCCCAATAAGCTGCCAGGACAGAAGGTGTAAGCCCCATAGAGTTCAGGCGATGATGTCAAGCTGCTGGGTGCAAGACAAGCAGAGGAAGTTTTGTTTGTCTTGAGAAGGAGGAGGAGAGAAAAGAAGAGGGGGAGAGGCCGGGCGCGGTGGCTAAAGCCTGTAATCCCAGCACTTTGGGAGGCCGAGGCGGGTGGATCACAAGGTCAAGAGATCGAGACCATCCTGGTCAACATGGTGAAACCCTGTCTCTACTAAAAAATACAAAAAATTAGCTGGGCGTGGTGGTGCAGGCCTGTAGTCCCAGCTACTCGGGAGGCTGAGGCAGGAGAATTGCCTGAACCCAGGAGGCGGAGGTTGCGGTGAGCCGAGATCGCGCCATTGCACTCCAGCCTGGGTAACAAGAGCGAAACTCCGTCTCAAAAAAAAAAAAAAAAGATGGGGAGAGTGAAGAAAACCAAAGGCATATGAAGCGTCCAGAGTGCGGCATGGGGCACGTGACTAGGTGGTGACCCCCTGGGGCCAGGAGGCCAAAAGGCTGGCGAGGCATCCTGCCTTGTTGCTGGGCAGTGCCAAGCTTTATGCCTCTTTCCAGCTTCCAGTCTCCAGGAGCTCCTGCTAGACTCACCAGTGCTTATTGTGCAGTGGGATTTTTTTTTTGAGATGGAGTTTTGCACTGTTGCCAGGGCTGGAGTACAATGGCATAACCTTGGCTCACTGCAACCTCTGCTTCCTGGGTTCACATGATTCTCCTGCCTCAGCCTCCTGGTAGTCGGGGTTACAGGTGCACACCACCAAACCCAGCTAATTTTTTATATTTTTAGTAGAGACAGGGTTTCACTATGTTGGCCAGGCTGCTCTTGAACTTGTGAGCCACCCACTTCAGCTTCCCAAAGTGCTGGGATTACAGGTGTGACCTACCATGCCCAGCTGTGGAGGGGGATTTGTGCAACTGGATAAGGGGCTGATGGTGAGGCCAGTGAGCATGTGATGTGTGGAAGAGCAGGAGGCCTGATGACAAACACTTGTTCAGAAACCTTGAGAGAGGCCGGGTACAGTGACTCATACCTGCAATCCTAGCACTTTGGGAGGATGAGGCAGGAGGATTGCTTGAGCCCAGGAGTTTGAGACCAGCTTGGGCAACACGGTGAGATTCTGTCTTTACAAAAATTTAAAAAAATAATTAGCTGGGCATGATGGTGGTCCAGTGGTCCCAGCTACTTGGGAGGCTGAGGCAGGAGGATTGCTTGAGCCTAGGAGGTCAAGACTGCAGTGAGCCATGATTGTGCCACTGCATTCCAGCCTGGGCATCAGAATGAGACCCTGTCTCAAACAAAACAGAACAAAACCCCCCAAAATCTTGGGAGAGGCTCTGTATTTTCATAGGGCGTGGCATTGTAACGCAAACTGAACTTAGCCAGATATGAAGGTGCTGAGAGCTGATGGCTGAGCTTCACACTAATGGTCCAGAGGTATTATGGGTGCCAAAGAGGTCCCTGTTAGCTCAGTCCTAGAGAATGAGCAGAGGCTTCTTGGTACTGGCTTATCCTGGCACTGTGTGTTGGTTCTTTTATTTCTTTCTCAGTTACTGTCAAAGGACGATGCCAGAGAACAAACAGCCTAGAGAGTAAATAACCAGGCCAGGCACAGTGGCTCACGCCTGTAATCCCAGCACTTTGGGAAGCCAAGGCAGGCAGATCACAAGGTCAAGAGATAGAGACCATCCTGGCCAACATGGTGAAACCCTGTCTCTACTAAAAATACAAAAATTAGCTGGGCAGGGTGGCGTGTGACTGCAGTCCCAGCTACTCGGAGGCTAAGGCAGGGGAATCGCTTGAACCCAGGAGGTGGAGGTTGCAGCGAGCCGAGATCGCCCCACTGCATTCCAGCCTGGTGACAGAGCAAGACTCCATCTCAAAAAAAAAAAAAAAAAAAAAAGAGAAAGTAAACAACCACTAGATTTCTTTGTGGACTCATTTCTCATCTCTTTCTATGTATAGTAGCAATTCATAGTTTCTACCATTTTGTATCTAGGTTTTTCTTATATATATTTTTTATTTTTTTAGAGAACTGGGTCTTGCTATGTGGCCTAGGTTGGCCTGAAACTCCTGGGGTGAAGCAATCCTCTGCCTCAGCCTCCCAACTAGCTGGGATTCCAGGTTGCATGTCACCATGCCTAACTGTATCTGGCTTTTTTTTTTTTGAGACAGAGTCTGGCTCTGTCGCCAGACTGGAGTGCAGTGGCACGATTTCAGCTCACTGCAACCTCCACCTTCCGGGTTCAAGAAATTCCCCTGCCTAAGCCTCCCCAGTAGCTGGGACTGCAGGTGTGTGCCACCACGCCCGGCTAATTTTTTTTTTTTTTTTTAATATTTCAGTAGAGACGGGTTTCACCATGTTGACCAGGATGGTCTCGAGCTCCTGACCTCATGATCCTCCTGCCTCGGCCTCCCAAAGTGGATTACAGGCATGAGCTACTGCAACTGACTTGGCTTTTTCTTTTAACATTTTAGTTTAAGAATTTTCCGGCCAGGCACGGTGGCTCAAGACTGTAATCCCAGCACTTTGGGAGGCCGAGGCGGGTGGATCACGAGGTCAAGAGATCGAGACCGTCCTGGTCATCATGGTGAAACCCCGTCTCTACTTAAAATACAAAAAAATTAGCTGGGCATGGTGGCGCGTGCCTGTAATCCCAGCTACTCAGGAGGCTGAGGTAGGAGAATTGCCTGAACCCAGGAGGTGGAGGTTGCGGTGAGCCGAGATCGCGCCATTGCACTCCAGCCTGGGTACAAGAGCGAAACTCCGTCTCAAAAAAAAAAAAAAATTTCCAATATTGCTACACACTCATCATCATTGTTCTCAAGGGCAGGGCTGACTTGGGTTTTCAATCCTGGCTCTGCCATTTACTGTTTTTACTCCACATCACCCCTAGCAAGTTACCTGGCTAACCCCTCACCGGGGCTTTCTGTCACCATCCTCTCCACCTGGATAACATGAAGCAGTGCTTGGACAGCGCCTAGGACAGTGCTCAGGGAGTGTTCTCAATTTCCCCTCAGGAGTATTTCCCTCTGAAAACAGGGATAATATCCTATCATTTAGGTGATTATCCCTAGGTGATTGTGAGAACTGGAAATAATGCGTGTACATTGCCTGGTACCTTGCCATCCAAATGTATTTTATTAGAGAGAGCAGCAACGTACGCCCTCCCACCCACTTTTTAAACTAAACGGGGCCACGTGGAATGACGCTTATGGCACAAGTCGGAGGATCTCCTAATGGCATTATCTTCTGTGTCCCTTGGGAGAGGAAACTCTCTGAAAGACTGTAGGACTACGTTGCCTGAACTTCCGGTCAGGTGCGGTGCTGTCCTGCTGAGCCCTCCACCCCTGGGTGCGACGAAACCGCAAAACTCCGGCCCCGGGAAGCGAGTCCTAGGGACCACCACCAGCAAGCGGCTTTGGAAAAGTAACTTGCACCACCCTAGCTCCAATTAAAGAGGCACTCCCCCTTTGATTGACAGGAGAAGTCACCAATGCGCATCCGGGGGCGTTCCCTCGTGCGCACACGGAGCGAGCCGCCTCTGTACGCTGATGGCCCAATCGGGGGCGCCGGAGATGCTGTGGGGCGGGGCTCGGTGTCCGGCAGCCAATGGGCAGAGCCCAGCGGGAGCGGCGAGGGCGGTGCGTTTGCGGCTGGCGGCAGAAGCGGCCGCTGGGGGTCTGGGCAGGGCTGGGCATCGGCAGCCGGATTGAGAGCGGGAGCCCGGGCTAGATCCGGAGTGGAGACGCCGTCGCGGCCGGAAAGTGTGCGGCGGATTGGGAGGCGAGCGGCCGCCGAGGTGAGGGGTCGCCGCGACGGTCGGAGCGCTGAGGGCGGGACGCGGGGGTGCTGGTCCGCGGCGGGGCCCGCGCCCTTTCAGGGCCGCCGCGCTGAGCTCCGCGCCCTGAGGGAAGCCGGTCGGGCCGCGCAGAACTTCCTGTCTCCGTGGGAGGGGGCGAGTACTCTGGGCCGAGGGGGGCGCCCGGAGAAGACATCTTGGGGAGGACAAGGGCGAGTGGGCTCGGCTCGGGGAAGGGGCAGGAGCCCATGGGGGCGGCGCTGGGGGAGCGGGGCAGTTTTCCAGGGGTCCGGGGCCTGCTGAGGGAGAAGTGCGGGAGCAGGGCCGTCGGGGGTTAAGGGTTGCTAATGGGGGCGGGGGTGGAGACAGCTGCAGAAGAGGGAGCTGGGGCGAGTTTTGGATGGACGCGCTTTGCGAGAAGTGGGAATCCGAGGCGTGCAGAGGTTAGACGAGGGTGCCGGAGCTGGGCTGGAGGGGAGGCGTGGCTGGGACGCGCCGGTGAGAGGGCAGGGCTTGGTCCTGGGGTGACCTGGGGGGCGACGCAGGACACATGTGGATGCGCTGATTTGGGGCGCTTTGATGAGCATCCTCCACTTCCTTCCTTTTCCTTCCCATCCTCCGTGTCCTGGCTGTGTGTGTTTGTGTGTGTGTGTGTGTCTGGGGAGGGTAGGGGGAGCAAAGGTCTTTCTGCAGCACGTCCTAGGGCTGGGGCCACTGTTTGCCCTTGTGACCGTCCTCGGAGTTTCCCCAAACTCATTGAATCAGGAATCTGAACTCCCTTCCTCCTCTAGGGCTTTCAAGCCTGGTCGGGCATCCTGAGAGGTCCTTGACTGGAGAGGCAGTGATTGCTGCTGCTGTTGAATTTCATTGACTCATTGGATTTCGCCTCCATCAGAGAAAGTCGATTTTCTTTTCAGAAGGATTTGGTTGGTCAGGGTAGCAAGCTATGCTATTGCCTTGGGGCTCCACACAGCCTTTGAGGTATATCAGGACCTGGATGCCACTCTCGGCTTGGGTGCCTGAGGGAACGTGGCCTTTGGCTGGGATGTGTGCACCATTCCTGAGTCCTGTCTTCTCTTTTTACCCCCCACCTGTCCCTGATTGTTGTGGTGAAGCGGGTAGGCTGCTCAGAGTCTCCAGGGCTACTTGGCACACAGTTTACCAAATACCGCCTGGCTGTCTTGATGACAATCAAGAGACCAGCTCAAAGAATTTGACCCTCAGCTGCAGATGGTGAGCTCACACCTTCCTTTATTCCTTTTCTGTGCCTCCCTCTGCACTAATTCCCTTGTGCTGAAGTTTTGTTGTAAACCTGCTGGGATTGCCAGGTTGGAGCCCAGGGCAAGGGCACGGACCAGGTGGGCAGTGTTGAATGCCAGCCCTCCTGTTCCTGCCCCAGATGTTCTCATTCTACCTGATTTGTGAGCCTGCCTGCATGCAGCCTCCTCATAGCGACACTGGATGCGTGCCAGTGCAGCTTGGATTTCTCTTAATTCACCTGGAAAACTTTCACTTGTGTGCACTTAAACATTTCATTGTAGAGTTTGGCAGCCTCCTCGGTGAGGTTATGCTGGTTGAGATATGAGGCCACTACATCAAAAACTTTTCTGTGGTGTGTTTTTCTTTCAACAATAGTCTTGAAGCTTTAAAGAAAGTGGCCACTAGGCTGATAATATTTATTACTTGGGAAAGTAACATAACACAGAGAAGTAGATGAGTGATTAGGTC
This sequence comes from Leontopithecus rosalia, assembly GCA_028533165.1. Taxonomy (NCBI): domain Eukaryota; kingdom Metazoa; phylum Chordata; class Mammalia; order Primates; family Cebidae; genus Leontopithecus; species Leontopithecus rosalia. The sequence goes on along the minus strand of CM052648.1, from coordinate 25,561,828 downwards.
TGCACTGTATCCTCTTTTTGGGAGAAGAATAACAAATCATTTGATGGAAATGGTATCCTTAGCTCATGCTGCTTTGGGACTTGGAACTTTATTACTTTTAATCTTAAATGTATATGTAGTCCTGATGTGATATTTAAATAATTTAGTCTGGGCGCGGTGGCTCACGTCTGTAATCCTAGCACTTTGGAAGGCCAAGGAGGGCAGATCACCTGAGGTCAGAACCTAGAGACCAGCCTAGCCAACATGGTGAAATCTCGTCTCTACTAAAAGTACAAAAATCAGTCAGGCATGGTGGCACACACGTGTAGTCCCAGGCACTTCGGAAGCTGTGGCATGAGAACTGCTTGAACCCGGGAGGTGAAGGTTGCAATGAGCCGAGATCATGCCAGTGTACTCCAGGCCTGGGCAACAGCGAGACTCCATCTATAAATAAATAATCTAAAAGTATGCATATATTAAAAAAACAAACAAACAGTATCTGGGGTTCCAACATAGCCTTCCACAGGGAGACAACATTGGCTTTCCCCTAACCCTGCTTACCCAGTCCACATCTCTGATGGCCAGACATTTCTGGGGTGGGAACAGAGGGACATTTTCCTTGCCCTTTTTTTTGAGACAGAGTCTTTGCCTCTTGGGTTCAAACCATTCTTCTGCCTCAGCCTCCCAAGTAGCTGGGATTACAAGTGCCTGCTACCTTGCCCAGCTAGTTTTTATATCTTTTTTATTTTTTATTTTTTGAGACGGGAGTTTTGCTTTTGTTACCTAGGCTGGAGTGCAATGGCGCGATCTCGGCTCACCGCAACCTCCGCCTCCTGGGATCAGGCAATTCTCCTGCCTCAGCCTCCCGAGTAGCTGGAATTACAGGCACGCGCCACCATGCCCAGCTCATTTTTTTGTATTTTGAGTAGAGACAGGGTTTCACCATGTTGACCAGGATAGTCTCGATCTGTTGACCTCGTGATCCACTGGCCTCGGTCTCCCAAAGTGCTGGGATTACAGGCGTGAGCCACCGCGCCCGGCCCGTTTTTATATCTTTAATAGAGATGGGGTTTCACCATGTTGGCCAGGGTGATCTGGAACTCCTGACCTCAGGTGATGCACCTGCCTTGGCCTCCCAAATGTCCTTGCCTTCTGTTTGTTCTCTATCCCTTCAGAGTCCATGCTGTGTTAAGGGAGTCACGCTCAGGCTTCCTAATTCTGAAGGGTTACCAGTGGATGATTCCAGGATGTGGTAGAAGGTTTCTTGAATAATAGTAATGACACCTTGTGTTTAGAGATGATGGCAGTGGCATTTACCAGATGCTCTCTGGCCGCCTTCATCTGAACCTCCCAGCTGACTCGGGCCTGACTTATCTGCCATCAGATTGTAATGGCAGCTTTGTGGAGGCCACCCTGTGGATTATGCGATTAATGACCACATTCATGTGGGTGATAGTGCTGGCTCAGTTAGGTTGTTTGGTATGGTAGTTGCATACCTAAGGGCAGTGCAGCAGTGCCTTAGTTACGAAGTCAGTTTGCATTCCACAGGTAGAGTCTTTCTTTATGGCCATGGCACCGATCCCTCGCAAACCAGAAAGTATCATTTGTTCCTGCTCCAGACAGACTCCAAATGTGTCCCAGCCGTGGTTCTTGGGGTAGTTTTGTAGGAATTTCTGCAGAATTTAGTATTTAGATGAGTTGCTCTATCCGTGGGCTGGAGACAGACTTTAGAGAATTCTCAAAGTATTTTGCACAATGCAACATTTTTTGGTATCTCTGCAGTTCCAAAGGTAACTGCTTGAGGGACAGTGACCACCAGAGATCACAAGTTTTGATATTTCGATGAAAAACACACATATATAAACAAAAACCACCTTTCCTTAAATGACCTATTGAACTATGTTTATTCCCATGATTGTTTATTCTTCTGTTTGCTTAATAAAATGTAACAAAGGATCATAGAGTCTTTCTTCTTTCCTAGAATAAGGTCTTTTTGATTTTCAATTTTTTTTTGAGATGGAGTTTCAACTCTGTTGCTCAGCCTGGAGTATAGTGGCACGATCACTGCAACCTCCACCTCCTGGGTTGAGGCAATTCTCCTGCATCGGCCTCCCGAGTAGCTGGGATTATAGGCACCCGCCACTACACCCAGCTAATTTTTTGTGTTTTTAGTAGAGATGGTGTTTCACCATGTTAGCCAGGCTGGTCTCGAATTCCTGACCTCGTGATTTGCCTGCCTTGGCCTCCCAAAGTGCTTGGATTACAGGTGTGAGTCACCACCCTGGCCTTCAGTTTTTAAAATAATAATTTTATTTTTAAAAATAGAGCTGGGGTTTCTCCATGTTGGCCAGGCTGGTTTCAAACTCCTGGCTCAAGTGATCCTCCCATCTCGGTATACAATGTGCTAGGATTACAGGTATGAGCCACCACACCTGGCCTATTTTTAATCTTAAAAAATCATTTGCATGTTTCTTGACTTGAGACACTGAACTAGACAGAGATGAGAATATAGAAATAACAAAATGGTGTCTCAACTTCTAGACCTCACAGGAAGCCTTAAAAATGATAAATAAGGATAGAGACTTGGCTGTACCTTTAGGAACTGCATGTGTGGTGGTTTATAGAACATACTCATGATGATTTTTCCTCCCAAAAATATGGGATGATGGAGAGGGAGGAGCATGGATGGAGACTAGGAGCCTTGGGCTCTTGTCCAGCCTCTCCCTGACTAACCCTGAGGTCTGGGACAATTCACACAGAACTCAGGGTCTCAGTTTTCGTATGTATCAAATGAGGGACTTAGAGGATGTTTACCTTTTGCAAATCTGATAGCAGCTGTGACCTCTTCCCAGGAAGCACATATGTGGACGGCTTCATAGACCTGAACCCAGATTAAGAACTGGATCATTCCGTCTCTAAGCTCCCTCTCACCTGTGATATTCTGTAATCCTATTTTTCTGGTCATCTTTGAGCTAACAATGATAGAAGATGCACATTCCAGAGCACTTTCACCTCTCATTTTTTTTTTTGTGCTCAAAACATTTCTGAGTGGTACGGGTGGCAATAGATGTTCCTTCCTGTGATGGAGAAAGTGGCCAGGCTTGGCCACCACGTTGATAGAGCACACAGCCAGAGGCCGTCCTGGGACTGGAACTGGGGCTCCTGGTTGCCATCCTGGGGCTTTTCCATTAGGCTTTGCTTCCTTGGTAGTTGTCATTATGAGTTATGTTTGGCAGTTCAAATATCCCCAGAATGTGTCACTCACAGAAGGAACTATTTGTTCATCTGCCAAAAGGACTGTTTTTCTCTCTGAATTTGGATCACTAAACACCTGTCTGACTGCGAAAAGGCTACTTACTTTGTTTTTGTTATTTTTTCTTGCCACATCTTTCTTTTTTTTTATTTTGTTGTTGCTACATTTTTCATAGGGGCAGTTTGTAGGGCTTGAGTGTTTTGAGCAGACTTATTTAATGCTTATTGATGAAAGAGTACATTAAGATGACTACTTCTCAGTTGCTTAGCAGTTGAGAAAGTTGTGAAATAAATGTTAAGTAAAAATTCCAAATGTCTGACTTGTCCTATCCAAATATGTCCTCACAGATGAGATGCTCTCTGCAGTCTAGGAGGCCCCTCCCTGGGCCCAGAGCTGCTGGGTGGATTTGAAAGTTGGGTGTGGATTGTGCTGGTGGCCAGGACTGTCCAACAGTGGCTTCTTGTGGCCTTCTGGCCAGATTCCTAACATTTTATGAACTAATTTTGTCATTTTATTGAAAGAGTACATATTCTCAGCTATATAAAGAGCTTCTGTATGTGTAAGAACACTGAACTTAGGCTGGGTGTGGTGGCTCATGCCTATTATGCCAGCACTTTGGGAGGCTGAGGCAGGCAGATCATGAGGTCAGGAATTTGAGACCAGCTTAACCAATATGGTGAAACCCTGTCTCTACTAAAATTACAAAGATTAGCTAGACATGGTGGTATGCGCCTGTAATCCCAGCTACTGGGGAGGCTGAGGCAGGAGAATGGCTTGAACTCAGGAGGCGGAGGTCACAGTGAGCTGAGATTGTGCCACTGCACTCTAGCCTGGGTGACAGAGCAAGACTCTGTCTCAAAAAAAAAAAAAGAACATTGAACCTTAGAGCCTCACAGATGTTATGTGGCTTATTTCTGATGAAAATAATCATAATAAAGATTAAAAAAATATTTTTAAAGAATACTTCTGATCTATTTCTGAAAGATGTTTTGAATCCTCAGATATGGAAGCTGATAGTACTGCACACAGCAGGCGTCACTCAGTGTGGAGAACTCCACCTGTCTTCCCATTATGTCACGTGTACTGTGACTATTGTTGCAGCCAGCTGGGGCACTCTGTTAAGCTGCCCTTGGAGGTACCTGCTTTATATTTTCATTTCACTCCCTGGACTGAGAGTGTTTGGAGGATAGCTCAGTGGCTTCTGTGGAGGGAGCATCTGTGGGTGGAAGGAAGCAGGCAAGGTGAGTCAAAGGGGGTGGTTCTGGCCACTGCAGCTCTGGAATCCCGGGATAAAGATGATGGCTGCTCTGTAAAGGCAGCTCAGTGTAGATAGCAGGCCTAGAAACTTATCTCGATTCGTTGTGGCAGTACCAGATAGGAGTGTGTACAAAGTACAGGAGGACAGAGGAGGGCAAGTCTGACTGCCCTCAGGACACTGCAGAGAGCTGACCTTCAGGGAGGTGACTTTGCCAGAGCCACAGGTGCCCTCCAGTTGGGCTGATGGGAAGAACTATGCTGGGCAGAGCGGTGGAGAGAGGCAGAGGTTGCAGTGAGCCAAGATAGTGCCACTAAACTCCAGCGTGGGTGACAGAGCAAGACTCCGTCTCAAAAAAACAAAACAAAGCAGCATCTAGGGGTGCGTGTGAGAGGGACTGCTAGGGGCAGGGAAGCTTCAGGTTGTGACCTGCCTTGTATTCTGGAGGACAGTTCACTGGGGAGCTGTTTCTGGGTATTTAAAACAGCAGGATGAAGATCTTCAGAGAAGCAGGATGTCAGCTGAGAAGTCAGGGATGCAGATGGGGGAGGGGTGATTCAGGTGACTCCATTTCACAAAGGTCACCTCTGCCCCTGGGAAGCTCAGGGATTGCCAGTCTGTGTTCCTAGGAAGCAGTGGCTCAGCTCTAATGAGAGGGGCTTTTAGAGTGGAATGGCCCCAGCCTTGACTCATTCTCTTAACCTGCATTTATATGTTTGGTTGGGAATGCAGCAGCTGTGTGGGTTCTGCTTCTCTTTCTTTTTTCTTTTTTGAGACAGAGTTTTGCTCTTGTTGCCCAGGCTGGAGTGCAGCGGAGTGATCTTGGCTCACTGCAGCCTCCACCTCCTGGGTTCCAGCTGTTCTCGTGCCTCAGCCTCCCAAGTAGCAGGGATTATAGGCATGCACCATCATGCCCGCCTAATTTTTGTATTTTTGGTAGAGATGAGATTTACCATGTTGGCCAGGCTGTTCTCAGACTCCTGATCTCACATGGCCCGCCTGCCGCTGCCTCCCAAAGTGCTGGGATCTCCAGCGTAAGCCACCGTGCTAGGTTGCTTCTCTTTCCATATGGTTTATGCTTATGCTTACAGATCCTTGAGCTTAGTATGTCACTTTCACTGTAGTTCCTGCAGAAGAAAGATAATTTTGCGATAGGGTATTGGAGGTTAGAAACATGGTTTTCGACTCAGACAGCCCTTGGGTGTGGGTTCGAACTCCACCACTAGGTGACTGTGTGGCTTTTGGCCAAATGCTTCAGCATCTCCGAAACTGGGTGTCTTAGTCAGTTGGGGCTGCTGTAACAAAGATGCCATGGCTTGTAAACAACAGAAATTCTTTGTTACAGTTTTGTAAGCTGCAGTCTGAGGTCAGGGTACCAGCATGGTTGGGTTCTGAGGAGGGTCCTTTTTCATGTTGTGGATTGCTGACTTCTTACAGCCTCACATGGCAGAAAGAAGGTGAGAGAGCTCTCGGATACTTTCTATAAAGGTGTGAGTGGCCAGGTGCAGTGGCTTATGCCTGTAATCCCAACATTTTGGGAGGCTGAGGCAGGAGGATCACTTGATGCTAGGAATTGGAAGCCAGGCTGGGTAACATAGTGAGACCCTGTCTCAACAAAAACTTTAAGAAAAAATTGTGAGGACACTAGTCCCATTAATGAGGGCCCTGCCTAATGAGCTTCCAAAAGCCCTACTTCCTAATGCCATCAGCTTGAGGGGTAGAATTTCAACATAGGAATTTTGGGGGAACCATAATTCAGTCCTTTGTGCCAGGATTCTGAGGCCCTTCCTCATTGGATTTTGGCAGGGCAGCATGAGGTGATAGAGCCCAGGAGCTCAGCATGTGTGCCTGGTCCACAGTGCTGCTTCAGTCACTCTGCTGTCGCACAGTGCAATGTCTACTTAAGTGAATTTGCTAATTAAGCAAATTATACCTTTAAAGTGCCCAAAGTGATTTTATTCAGTTCTGTTTAAAAATCCCCCCAAACCTCACAATGTTCATGACCTCCTTGTCCACAAAAGAAAAACCCCCCCCAAACTTTCTGGACCTTTTCTTGGTGACTCGGGGTCATGGGGATGCAGTTGTGTGTCACTGGTGTGGGCGAGGCCTCCTGCCCTGCACGGACTACCCTCAGATCCTGGCACTTACAGGGCCTGCCTTCTTTCTTCTCCCCACCTTTTGTAAGCTGCTGTTGGCATATGGCCCCTTTGTTGGGGTGAGGGCCTGAGGGTGGTCATATCCTCCCTGGGGTTTTTTTTTTTTTCTTTTTTAAGATGGAGTCTCACTCTGTCTCCCAGACTGGAGTACAGTGGTGTGATTCGGCTCACTGCAGCCTCCGCCTCCTGGATTCAAGCAGTTATCTGCCTCAGCCTCCAGAGTAGCTGGGATAACACAGGCCTGCCACCATACCCGGCTAATTTTTGTATTTTTCGTAGAGATGGGGTTTCACCATCTTGGCCAAGCTGGTCTTGAACTCCTGACCTCGTGATCCACCTGCCTCAGACCTCCAGAGTTGGGATTACAGGCATGAGCCACCATGGCTGGCCTCCTCCCTGGGGTTTGAGGGCAGCCCTGCCATGCAGAGGCCTTGCTGTCTTCTAGGTTAGTGATTCTCTGCCTGCGTTTGATGTGATGGGTTATAGAAAGCCTGACCATGGGCCGAAGGGTTGCTGCTTGACTATACCTAGTGACTCAGGTTTGGAAGAGGGTACTGGTGGTGACGGCTTACCCCTAGGTGATGAGAAGCAGAACTTAGAAAGCAGATGATAAAGCTATAAGCACTGCTCACCTGTGTGAAATTGTGTTCAGATAACATGTAGCCATGATAGTTAAGGTTTTAGAATTCTGGAAAGTTTCTCCTTGTTTTCCAAACTGTACCACTGCCCTTTTACTTTTATATTAATGTTTAAGTAATAACTTTGTAATTAAAATAAATATAAATAAAAATAGCTTAGTTGTCTAGGCATTTGCAGTTTATCAAGAAGCTTTCCATAGCCCTCATTTTGTTTTCAGAACAGCCTTGTTAATTTGCCACATTCTTCATCGTTCAGAGGCGAAAGAGAGGGAGAGGTGAACGGGTCAGTGGTTTTGCCTGAGGCCACCAGCCAGGACCCCACATCCTCCTCTGAGCCTGAGCTCAAGCCCAGAGCTCCCAGGGAGGCCTGTGATGGGTCCTCTGCCTAGACCTGCAGGGTGGTCTTTATAGAATCAACCGTGGCTAGTATTTTGAAGTTTCCTATTGAATTAAATGAAATCTTATTACTATAAAGTGATACCCAAACTGTAGTTTGTGAACATTTTCATATTTTAAACTGCATTTGTCTTTCATTATATTAAATTATGTTGTCGCCAACTGAGTGTGCCAAGATCGTGAATTGTGGTCTGTAGAGGAACCACAGAACAGGCAGTGCTCCCTGTGCAGACCTCCAAGCCCGCTATTAGTGGGTTGTGTAGCTGGCTGGCCGGCTGGAGCTGGGCTGCCTGCTCGCCGCTTAACTCACACATGGTGATGCTTTAATTAAGCAATTGTGACCTCTGCTCTTGCAAATGTATCATCAGATAAGGAGTCTGGGCATGTGCCACCAAGGAGGAGGATGTGCATGGGGGGGTATGGAGTCAGTAATGAGGGGCTCACTGTCTGTGCAGACCCCCCATGTTCTGAAGTTTTCTGAGAGATCCTTCAAGAAGCTTTACTTCCTGGCCATTTAATTCTTGCAACAAGATCGTGTTCTCTCCACTTTACGCATGAATAAACTGAAGCTCAGACTGATTAAGTGGCCTTCAGAGGGTCACCATCAGAGCTGGTGCTCTGCCTACTGAAGCCCACGTTCATTTCACCTCCTCTGGCTGGCTGGAATGAGTTAAGTTCTGAGTTGCTAACTCTCCAATGTGAACGTCTGTAAAAGATAATCAGTGTTTTTCCCCCGCCTCTGAGAAACATGGACATGAGGCAGATTATGTGTGTCTTGTGCTTAAGACAGGATCTGTGTCTGTAACTAACTTGCTTAAGATAATATGAAAGTTGACAGTCATTTAACAGCAGGAAGATAAGGGCAGAAAAGGGAGAGCGCCTGGTGTGCAGTCAAGGCTGTGGGTGACTCTCTGGTGCACCCACCCCGTGATGCATTCCACGAAGGATGGGAGGAAGATTCCAGGGGCCCTGGCTTAGGAGTGCTGTTGCCTCGCCTGGGGCAGATGCATTCTAAAAGGCATCTTATGCTGTTGAAGAGCAGGTAGACAAGGGAGAAGTTGCATTTCTGTAGAGCACTGTACTTTGTAAAATTGTCAAAGGCCTTCACATTTTGTCAACATTGTGATACCAAATAAGAGCATTTACTCAGGTGTATTAGAGCAGATCCTTGTTTTTATGCTTGTGATAATCATAACTTTTATGTCAAATGATTTCTTTTTTGCTTTCTTTAAATCTTTTAAAAATTGAAGGTTCAACATAGAAAACAATGTTCTGAATAAAGAATTCTCTTTGTATTTACCTTCCACACATGAAGTGTTTTTGTTTTGTTTTGTTTTGTTTTTTGAGACGGAGTTTCGCTGTTGTTACCCAGACTGGAGTGCAATGGCACGATCTCAGCTCACCGCAACCTCTGCCTTCTGGGTTCAAGCAATTCTCCTGCCTCAAACTCCTGAGTAGCTGGGACTACAGGCACGCACCACCATGCCCAGCTAATTTCACCTTGTTGACCAGGATAGTCTCGATCTCTTGACCTCGTGATCCACCCGCCCCTGCCTCCCAAAGTGCTGGGATTATAGGTGTGAGCCACCGCGCCTGGCCGCGTTTTTTTTTTTTTTTGAGACGGAGTTTCATTTGTTTTTTTTTTTTTTTTGCCCAGGCTCGAGTGCAGTGGCATGATCTCAGCTCACTGCCTCTTGGGTTCAAGTGATTCTCCTGCCTCAGCCTCCCGAGTAGCTGGGATTACAGGCATGTGCCACCACACCCAGCTAATTTTGTATTTTTAGTAGAGATGGGGTTTCTCCATGTTTGTGAGGCTGGTCTTGAACTCCTAACCTCAGATGGTCCGCCCACCTTGGCTTCTCATAGTGCTGGGATTACAGTTACGAGGCATCAAACCTGGCCAACGAAGTGGTTTTTATGTATCTTGATCAAGTAACCTATTCCCTGCCGACTTTGTACCAAGCTTCAGAGGAGGCAAGAGAGGTAAGTTGTCTCTCTCCTTCCTCAAGGCAATACTTCAAGGTTGCTTGAAGGTGAGGAAGCTCTAGGCAGTGAAATCAGGTGCCTAGTCCAAGGCCAGCCAGTTTGTAGATGGGAGAGATTTGAAGCTTGAACTGACCTCACTGTTTTCTTTTCAATAACTGACATTGTTACGATTGTATTATTCAGATTCACTAAATATTTTCTTGGTTGGGCATGGTGGCTCACTCCTGTAATCCCAACACTTTGGAAGGCCAAAGCGGGTGGATCACGAAGTCAGGAGTTCAAGACCAGCCTGAGCAGTATGTGAAACCCTATCTCTACTAAAAGTACAAAAATTAGCCAGGCTTGGTGGCCTGTGCCTGTAATCCCAGCTACTCTGGAGGCTGAGGCAGGAGAATCACTTGAACCCAGGAAGCGGAGTTTGTGGTGAGCCGAGATTGCACTACTGCATTCCAGCCTGGACTGCAGAGTGAGACTCTGTCTCAAAAAAAAAAAAAGAATTTTGTTTTCTCTGAAGTATTTTCCATGTTTTACTGTCATCTTTAAAAAGATTATTAATGGTTCTATTATCCTGTTGATGTAATGAGATTAAAACATTAATCTCATTAATGTCCCTAGTGCTGGACATTTTAGGTTATTTCCACTTTTTTGCTAATGTAGATGAATTTGCAGTTTATAATTTCATCTTTCTTTTTTCATCTATGCAGTTATTAGTTCCTGGGGATAAATTCCCAGAAATAGAAATCTTGTATTAAAGGGTATGAACACCTTAAGAGTGTTTTGGAAGCCTGTCTTGCTGCTTATAAGTTTATTTTTCTGATATTTTTGGGTGAAAAAATTGGGATTCTTTCTCTTTAAGGTGCTTGCCTTGGCCTTTAGTACTTCTAAGCATCTGTGAGATAAGAAAGTTCTGTGAGGGTTTCTTAAATGAGTCACATTTCCTTCCTAAGTTTCTGGATATCGTTTTACTTGAATTAGTTGCGTTACTTTCATGAGCAAGACACAATGTTTTGGAAAATCCTTCCTACTTTATTATTAATCCCTGGAGCTAATGTTCCAAATTCCCAAGATAATGAAAGCTTGGAGTTGCATTCTTCCATCAGCTTAGCAGTCAAGGCAGACATCTCACAAACCTTCTCTAGCTTTCTTTTCCTCACTTAGGGGATGCAGAGTGGAAAGACTCTGCAGGGTTCTTTCTACCAGGCAGCCTGGGGGTCATGTGGTCCTTTGGAGTTCGTCTCTAGCTTTTAGATGCCATTCTCTTGGACATTCCTGGCTCTGTTCATCTCCGGAGACAAGCATCTCAAGCGGGAACATGGAGGGAAGTTTATAGCACTGGTGCTTGCTTGCCTTGTTTGCTTGTTTGTTTTTCTGTTATGGTCTGCTGTGGAACTTGTCACCATGTCCCCTCCCCATGAACTGACTTTCCTACCCTCCATTGTCCCTTAGGTATTCACTCTCAGACTGAGCAGAGTCTTGTTTTCCTGGTGGCTCATTTGCCAGGGTCTGCAAAGGACAAGGTGCTTAGCAGGGACAGGGAGGGGATCCAATGGGGAGCAATGGCAGGGCCATTGCCGACCTCAGTGCTCACCCCTGGATCCCCTCCTTTGGATTTCTACGGTGCCTCCACAATGTCTACCCTCTCCCCCAAGGAGCTGTTTCCCTTTTAGTTCTCTGGACTCACCGTGGGCAAAAGCTTGCTCCTCTTGGTTCCTCTTATCCCAGGTAAGAAAAGCTGATGTTCACAACAAAATGAAGAGACTTGACTACACCCAGAGGTAGAAAGAAGAAGAAACAGCCGCAGACAGCACAGCATGCAAATGTTTGGCTTCCTAAGCACAGGCAGGTTTTTGTGCCCACACTCCAGGGCTTGTCTAACTGTACTGGCTCTGCCAGGCGCAGCCCAGCTTCCTGCTTCCCCTCCTAGCCCTGCTTCTTCTGTCAGTAAAACAGAATTTTAGGATTAATGCTTTGCTTGATGCTTCGGGGACTGTATTTTTATCACAAGTTTGGAAATTGTACTTTGCCCTGGTTTCTACAGATGCCTAAACATGGTCTAGGTTGCTGTTGCCTTGACAACTGGCGGAGCTGTTAGTTGTATGTGTGGGGAAGGCCTTGGCAGGGGCTGGATGGAAGCCCCAGGTCTTCCTTAGAGCTTCTCAGCCAAGCTGGTAGTTACTCCCAAGCCCAGAGGTGTATGCTCTTCACTCCCCTTTGTCGTTTGGAGCTTCCCATTTCATTTCCCTAATAAATCCCTGCTGAGCTGCCTTAGACTTGGGTGCGTGGTATGACATGGCATGGCATGCACTGAGAGGACTGATTTATTTCAAGACTGGATTTTTGGCAACAACACGAGACACGATTCCTTAGCAGCCCTTGACCTAAGCTTTATTCAAGGTTGAACAGGGCAGGGGCTGCTTGTCCTCTCCCTTCAAGTTTCTTCTGCTTCTCAGTCCTGGGGCTGCTTGTTGGAGCCCAGCGCTGGGCCTTGCCTGAGAGTTCGCCAAAGCAGGGCCTTCCAGTGGGCCAGGGGGCACTCCTGACCGCCTCTAAGTCATGGGAAGACAGTGAATGTGATTGGAACACTGCAGTGCCACACAGTGCATGTCCTTTTATGAAGACTGAGTGAAAGGTTGGTATAATCAATTCCAGTCTTATCCTTAGTTATTTTCTTTAATGCTTTTTGTATTTCCTTTTGGGCTTATTTCTTTTCTTCTTAGTCTTACAAAAGTGAGTCTGAAGTGATGTGTGGGGGTTGGGGCTGGTTCATTGCCCCCTCTTAAAGCTCAGACAAGTCAACCTTCCTTGAAGTTTTTTGGGTATAAGCTCATTTCCAGAATTGCTATTTTGGACCCATGCTTTCTCTCTGCTACCTCTGTTAGGAACTTGCAGATTCACAAAATTTATAAATAGTTTGACATAATGTGAGCTCTTACTAGTAAGTAAAGAGGTGGGGAGGGAGAGAAACCTCCTTCAATCACCACCCTCCAAAAACCTCACGTTAGCAGTGTGATTAGTGGAGGTGGAGACAAACTCAGTCCATTGGGTGCTCCTGCGGGTATCATCTGGGAGAGGGGAGTTCTCTCCTTGGAGTAGAGCTGGCAAATTACCAGTCCCCACAAAGGCTGCAAAGCCCTGCTCCCCATTTCCTGTGCATTCTGCTATCCAGGAGGGCTGGCTTTTGGGTCCCTGACCTGGAACCTGGGTTGCTTTTTCCCCATGGGAGGGCCTCTATCTGGAGCAGTGGGACAGGGACAAGCCTCTGCTGTGTTCTGGCCTTGGGATGGCCCAGTCCAGTGGGGCTACAAGTGTCTGCAGTGAGCTGTTATTAGTAAGGAGCTCTGCAGCCAGATTGCCTGGCCTTGAATCCCAGCTCTGAGATTGATTGTGGTACCTACGTACCTCACCTTTGAAGTGGGGATCATGATAGGATTGTTGTACAGATTGGATGCATGAATGTGTGCCCTGCACTTGGGATGGCGTCGCCCACCAAGAGCTCCATTGTAGCACAGCCATTGTTGCCTCTGAGTGTCCTAACTATCTTGCCTTGGGACTCTTTCATTCCCACTTTACAGTTGAGGAAATAGGCCCAGAGAAGCTTAATGTATCCTCAGACCTGGGTCTAGCTCAGGGTTCTCTCTTCAGAGCACTGGTGGTCCCCCACAGTGGCCTTGGCTCCCCATCAGTGCTATGCCCACCAGGCATAGTTTATAGACAGATTTCTTAATGCCTCCATACACATGCATACACACACACATAAAACATTTATATGCTACTGAAATGGGAGAGTTCCCTGGACCCCTTTGAGGTACTTGGGACAGGGGTGTGGCTGGTTTGCTCAAACCCCTTATAGGAGGAGGGAGCATGCAGGTGAGCAAGTACAGGAGCCATGGCGAGTGCTTTTGGGCTCCAGCTCCGTGGCAGTGTCTAGGGCTGTTACAGTGCTCTTTTAAACCTCCTGTCTGGGGATGGCTTAAGTGTTAAAACAGCTCAGTGAAGAGTCATTGTGACAGCCTTTTTGGGTTCCTGCATCCAGCGCATCCCAAATTGCCTGGTGTCTAGGAAGAATCAGGTCATGTGGACTTGAATGATGATGAATGCAGAATTTTTATTATGAAGGTGGCTTTCAGCAGGATGGGGAGCTGGAGATGGAATGGAGTGGGAAGGTGATCTTCCCCTGGAGTTTGGCCATTCCTCAGACAATCTCCTCTCCAGCTGCCCCCAGCTGAACTCTTGACTTCCTCCTCTGCCACTCTTCTGTGTGTGGAGTCTGTGATGTGGGGTTTGTATGGGCACAGGATGATAGGGGGCATGGCAGGCTGAAAGGCAACATTTGGGTATGAAAACAGGAATGCCTGTTCTTATTTAGGGCCTTGGATCTGGGCTTGAGGGTGGAGCACTCACCAGGGACTGCCCTCCTGCCTCCTGTTCCTGTCATTACTATATATAAATGGTGCTGTGATTATGATTAAAAAAATCATAATCACAAAATAAAGAAATAGCAAAAATAAAGAAATAAACAAAAGGCAGGAGTTGCAATTCTCGCATTTTATAAAATAGATTTCAAAGCAACAAAGATACAGTGGTAAAAGGATCAATGCAACAATAAGAGCTAACGATCCTAACACCCAGATGCATAAGACCCATAAAGAGATTTAGACTCAATGAGACAGAAAATTAATAAGGATATCCAGGACTT
>CM052648.1:25529563-25546969 GCA_028533165.1 Leontopithecus rosalia | reverse complement strand
AAGAGCTAACGATCCTAACACCCAGATGCATAAGACCCATAAAGAGATTTAGACTCAATGAGACAGAAAATTAATAAGGATATCCAGGACTTGAATTCAGATCCAGAACAAGTAAACTTAATAAATATGTATAGCGCTCTCCACTTTAAATACACAAAATATACATTCTCCACTTTCAATACACAAAATATTGATCAGCAATTATTAATAACCATTCTTAGAATTAAGCAATATCCCTGTTCTCTCTCCCTCTTTTTCTTCCTCTTTCTTCCTCTCCTTCTCTCCTATTATCCATTTGAATAAACTTCTGCTCTAATCCCTTTCTCTTCCTCCTCTTTAAGGCCAATATCTTAGGTTTGCTCTTTTGAGGCTATTTTTCTGGATCTTGTAGGTGTGCTTTATTATTTTTTATTCTTTTTCCCTTTGTCTCCTAGGAAAAAAAAAAAGAAAAAAAAAACAACTACAATAAACGTTTAACTATCAAAAAAAAAAAAGAAAGAAAAAGAAGGTTCTTATATCTACGGTTCCTGAAGGAATGTTGCTGGGTCCCCAGGTTCTCTGGGAGCATTGATGTGTCTCACTGCCATGGTGCCAAAGACTTTTTGTTTTTATTCATCAACTTCCTGTACTTCCTCCTGCTCCCTTGTTAACCTGGGGCTGGCTCTAGTTTCAAAGTTAACTCTCAAACTCAAACCTCAGACTTAAAGGCTGGGGACTGCTCTTGGCTATGTTGGGGGCCAGCTCCTGAGAAACCTCTTTTTCAGGAAAGCTCTGGCCTGTTAGATTTTGCTCTGTAATTTTACTATCCTGCTCACCTAATGGTGGTCATTGGTGTTCTGAGATACATGGGTGGAACTCAGCAATGTTTCTTTTTTTTTTTTTTGAGACGGAGTTTCGCTCTTGTTACCCAGGCTGGAGTGCAATGGCCCGATCTCGGCTCACCGCAACCTCCGCCTCCTGGGTTCAGGCAATTCTCCCGCCTCAGCCTCCCAAGTAGCTGGGATTACAGGCACGCGCCACCAGGCCCAGCTAATTTTTTATATCTTTAGTAGAGACGGGGTTTCACTATGTTGACCAGGATGGTCTCGATCTGTTGACCTCGTGATCCACCCGCCTCGGCCTCCCAAAGTGCTGGGATTACAGGCTTGAGCCACCGCGCCCGGCCAGCAGTGTTTCTTAACCTGTATTTTTTGTTTGTTTTTTGAAACAAATTCTTGCATGTTGCCCAGGCTGGATTGTAGTGGTGTGATCTCAGCTCACTTCGCCCTCTGCTTCCCGAGTAGCTGAGACCACAGGCATGCGCTGCCATGTCCGGCTAATTTTTGTTGATCTGTGTTTGGATTTTATGTTTCCTTCAGAATTTTATGCAAATTGATTCTTTCCCCCTAGAAATTGACTCAGACATTTTTGCATGCAATTCTGATATATTCATAAATCCCCATTCATTCATTCAACAAATATTTGAGCACCTGCCATGTGCTAGGCACGGTTCTAGGCACTGGAGTCCCAACAGGAACAAAATTGTCCATGATCTTACATTCTGGTTGGAGGAGGCAGAGCACAAACACCCTCAGCACAGTGTGGAGGGGAGGCCTGCCTCAGTGGGCAGGGCTGGGGGGATGTCCAGGCCTCATCCTCCCACCTGGCTGTGCTTGGTGCCAACTTCCCAGCCCCCTTCTAGCCTTCACTTCCCTGAACTGGTTTTTGACTTAACAGTCATTATCGGAGTGATTTTTTAAAAAAAATTTAATGTTTATTGAGGCTCATTTTGTGCCAGATGTCCCCTTTTCCCTTGCATGATTACACTTATTCTTATGACAACTTCGTTTTGCAAGTGAGAAAGCTGGGCCCAGGCCTCAATACTAGGAATGTGATGTGTGGTTTTCATCAGCATGTGGCTTGAGGTTATAGAACCTCAGGTAAGCCAGGCCTGAGAACACCATCGGAAATACCATTAAAAAATTCAGTGTGTTCATTTTGCCCTGGACCATCTCTATTCTCTGTCTTCCCCCCCCCACCCCCCACCATTGAGACAGAGCCTCACTCTGTCACCCAGGCTGGAGTGCAGTGGTGTGACTGTGGCACACTGCAGCCTCCAACTCCAGGGCTCAATGATCCTCTCGCCTCAGCCTTTCAAGTAACTGGAACTACAGGTGTGCGCCACCATACCTGGCTAATTTTTAAATTTTCCTGGAGAGCAGGGAAGGGGGGCAGGTCTTATATGTTGCCCAGGCTGGTCTCGAACTCCTGGCTTCCAGTGATCCTCCTGCTCCAGCTTCCCAGAGCACTGGGATTACAGGTGTGGGTCACCATGCCTGGCTACTGTTTCTTTCTTTCTTTTTTTTTTTTTTTTTGAGAAGTAGTCTTGCTCTGTCGCCCAGGCTGGAGTGCAGTGGCTCTACTGCAACCTTCACCTCCCAGGTTCAGGTGATTCCTCTGCCTCAGCCTCCCAAGTAGCTGGGACTACAGGTGTGTGCCACCATGCCTGGCTAATTTTTTGTGTTTTTAGTAGCGATGGGGTTTCACCATGTTAGCCAGGATGGTCTCGATCTCCTGAACTTGTGATCCACCCGCCTTGGCCTCCCAAAGTGCTGGGATTATCGGTGTGAGCCACTCTGCCTGGCCTGTTTCTTTTGACAATCAGAAATGTAATCTTCACCTGATTCTCACATCAAATTGCCTTGCTCAAAGAGGGAAATGTGGGTGGAACGGCTTTAAGGCCTCTACCTGGTGGATATTATAGACTCTTTAAGTCACCAAGTCTGTATATTTACTGTTGGCAAAATTGGATGATCCCATCCTTATTTCCAAATAATTGCTGTGTGAATGACATTTGAAATGCATATTTAGTTCTTGGCTGAATAGATATATACACACTCTGGTTTTTCCACATCAGACACTTCATCTCTTGTTGTAACTTTTAAGGTTCTGCCCAATAGACAGAGTAACTTCCTGAAAAGTGGCTTTAAAAAAACCTTGTCTCCTCAGTGGACAGAGGGTGGAATGAAACAGCATTTGTGATCCTGACTCATTCCCAACCAAACAGAACCTTTATTCTGGCTGGAGGTTTGCAAGCTGCCATCCTCCTGGCACCAACAGCAGCCTGTTCTTTAAATATTTACATTGAATAACTTTGTAGCTCTGCTTCCTTCTAAGGCTTGTCACAGATCCTGTCAGAAATAGAACTCCTCTGGAGTCATTGTGAAACATGACTCAATGCTAGGGTGAAGTTTCTCTACAGTCAGCTCACTTTGTAGAGTAAGAACTGGGCTGCATTCAGCTCAGTGTGAGCTAAACATTGCAGTGTCCAGTCTTCCCTCCTGGCAGTTGGGGCCAGAGCAGCACCAAGGCTGGAAGGGGGGACATTGTCCCCTTTGACTGTGTGATTGTTGGAAGCGGGGTCCTGAGGGAGAGTTTAGGCGGCAACTTAAATGGAATTTCCAGTCGAAAGGGGCAAGGTACAGTTGCGGGAGTCCTGGTCTAAAGTCCAGTGAGGCAGAGACTGGGGCTTGGGTTGGGATGTCCCCTCTCTTGCTGACAAGAGAGAAGGATCTCTGGGCCAGGGAGGAGGCAGCTGCATTTGCTGGCTGTGAGACTGTGACTCTAGGTGTGGAAATGCTGGGGTGTTCCCTGCAGCCTCCAGACCCCTAGATGAGGCATGTGAGACCCCTGCCCTGGGCCATTTTTTCAGTGTGACTCTCCCTACAGGGTGAGGAATCTGAGGTGTGGAGAAGTGGTATCTCCCTAAAACTTGTGCCTCTCCCTTTAGGCCATGCATAGGGACAGAGACCCTGGAATTCCCTGCCCTAGTAACCCCCAGCCCACATACAGGGCCTGCATGGGCCGCCTCCCTGGTGCGTCCTGCTGAGGGTAGGCTGTGCATGTGTGCATGTGCCTCCAGCCAAAGGTGACTGAATGGTGGCCATGGGTAGGGTGTGTGTGGACAGAGCTAGGGTGTGCAGGCTGGGGTGTTGCTGCAAGCATGCCCAAGGGGCTTTGTGGTGCAGGACATGGCTCTGGATTCATGTGCTTTGTTTCTTTTCTTTTTTTTTTTTTTTTTTGAGACAGAGTTTTGCTCTTGTTGCCTAGGCTGGAATGCAATGGTACAATCTCAGCTCACCGCAGCCTCCACCTCCTGGGTTCAAGTGATTATCCTGCCTCAGCCTCCTGAGTAGCTGGGACTACAGGCATGCATGCACCACCATGCCCAGCTAATTTTGTATTTTTAGTCGAGATGGGGTTTATCTATGTTAGTCAAGCTTGTCTTGAACTCCTGACCTCAGGTGATCTGCCCTCCTCGGCCTCCCAAAATGCTGGGATTACAGGTGTGAGCCACCGTGCCTGTCCTGGTTTCTTGATTAGTAAAGTTCATGCTTATTTTCTGGGTGTGCTTGGGGGAGTCCCTCCATATCTGAAACATGGGGCTTCGGGCCATGCCTGCAGTGCATTGGGGAGGTGGGGTTAGGAGCAGGCCTGTCCCCCTGCTCAGCTCTTCTTGACACCAAACCAGCCACATGTAAGGAGGAGCACACTCTGCAGTTTTACCCAAAGTTTCCCTATAGAGTTTTGCTGATGACATCTCTTGGCTTTTGTTAGCATTCTGGCGCAATATCAGAAGGATTCCAGTCTACGTCGTGGTCTTCTTGAGAGCTCATATTTGATTTCTGCTTCAGCTCAGTGGACTTTAGCCTGAAGGAATCCCAGTGAAGAGTTTTTAATGTTAACTTATGGAAATTTTCCCAGCAGCAAACCACAGATACTGTGGCATGGGGGTGAGCAGCTTTCGTGGAAACAAGGCAGTTCTGTCCTTCTGTTTCAGGAACCGTATTGGCCACATTCTTCTTGGGACTTCTTGACTTCCGGGAGGGAAGGGAAGTGATGTCTGGGTCCCACAGTGCACATGGCCATCCCTGGTGCCGCCCTTCCAGGAGGAACTGCCAGCTTGGACATGGAGATGAACTGGGAGAGCTTCCTTTAGGTCTGGTCAGCCTTCAGGGGCATTTCTGGCAGTCTCAGAAGGTGACAGTCTGCAACTGTATTATCACCAACGTGGAAAAAGTGAGGGCAGTGCAGTTTTCTATTTTCTTTCTTTTTTGTTTTTTGAGATGGAGTCTTGCTCTGTTGCCTAGGCTGGAGTACCGTGGCACCATCTCAACTCACTGCAACCTCTGCCTCCCAGGTTCAAGCGATTCTCCTGCCTCAGCCTCCTGAGTAGCTGGGATTACAGTTGCTCACCACCATGCCTGGCTCATTTTTGTCTGAGACGGGGTTTTACCATGTTGACCAGGATGGTCTTGATCTATTGACCTCAAGTGATCAGCCTACCTCAGCCTCCCGAAGTGCTGGAATTACAGGCATGAGCCACTGCACCTGGCCTGGCAGTGTAGTTTTCATATGTGTTAGATTAGCAACTGACCTTTTTTGGGAAGGGCTCCTTCTGTATAAAATTTTGACCATTGTATCTTCCATTTTAAAGTGTCTTATCTTTCAGTGTCGATGAAAAGAGCTGGTAGTTTCTAAAGGATATTCTTACTTGGTAAAATAAAAAGTAAGCAGTCTTATGTTATTCTGCCTTCAAATTTGAAAGTTTTATTGAGTTATAATGAACAGGCAATAAGTTTTGGCATATGAGTACACTGTTAGGCCCTCATCGCGAACAAGATAGTGAGACATCCTTCACCCTCCGAGGTTCCTCCTGCTACTTGATGCTCGCTCTGGCCCTCCTTTCTTCCAGGCCACCACTGCTCTGCTTTTTGTCAGTCTAAAATCATTTGCATTTTCTGAAATTTTGTGTAAATGGAATCATACAGTATGTATTCTTTTTACAGTATGTATTATTTTTAGTCTGACTTCTTTCAGCAAAATTACTTTGAGATTGTTGTGGCATTTATCAGTTTCATTTTCAAAAAAATCCAATGCATGGACATGCCATAATTTGTTCATTCACCTATTGATGGACGTTTGGGCTGTTTCCAATTGGTGCAATCATAAATGAAGATGCTATGTTGTAAAAAGATGTTACAGACATAAAAATAAGGTGCTCTCAACATTTGTGTGCCAGGCTTTGTGGGGACATCTGCTTTCTTTTTATTAAAAATTTAATGGAGACGGGGTATCCCTATGTTGCCCAGACTGATCTTGAACTCCTGGGCTCAAGTGATCCTTCTGCCTCAGCCTCCCAAAGTGCTGGGATTACAGGTGTGAACCACCACGACTGGCCAACATCTGCTTCCATTTCCCTGGGGTAAATGCCTAGAGTGGGACGGCTAGATGACTTGGTGGGTGTACATTTAACATGTCCAGACACTGCCAAACTGTTTTCCAGAGTGCTTTGCACACCTTACCAGCACAGGGTTCTAGTTCCTCCACATCCTCACCAACGCTTGGTATGTGTAGTCTAGAATTTTTGCCATTCTGGTAGGTTTAATTTGGATTTCTCTGGTGACTAAGGGTAGTGACCCTCTTCTCATGAAGTTATTTGCTGTCTGTACATCTCCCTCAGTGATGTATCTCTTTAGATCACTTACCCGCTGAAAAAGTTGAGTTGTTTTTATTGACTTAGTTTTGTGATGTCTTTATATATTTTGGATACAATTCCTTGATTAATTATATGATTTGCAAATATTGACTCCCTGTCTGAAGCTATCTTTTCATTGTTTTAGCAGTGTCTTTGGAAGAACAGAAGTTTAAACATTTGCTCAAGTCAACTTGTTCTTTTATGGCTTGTGCTTTTTTGGTTGGTGTCACAGCTGCAATCTTTGCCTAGTCCCAGGTCACAGATGTTTTCTCATGTCCCTTCTAGAAGTTTTATAGTTTTATGTTTTACATTTAGGTCTGTGATCCATTTTGAGTTTTAAAAATGTGGTGTGATAGGTGAATTGGAGTTGTTTTTGGTTTCTTTTGTCTGTGCATAGCCAGTTGTTTCAGTACCATTTGTTGAAAAGTCCCCCCAACTTTTGGGGGAAAATTTCTAACCAGTGAAACCCAAAATTCTGGGAATTGTGGTTCTGGACACTTGGCTCTCTTGCTTTCATGACTGTTAACTGTTCTCCTCAGCTTCTTACAGCATGGCTTTCTTTTCACCCCATGTGGGAGTCCTCAGTCCCTGACAGCAGGGGCTCTATCATTGCATAGCGGTGGGAAACGGACTGGGGGATGCCCGCTGGATTCCCACACAGTCTTTCTCCTTCTGTGGACCATACAGGGGCTTCTGCTTGGTGGGTTCTGGGCAGTTTTCATAGGTGACTAGAACAGGACAGTTCTAGTCAGGACTGAGAGGTGGAGGGACAAGAAGCCTTCTGTGTCTGGATGGGAGGGGCTACTCCCCATTCTGCGAGGGCTGACAGCCTTGAGACCTGCAGTCAGCTGAGACTGAGGGAATGAGGCTCTGCTCTGGGCCACTGCTCTTCCTTGACCAGCTCTATGACTGGCAGGGTGAGGTCAGGGGAGGGGTTAACCCGTGTTTATTCTTTTCCCTTCAGTCATGAAGTGGCTCTGAGCAGCCTCCAAGTCTGTACCGTTGTACAGCAGCTTCCTAGGAGGTGGTAAAGTCTCCATCTGCTTTTTGATCTGGGGGCATTGGGTCCTGACTCATAAACTGCTGGTACTACTCATAAACTCCTAGCACTAGTAGTTCCACCACCACCCAGTAGCGATGGAGCTTTCTTCTGTTGTAAGCACTTTATGTATAGAGCCCATTCAGTCCTCACCATAGCCCTGTGAGGTGGCTGCCATCCATTTTACAGATGAGGAAACTGAGGTACAGAGAAGGTGAACATCTGGAAGAAGTCTTTCGGCTGTGCTTTTCATAATTGAACATTGAAGGACCGATTTGGTTTAACATTTTAAATTAGCTCTTGAGCCAAATAGCGTGGTTTCCGTGGTCCTCTTCTGCGTCCTCATATGTTTATCAGCAGTTAGGTAGGAGTTGGACTGTCTGAGATTAACATTCTTTTTTTCTTCTTTTTCGATGGATTTTTGTTCTTGTTGCCCATACTGGAGTGCAATGGCGCAATCTCAGCTCACTGCAACCTCCGCCTCCCAGGTTCAAGTGATTCTCCTGCCTTAGCCTCCCGAGTAGCTGGGATTACGGGCATGTGCCACCACGCCCAGCTACTTTTTTGCATATTTAGTAGAGACAGAGTTTCACCATGTTAGCCAGGTTGGTCTCAGTCTGCCAACCTCAGGCGATCTACCCACCTTGGCCTCCCAAAGTGCTGGGATTATAGGGGTGAGCCACCACGCCGGACCAAGATTAAAATTCCTGAGTGGTTCTCTGTTGTTATCACACTGAAATCCAAACTTGTGGTCTGACCCCTGCTTCCCCGTTTAGTCTCATCTCTTGCCACACTCCTGAACTTCTTGCCTTTCTCCCTGTTCACATGTGCATTCTGCGAATATTATCTCTACTGCAAGTGCCTGTTCTTCCCATCTTTGCCGGCTGAGCTCATCCTTCAAAACTTGGCTGTACTTTCACCTTCCCCTCTCTCCAGGTGTTTTGCCCCTGGGCCTGCAGAGTGGATGGTCCACTCCTGTCCCCATGCTCCTCATGTATGGTATGACTGAGGTGTTTGTCTTCTGTGGGGCTAGGAGCTGGCTAGGTGGAGGGCAGGGGACTGCTTTTTGTATTGGAGTGCGCAGTTCTTAGCTCTGTGATGGCACGTCATAGGCAAGTGGGATCTGTGGGATGAACAGATGCAGGTGTGAATGACATGAGGATCTGCAGTCCTAAGACTGATTCATTCTTTGAGAGGAGTATCCCTTCTTACCCAAAGCCTGTTGGTTTGTGGCCATCTGTGATTGCAAGTGCCAGGGCTACCCTCGTGTGGAAAGTCACATTGACTGACTTCAGAGATTAACTGTGTTTAAAAAGCATTCATTTTTAAAACTGGTTTAAATGCTTGAACTGGCTTGCATCTTACATTCGTATATGTTTACGTATATATATGTGTGCCGTGTGTGTGTGTGTACACATATATACATGTGTACATATATATATGTGTGTGTACATATATATGTGTGTGTGTGTGTATGTACATATATATATATATATATGTATATATATATATATATATATATATATATATATATATATATTTCCATTGGGAGGCCAAGGCAGGAGGACTGCTTTAGCCTAGGGATTTGGGACCAGTCTGGGCAACATAGTGAGAACCTGTCTCTACAGAAAATTTAAAAACTAGCCGAGTGTGGTGGTATGTGCCTGTGGTGCTAGCTATATATATATATATATATAGATAGATAGATAGATATATTTCCAGGTATATTTATATATATTTCCAGGTATATTTCCTCTCTAGGAGGTTGAGTTTTCTTTTCTTTCTTTTTAAGACAGAGTCTTGCTGTGTCGCCCAGGCTGGAGGTTGGAGGCTGGAGTGCAGTGACACGATCTTGGCTCACTGCACCCTCCACCTCCCAGGTTCAGCGATTCTCCTGCCTGAGTCTCCCAAGTATCTCGGATTATAGGCGCCCACTGCCATGTGCGACTAATTTTTTGTATTTTTAGTAGAGATGGGGTTTCATTGTGTTGGCCAAGCTGGTCTCGACCTCCTGACTTCAGATGATCCACCCGCCTCAGCCTCCCAAAGTGTTGGGATTACAGGCGTGAGCTGCCGCATCTGGCCAGGAATGAGTTTTCTATTGTGTTAAGAAATGTAACTAGACCAGGTGCAGTGGCTCACACCTGTAATCCCAGCACTTTGGGAGGCCAAGGCAGGAGGACTGCTTTAGCCTAGGGATTTGGGACCAGTCTGGGCAACATAGTGAGAACCTGTCTCTACAGAAAATTTAAAAACTAGCCGAGTGTGGTGGTATGTGCCTGTGGTGCTAGCTATTCAGGAGGTTTAGGTAGGAGGATCTCTTGAGCCTAGGAAGTCAGGGCTACAGTGAGCCATGATTGCACCACTGCCCTCCAGTCTGCATGGCAGACAGAGATCCAGACAGATGTCTGGATGACAGGCAGAGACTCACTCTCAAAAATAAAAAAACAGTTTCTTTGACCATCTTTCAGATCATGGATGTAGGTTTCTACAGTTTTTCACAAATGCATGTGGTGCCATTAGAATTTTTATGGTAAACTAAAAGAATAATTTGAGGTTTTGAGAGTGTTTCTTTGGAATGTGTGGGCTGGGGCCCCCATGAATTAATTGGATCAAGTTTGGTATGTCTTTTTGAAAGAGAAGGAAGTTTAGAGAGCAATGTAACTGAACTGCATTTGGTATAGAGAGCTTTTTAGAAATGTTTTGCTGCATTTCACTGAAATCTTCATACCTGTGGCTACGTATTTTCTTACCCAGCTGCTGTAGTTAGGAGCCGTTGCACTTTTGGTCAGTGGACCCTAAGCCTGGACTTTTATGGGCTGCTGAATTTGAACCAGATTTTCAGTTCATGGCATAATATATTTTTTTCTTTAAATATAAGGAGGCAGGATTAATTAATCTTGGGAAGTAGAAGGTTGTGTTGCACCTTGATGAAAATGAGTTCAAGCTCTATTTGGTTGTGGTCTACTCCTGCTCCAGGCATGATGTGCCTGCTGTTTTAGGCTGACTCCCCTTCCCCACCCCCCACCCACATGCCGGCAGCTGTCTGTGTCTTTGTGGGATCTGTACCTGTGAGGGTCCTAGCAGTGGCTGTGTATGAAAAGTATTCAGAGACTATTTTCTCCTTGTGCCTGGGACAAATCTACATTTTCTAAATGGTTTTACTTTTGTGTTCTCTGGAACAGGCATTTAATTTCATTTATTTATTTATTTTGTTTTTGAGACAGAGACTTGTTACGTTGCCCAGGCTAGAGTGCAGTGGCGTGATCTCAGCTCACAGCAACCTCTGCCTCCCGAGTTCAAGTGATTCTCCTGCCTCGGCCTCCCGAGTACCTGGGACTACAGGTGTGTGCCACCATGCCTGGCTAATTTTTGTATTTTTAGTAGAGATAGGGCTTGTAGTCTGTCCAGGCTGTTGAACTCCTGACCTCAAGTGATCTGCCCGCCTTGGCCTCCCCAAATGCTGGTATTACAGATGTGAACCACCATGTCCAGCCTGGAATAGGCATTTTAAATGTGTTCTGGAGGTTTTACAATAAAGAATGAATGTACCAGCCTTCTGAACATGGTGCCATGGGAGTGTGTGTGTGTTTGTGTGTGTGTGGTGGTTGCTCCTGGACTCAGGGTGGGGTGTCTTGAACCACCATGGTGGGTGGCCAGTGAGGTCCCTCAGGGGCAGAGCCAGCTGTGTTTAGGGGTGTCATCTGGGGACTGGAGATGAAATTTTTATCTGTGGGAAGTTAGGCAGCCCATATAATAACATTGATGATCAGTGTTGGGGCACCCAAGGTTAGTGCTGTTATCACTTTTTTATACATAAAGAAAATGGAGGCTCAGAGAGATAGTTAAAATGTTTGTTCAGGGACACATGGCTAATAAGTGACAGTCAGGATTTGAACCCAGACCAGTCTTGGTGTGTTATGTATAGATTCAGACACCCCCCCTACCCCCCGTCATCAAAAATGTCTTCTTGTTGACTACACATCAAGGGTGGGTGGAGTGGACTCTACAGGCCATCTGAGGGATGTTGTTAGTTAGTGAAGGTGTCATGGTGGCAATGGAGTATCTGTGTGTGTACCTGTAGATATGTGTGATTTATATACAGTAAACTTCACTTAAGAAGGGGATCTTAGGGGCTTTATTATATAGGCAGTGGGAATCAACAAAGGTTTTTAAGCAGAAGAGAAAGGTGAGATCACATCTAGGTTATGGGAAGGTATTTTAGAATGGATAGAAATGTTAGAGATGAGATATAGAGAGATAAATGTTGATGCAGTAGCTACTGCCCCTTCTTAGGGTCTTTGCAATGGGGTTCCCACTTCCTCGAATGTTCTTTGCCTTCAGGTCATAGCACAAAAGCCCTCCCACTCCCCAGTGGTCACTGATGCTGCTTTCTGCCCTGAAGTAGCCTCTGCTGCGTCTGAAGTAATTGTGTTCTCATGTGGATTTTTAGTGTGTATCTCCATCCCCCTTAGAGTATCTCTGTCATGCACAGGCACTAGCAGAGTGCAGGGCCCCCCAAAGCCTCCATGAACAGTGGATGAGTGAGCGCCGTAGTGCCAGGTAGCGAGATCGAGCCTATCTGCCGGTAACTGTTGGGAAGGCGTTGGGGAGGGAGAGGGGAACCAAGATCAACCCTTTTAGGTGTTGGATTTCATTTGTCCTTAATTGATACTCATGAGTGTTTCCTTTGGGGACTGCTGCGCTTTTCTAAACAGCTGGGATGCTTGCAGACTTGCTGACCACACTGCAGCCCAGTGTTGCGGCTGATGCAGTGGCATGGTTTTGCTTAGCTTGAATTGCTTTTCCTTTTCTGCTGGGCAATTCTCTTTTGCTAGTGATCATTTTCCTCTTTTAAATCTGCCAACCTAGTTCCTGGTCTTCCTTTTCATGTTTTTCCTTTGCCTAATGCTTACTCTTTCTGTGTTAATTCTAGAAAAAGGGGAATCGCCTTGAGGGTGCTTGGCTCAAACTACAGCTCCTGGGGATTGTTGTGTGGAAAGTCAAGCCTGAGCCCCCTGGCTTGGGGCATTGGCCCAGTCAAGATGGCCTCCATATGTCTTCGTGCTGGGGGCGTGGGGTAAAGCCAGGTGGCCGGTGGCTCTATAATAGCCCTGTGATGGACATCAGTCCTGCAGTCAGCAAGGGGCGGCACAGTGGACATAGGAGGGTGGAGAATCGCTTCTGTTGGCGATGAGACTGGAGAACCTGGGTTTGCTCAGTGATTCCTGGGTGGGGAGGGGTTAGGGGTCTGGGAGATTTCTCAGATTTCCAGGACATTTTCAGACCTTACCCCTCCCTCTGAATATAAGGTGATGAAGAGGCAGACAAGGTTAAAACCAGCTGGAGTTGGGTGACATGTGAGTGTGTCTGCCTCTGTGTGTGTCTGTTGGAGGGGCTGTTCTTTCTTGTTATCTTTATGTTTTGCATGTGTTTCAAAACCAGGTGGGTCCTTCTCAAAGGTTGGCTGAGGGCTGGTGGCAGAGTGGTCGATTGCACCTAGGTGCTGGTTAGTAAAGGTGACGCTACTGGACCTGGACCTGGGCCTGCATGTGGAGAGAAGTGAGGCCAGTGGGGGGGGCCACAACAGAGCCTCAGAGCGTGCCCATTTGCTGCCCTGTGGAGCTCATCAGGAATGGCTTGTGGGAGACAGCCAGTCTCTGGGGTGAGCACCCCATCCAGAGAGGGGTGCAGCTGAAAGAGGACAGGGCCTTTCTCTGGTCGTGTTACATCTTTTTTTTTTTTTTTGAGACGGGGTCTTGCTGTGTTGCTGAGGCTCTCAGCTCAACTGCAACCTCTGCCTCCTGGGTTCAAGCAATTCTCCTGCCTCAGCACCCCCCAAGGGGCTGAGATTACAGGTGCCTGTCACCATGCTCAGCTAATTTTTGTATTTTTAGTAGAGATGAGGTTTCACCCTGTTGGCCAGGCTGGTCTCGAACTCTCAACCTCAGGTGATTCACCTGCCTCCTCCCAAAGTGCTGGGATTACAGGTGTGAGCCACTGCACCCGCCCAAATATCTCTATCTTTCTGTAAATGAAAACATAAACAGATGAACCATCTGTTTGGGCCTTGGCAGTGATACGGACATTTGAAGTATTTTTGAAGTTCCTGTGTGTCAGCCAGTACAGGCGCTGGCTGTTTCTCCTAAGCAGTGGAGCTTTGTAGTACCCCTGTTGTCTGTGGTATACTGCAGGGGGAGTGGCCAACAGGATGTATTCCTTTCTGCCACAGTTCATTGTACTAGTCAGACTTCCGTGGTTGCCAGCTAACCTGAGCATAATCAACTCCTTGGAAGACATTGGGTGAGGTGGCCTCATGGACTCATAGGAAACCTGAAAAGAAGCTAGGGGAGGAACCATTATTTTAAAGGAGTAGGAGATTCCCCAAAGCCCAGCTGGAATGCTGTTGCCAGGGGGAGGAACCAGTTGAGGGACAAGGACTAGCCTTCTTGGAAATGCTTTGTAGAATGCCCTAGGGAAGAGGAAATATATAAACCAAGGGCCACAATGAGAACATGCTTTTGATTATGTCTCAGATCTGGGGCCACCTGAACATCTGTAGGCCAAAAAGCATAGCACATCATTCATAGGAACTCTAGAAATGTTGCCCAACTGCCTCCCACAACTGACTGTCGGTGCAGCAATGGAAACCCTCCTGTTTTCTACTCTGGGTGGGTGGATGAATGCCAGTGAGGAGAAACATTGTCATCTGGGAGTGAAGAGCCTGGCTTTGTAGTCATTCAGCAGGATGAGGGTAGACTTTTGGCTCTGCCACCAACGCAATGTGGGCCCTGTGCTCTTCTTGTGTTGTGTGTAAACAAAGACTGTGATATTCTCTGTTAGATTTCTTAGCATTACAGGTTATTGCATTTGGTACTGTGTGCGCATGCCGAGAGAAACAGAAGATTTGAGAGCAGCTAGGAGGTAAAAAACGCCTGACTGCTGCTGTAGCAGAGCCTTCCACAACTTTCTTCTGACCCTCACAAACAAATGCATGTTTTTTTTTGAGACGGAGTTTCGCTCTTGTTGCCCATGCTGGAGTGCAATGGCGCGATCTCGGCTCACTGCAACCTCTGCCAGGCAATTCTCCTGCCTCGGCCTCCCAAGTAGTTGGAATTACAGGCACGCACCACCGTGCCCAGCTGATTTTTTGTATCTTTAGTAGAGACGGGGTTTCATCATTTTGACCAGGATGGTCTCGATCTCTTAACCTTGTGATCCACACGCCTCGGCCTCCCAAAGTGCTGGGATTACAGGCTTGAGCCACTGCGCCCGGCCAAATGCATGTTTTAAAAAAAGGGAGGAACCTACTGTAGGCATTACTCAGCAGCTTGCTATTTTCACTTCTCTTAAGCTTACTCCTGAACTTAAGCTCTTTTGAGAACAAATAATTGAAAAAAGTGCACGACAGATTTCAGATTCTCATTGTGGAATGCATGAATGAGTCAGTGAGTGAATGTTGTCCTCTGGATCTCTCTCCAGGTCAGTAGTTTTTAATAGTTACGCCACATTAAATTACTTGAGTCTTTTTGCAGACTTGCAGTAGCAGTATACAAGTACACCTGTATTAGTCCATTCTCACATTGCCATAAATAACTATCTGAGACTGTGTAATTTATGAAAAAAGGAGGTTTAATTGACTCACAGTTTCACAGGCTTAGCAGGAAGCATGACTAGGAGGCCTCAGGAAACTTATAAATAATCATGGTGGAAAGTGAAGGGGAAGCAATGTCTTACCACGGCAGAGCAGGGGAGAGGGAGAGCGTGAGGGAGGAAGTACCACACAGTTCAGATCTCCTAAAACACACTTACTATCACAGGAATAGTAAGGGGGAAATCCGCCCCCGTGATCTAATCACCTCCCACTAGGTCCCTCCCCTGACACTTGGGGATTATGATATGCCATGAGATTTGGGTGAGGACACAGAGCCTGACTATATCAACACCTTTACTGGGCATTTCCACCAGGTATGATGTTACGTTGTTTTTACTAATCTGATGGTTGAAAATGGTATTCCATTCTTACTTATTTTTAATTAAAATTTTTTTTCACCATTCCACTGAGTCTATGGACCACTTGTAATTTGTATTTATTTGTATGTTCCTGAGTACTGGTGACGTTGAGCATCATTTCCACATGTTTATTTCTTTTGTATTTCTTCATCTATGAATTCTCTGTCCATATCCTTTCTCCCTTTTTCCATTTACTAGATTGTTGTGAATTTTTAGGAGCTCTTTGCATATTAGGGCTATAAATTATTTTTGT
This sequence comes from Leontopithecus rosalia, assembly GCA_028533165.1. NCBI lineage: Eukaryota > Metazoa > Chordata > Mammalia > Primates > Cebidae > Leontopithecus > Leontopithecus rosalia. The sequence goes on along the minus strand of CM052648.1, from coordinate 25,531,147 downwards.
ATGCATTGCAGATATGTCCCCAGCTACTGTTTCTATAATTTGTGTTTACATAGTTTAGATGTGTTTTGCCATATAATTTTAAGATTTTTTTTTTTTTTTGAGACAGAGTCTCACTGTATCACCCAGGCTGGCCTGCAGGGGCACAAGCTTGGCTCACTGCAACCTCTGCCACCTGGGTTCAAGTGATTCTCCTGCTTCAGCCTCCCAAGTAGCTGGGATTACAGGCACTTGCCACCACACCTGGCTAATTTTTGTATTTTTAGTAGATCCAACGTTTCACCATCTTGGCCAGGCTGGTCTTGAACTTCTGACCTCGTGATCAACCCGCCTCAGCCTCCCAAAGTGCTGGAATTACAGGCATGAACCACACACCTGGCCTAAAATTTTAAGATTTTTATGCAAATTTTAATTTCTTTGTAAAAATGTTTGGGTTTCTTCCATCCATGGTCTAGATAAAATTACAGAACAATTTCATGTGAATGTAATATCTATCTGTTAATGCATATATATGTTTATATATATTTGCAACATTTTAAAGTAAATTTCTAAATAAAATAATAATTTGAATACAGTAGTGTATTAAAAGATTAATTTTCCATGACCAAACAAGGTTTACTCTAGCAATGCAAGGGTAGTATAACATGAGGTATTGTGTCATCTGGAGAAATTTCTGGCTCGGGAATTAGAGCATGGTTTGCCCCAGCCCTGCCATCTACTAATTCTCTGACTTTAGCCAAATTAATTAATCTCCCTGAGCTTCAGTCTCCTCATCTATAAAGTTGGCAGGACAAACCCTATACAGTACTGCTGTGTACGGTTGATGAGAGGATGAAATGGGGTATCTGTGAAATGATTAGAGCTGGGCTTGGTGCATAATAGGTACTCAGTTAATGTTATATATCGCAATTCACTGCATCACATTAAAAAGAAAACCCATGTGGTTATGTTAACATATTTAAAAGGCATGTACAGGCCCTGCCTGCCGCACCTCTCCTTTCTTCTGTATCTCTAGCCGAAGCCACACGCCCGGCCCGGATCCCTGCACCATGAGCTTCGGCTCCGGGCACTACCTGTGCTCCTCCTCCTCCTACCGCAAGGTATTCGGGGACGGCTCCCGCCTGTCCGCGCGCCTCTCCGGGGCCGGCGGCGCGGGCGGCTTCCGCTCACAGTCCCTGTCCCGCAGCAATGTGGCCTCCTCGACCGCCTGCTCCTCGGCCTCGTCGCTCGGCCTCGGCCTGGCCTATCGCCGGCAGCCGGCATCCGACGAACTGGACCTGAGCCAGGCGGCGGCGCGCACCAACGAGTACAAGATCATCCGCACCAACGAGAAGGAGCAGCTGCAAGGACTCAACGACCGCTTCGCAGTGTTCATCGAGAAGGTGCATCAGCTGGAGACGCAGAACCGCGCGCTGGAGGCCGAGCTGGCTGCGCTGCGGCAGCGCTACACCGAGCCGTCGCGCGTCGGCGAGCTCTTCCAGCGCGAGCTGCGCGATCTGCGCGCGCAGCTGGAGGAGGCGAGCTCGGCGCGCGCGCAGGCCCTGCTGGAGCGCGACGGGCTGGCCGAGGAGGTGCAGCGGCTGCGGG
>CM052648.1:25516718-25529463 GCA_028533165.1 Leontopithecus rosalia | reverse complement strand
GCAGGCGTCGTCACAGGCCGCGGCCGAGGTGGACGTGGCTGTGGCTAAACCAGACCTGAGCTCGGCGCTGAGGGAGATCCGCGCCCAATATGAGTCCCTGGCTGCTAAGAACCTGCAGTCCGCGGAGGAATGGTACAAGTCCAAGTTCGCCAACCTGAACGAGCAGGCGGCGCGCAGCACCGAGGCCATCCGAGCCAGCCGCGAGGAGATCCACGAGTACCGGCGCCAGCTGCAGGCGCGCACCATCGAGATCGAGGGCCTGCGCGGGGCCAACGAGTCCTTGGAGAGGCAGATCCTGGAACTGGAGGAGCGGCACAATGCCGAGGTGGCTGGCTACCAGGTAAGGGCTGGGGCTGGGCGTAGGAAGGGGTGCCCTCACCTCTCCCGCGCGTTCCGGCTTCCTCTGGTAAAACTGGGCCCTAGGACTTAAGGGGAGGACAAAAGAGAGAAGAGCAGAGCCCCGGCTGGAGGCGCTGGTGAACAGAAAGCCCTGGAGTCTTTACTGGTAACTTTAGGGAACGCCCCTCATTTATGTTCCTGCCCCAGCCCTTCGAACAAAGAAGCCCTTAAACTTCTTTGAGTTTCGAAAACCTAACTAGGCACGTCTGTCAGCAAGCGGGCATACGCACACCGGCGATCCGGAGAACACTGCCCCACCCAAAGTAGGACTGACCTTAAAGGGGCGGGTTACATGGGCGGTGCTGTCTCGGCTATCTGGCTTGTTTGGTTGACTTTGAAAGGTTTTCTGTGCGTTCTGGAAGGTATTCATGGAGTATGGTACGCTTCAGGGTTGAAGGAAGAATGCCGTCCTGAACTGGGAAGGGTCCTATCCCATTTTCTTGACTTTCGCCCTCCAAAAAGTAGATTGGGAGCCAACAAGCTGAGCAATGTTAGAGCTATCAGCAACCGCCCTGCTCTACCCTAACACACACACACACACACACACACACGATTCCCTTGTCCACCAGCCGACATTTTTTAAAGAAAGCCTTCGCTAGTTGACAAAACGTGAGGTGTTGGGGCGCTGTCCACGGTGCTGATCTCGAGTTCTTCCCGTCTCGGAAATGATGTCTCTCCCTTTTCGTGTCCCAGTTATGAATCTCTCGACGGTTAAACTGCTTTGATTTTTTTTTTTCCTGCAACACCAACATATCAGTCTTGGCTACCTGCAATCAAAGGTCACCTCGTAGACAACATCAATTTTGGCTTTCATGGATGGCTTAGCACTAAAAAACCACTTAATTTGCTCAGCAGCTGTGAGGTCCCACTTGAAAATTCCTGTTTCATTAATATTTTTTTCATCGTAAGTGTATGTGATAAGTCACAGAGATGGTTTTCCTTTGTTCTAGTGCATGTAATTTTTTTTCCATCTTTCTCTGTCCTCTAAGCTCCTGTGAAGGTATTGATTGGCTATTTCTTACCAACATAGGCCACTGCATCTTCAGTTTTACTATATAAGACATTCTGGGATTATGACCATAAAGGGCACAGAGGTAGGAGACAGGGTAAATGCAAAGTGTAGAAAAGAATTAAAATACTATGGTTCAGTTTCAAGGTGAACGCTCCTTTGAATAGAATGACAGTTCAGAAACTTGCAGTAATTCTTGCTAGGATTAAAGCTTATATTTGATGAAATTAATAGGGCTTGGGAACACTGGTAAAATAGAAGCAAGAAAGGAATGATATCTCAAAAGTACCATTTAATCAGAAGCTAAAGAATTCTTATTGATGTTCAGGTATTTGCTATTTTTTACAAATAACTTCCTATGATGAAGGACGAAAGCCTGCTTGGACTGTTTAGGTTAGTTTGGTATTGCAGTATCATTCAAATAAGTACTTCCATTTCTACTTCAAAATCTGGAACTTGAACTTTTCACTATGTACCCTTGCCCCTGGATGGCCTGAATTAATCACATTTGGCTAATTGAGACTTCATTTTTTTCTTCCAGAAGCCTCCAAGGATGAGCTAGGTGGTCTTCTGGATTGCTAACCCAGTATTTCTTTTTTTCTTTTTCTTTTCTTTTTTTTTTTTTGTTTGTTTGAGACAGAGTCGCACTCCATCGTGCAGGCTGGAGTGCAGTGGTGTGATCTAGGCTCACTGTAATCTCTGCCTCCTGGGTTCAAGTGATTCTCCTGCCTCAGCCTCCTGAGTAGCTGGGATTACAGGCATGTACCACCACACCCAGCTAATTTAGTATTTTTAGTAGAGACAAGCTTTCTCCATCTTGGTCAGGCTGGTCTCGAACTCCTGACCTCAGGTGATCCTCCCTCCTCAGCCTCCCAAAGTACTGGGATTACAGGTGTGAGCCACCGTGCCCAGCCTAGCCCAGTATTTCCACACAAAAAAAGGATAACTTACTTAGAGCTGCCAGCTGAATTGGGCTTTTCCATGTCCTCTGTTTGCTTGTTACAGCCCATACATTCTAAGAGGTAGTGACAGTTTGGCTTGGCTTGTTTGCAGTAAAAGGCTTTCATTGTTAGACAATAGTAGGGTCATCCAGACATGGTCTACAGGAAACAAAAAACAGCAAAGAAACTGCAGCTCCTCGGTGCTGCCCCTATCAGCTTGAGCCTTTAGAGCGACAGAGGACCTGCTGATGGGAGTGGAAGAGGAGGTCAGACAACAGAGCTGTTCCCTACTCCTTGGGGCCTAAGGCTGAGGTGGGGCTCAACCTTACCTGCGGATCCTAAAGGCCTGATGCCACAAGGGTGTCTCTGACTGTTCTGACAATCTTAGCAGTGCTGACCGAAAGAAAACCTCCCTTTCTACAGTGAGATTTAGCCATTGTTTTCTTGCCTTCTCACCCTGTCCCCACCTTTCACTGCAGTAATGGGAAGATGTTCTCTTTCTTCTGCTAGAGATTAGTGATACGGCCATTTTCCTTTTCAAGCTTGGCACCCTCTATGAAACAGGAAGGCCCCAATAAAGTTCTGTCTTCTCTGTCCCAGAGAGCTGATAGCCTATTTGAGGAGAGAAAGCTTCTTACACTTTTGAAAGGGCAAAAAAGGATTCAAGGTGATACAATAAATACACAATAGTGTATGAGAGAGTCTGAATCAGGCAAGAGAAGAGCTGCATAAAAAGCTGAAGGGGTTTCCATTTCTGACACTGGGCAATTCCAGTGCCTGCATAGCCACTTCAGCACCATTTGAGTCCCAGTTCTATTAAAGATGTCCAAAGACATTTCTTGGAGAGTACTGGGGTCTCGGGCCTCTACTGTGGTCAGTCTTGAAAAGTTGAAGCTTTCCTTGAAAGACCTTGCTGAATGATCAAGATCATTGCAGGTTAATGCTCTCCAGGGAGAAAAGCCAAGTCTGCTGTTTTCTCTCCATTATGAGATTGGAGTACAGCCTAATTAAATAGCAGGCAGGGGCTGGCCCCTTGGAGATTGGAGGTGGCAGTGGCTGCACATAAATCCATAGCTTGATAGATCCATTTCTAAAATTAGGTACATTTGGTCTTTTGTAAGCTCTTCCACCTGGTTTTTTCTCTGTTTTGTTTGCCCCTCCTTATCTTACTATATTACTGTCACCTGGGCCACCATGATAGCATCTTTATAGAAATAAATTTAAACTGGTGGATCCTAAACCCAGTGACACTCAGGTCAAGTGGGGGCTTAAAAAAATAATCAGGCCCCCTCCCAAAGATATGGGTTCAGCAGTTCACAGGTAGGGCCCAGGAATATGCATTTTTCTTTCTTTTTTTCTTCTTTAAAAAAATTTTTTTTAAAGACAGGGTTTCACCATGTTGGTCAGGCTGGTCTTGAACTCCCGACCTCAGGTGATCCGCCCGCCTTGGCCTCCAAAGTGCTCAGATTACAGGTGTGAGCCACCACGCCCGGCTTTTTTTTTTTTTGAGACAGTTTCGCTCTTGTTACCCAGGCTGGAGTGCAATGGCGCGATCTCGGCTCATGGCAACCTCCGCTTCCTGGGTTCAGGCAATTCTTCTGCCTCAGCCTCCTGAGTAGCTGGGATTACAGGCACAAGCCACCATGCCCAGCTAATTTTTTATATTTTTAGTAGAGACGGGGTTTCACCATGTTGACCAGGATAGTCTCGATCTCTTGACGTAGTGATCCACCCACCTCGGCCTCCCAAAGTGCTGGGATTACAGGCTTGAGCCACCGCGCCCGGCTGCATTTTTCAATACAAGTTCTGCATCCTGTTGGTCCTCAGACTGATATTGGAGTACACTGATCTAAACCACTTCTGTAAAAAAGTCGTTTACAGAGATACGTATAATGCAGGGCTTTTGAGTATGGTAGAGGAAAGATAAAGATGGGGACAAAGGAAAGATAGGAGTGAGAATAAAGCACGCATGGTGAACCACAGATAAAAATCCTCTGTCCCCACCCAAGTTGATTATGCAGAGCAGTAATTCCAGATAGCTTCTTTCAATCAGACTGTGGGGCACTCACTACTGCCCCCCTGACCGATGGCCCCCAAACATGCTGAAATCCACAACTCTATCGTTCTTCTTCAACACTGCAGATGCTAGTGTGGCCAGTTCCTTTCTCTTACTCCACCGGCATCCTTCCAGCCATGGGCACGATGCTCAGCATTTGTCTGAGCTCCTCCAGGAGAGACCCCAGCTGGAGCTGGGCGTGCCGCTCTGGCGTTCCCTCAGGCTAAGCCGGCAGCCGCTGCGTGGTTGGGGGAGGGGACGGACTGCGGCGCTCTGCTCAGATCTCGAGCTGGAGGCCATCTTTGGCAGGGCTTTTGAAGGGCAGTGCTAGACACAGCCTGATGTGGGGAGGAGAGCGCAAACAAAGAAACCGGACATTGAAGAGCAATCAATGGTCAGCACACAGCACAGTTGATTCTGAAAGGAGCAAAGTCGTGCTTTTGCCTACAGTGATCTGTAAAATAGATACGTGAAATCTGTCACATAGTTCAAGGAACTCGTCTAGAACTCAGCTCCACAACCACCTCTTATTCAAAAAAACAGCTATGAAACAAAAGTAATGTTTTAAGCAAGGACCTAATTAACCTGCTATTGAGACGTATTATCTATCTCTAAGCCACATATTAGGAACTTGGCCTTTCTAATGCCCCCAGCCTATTCATAACATAATTTCAAAATGCTTTTTTATTTGGTTCCAAGCCTGCAGCAAGATAGAGAATGGGGACCACTGGAGTCAGGCATTGTTAAGAATGAGTAGCAGCAGATCCGTTCATCTTTCAGAACAAAGAAAACCAATAAGCAGCAACACTGATTCCAATATCGCTCAAGTCACTTTACAAAGGCTTTTTATTCAAAATTGTTATTAAAAAAAAATCTGGTGCTTTAAGGTATATGCCTCTAACCAATATTAAAGTGTTATGATACATTAGTTTTCGTAGTGATCTAAGGGGTTGGTAGTAGTGAAAGCTTGTGATAAATTTGTCCATATCATCAGAATAGAGGGCTACGTGGTATGATATTAACAGTAAAAATCACTAACATTTATTGCGTTCTTCCTATTTGCCATGCTGTTTCAATGCTACTAATTTAACAGGTAATGGACTCATCATATACTAATGTATATGTGAGCTATATTAAATTGGAATCCTAATTTGAGGATCTCAGAACACCTTAGAAAAAGAATAATAGTTATAACTTTCTGTATGCAGAAATAGAAGATAGGGAGAAACTAAAATGTAGAAAACTGGCTGAGGTCCAATGGATGTTAGCGGCAGGGCAAAAACTGCAACCCAAAGTCCCTAATGAAATCCTCCTCTTATCTTCATATAGCATTCCTCCTCCTTCTTTGCATAATCATATTTTCTTCTTTCTCCTTTTTCCTTCACTCTAGACTCTTTTCTCTCTTACCATAGTAATACTGATTATCTTGCCCCTAATAGGTCAGTAACAGAGTTGATTATAACCTCAAATAGGAACTGTCAGGTAAAATTTCTCAGTAAAAATCTCTTTAAGCCCTCATGATCTCTTAACACACTTTGAAATATATGCATCACTGTCCAGTATAATACATATTTTTCTTACTGTCATTCCTTGTTCTGTACCCATCAGTCAATTGAGACTCTTCTTTGCAATATTCCTGTCAATATTTATAGAACAGGTAGGTGGCATGAATTTTAATTCTGCAAATTCTCTTGATTTGGAAGTTTGCACCCCCTGATGTCTCAGCCCTGCCTTTTACTATTGCTTCATCATTCTCACACAGGGGAGTTGCACGGGCCTATCAGCACTTACTTTCTTGAGGTTTCTGATATGTTTATCTGCATCACTGTTTCTTAAAAATAACCCCCAATCATGCATTGTGTCCTTTCCCTTTTATTTATTTATTTATTTATTTATTTATTTATTTATTTATTTGCTGGAGTTTCACCCTTGTTACCCAGGCTGGAGTGCAATGGCGCAATCTCGGCTCACTGCAACCTCCTGGGATCAGCACTTTGGGAGGCTGAGCCACCACGCCTGGCCTTTTTTTTTTTTGAGACGGAGTTTCGCTCTTGTTACCCAGGCTGTAGCACAATGGCGAGATCTCGGCTCACGGTAACCTCCGCCTCCTGGGTTCAGGCAATTCTCCTGCCTCAGCCTCCTGAGTAGCTGGGATTACAGGCTCGCACCACCATGCCCAGCTAATTTTTTGTATTTTTAGCAGAGACGGGGTTTCACCATGTTGACCAGGTTGGTCTCGATCTCTTGACCTCGTGATCCACCCGCCTCAGCCTCCCAAAGTTCTGGGATTACAGGCTTGAGCCACCGCGCCCGGCTTTTTTTTTTTTTTTTTTTTTTAAACAAGCTCTTACTCTGTCACCCAGGCTGGAGCACAGTGGTGCCATCATGGCTTACTGCAACCTCCACCTTCCCAGATCAAGCAATTCTCTCATCTCAGCCTCAAGTGATTGGCCCGCCTCAGCCACCCAAAATGCTGGGGTTACAGGCGTGAGCCACTACGCCATGCCCTGGAGACGTTTTCTTGTTACCACAACTGGGAGAGGGAAGTATGTGCTTCTGCCATCTAGCCGGAGATGCTACTAAACATCCTGCATGTCACAAGACAGCTCCCAATAATGGCCCAAACGTCAATACTGCCAAAGTTGTAAAACTCTGTTACAGAGGAAAGAACAGAAAATAAACTAGAATAAACTAACAAATTGCCAGGGCCGGACACAGTGGCTCATGCCTGTAATCCCAACATTTCTGGAGACTGAGGTGGGCGAATCATGAGGTCAGGAATTCAAGACCAGCCTGGCCAACATGGTGAAACCTGTCTCTACTAAAAATACAAAAATTAGCCAGGCATGGTGGTGTGCACCTGTAATCCCAGCTACTCGGGAGGCTGAGGCAGAAGAATTGCTTGAACCCAGGAGGAGGATGTTGCAGTAAATTGAGATTGCGCCACTGCACTCTAGCCTGGGTAACAGAGCAAGACTCCATCTCAAAAAAAAAAAAAACCTAATGCATGAAGAAGATAATTTTATATAATGATAAGAGCTATAAGAGCAGGGTGGCTGCATTCAACTGAATGCTTTTTTTTTAATTTGCCCTCCTATTGGGGGGTATCTTTTTCTAATTTGCACAAGGTTCCTGCATGGGCTAGCAGCTGCTCAGGCTTCAGGTAAAATAAAGTACTGGGTTGGTGGAGGGAGGATACTTAAATTGAATGCAAAGGAAGACCTTTTTTTTTTTTTTTGAGACGTGTTTCACTCTTGTTGCCCACGTTGGAGTACAATGGCGCAATCTCGGCTCACTGCAACCTCTGCCTCCTGCGTTCAAATTTTTCTCCTGCCTCAGCCACCCGAGTACCTGGGATTATAGGCATGTACCACCACACCTGGTTAATTTTTTGTAATTATAGTAGAGACAGGGTTTCTCCATGTTGGTCAGGCTGGTCTCGAACTCCCGAAATCGAGTGATCCACCTGCCTTGGCCTCTCAAAGTGCTAGGATTATAGGCATGAGCCACTGCACTTGTCAGGAGAGGACATTTGAACTGAAATTTTTTTTTTTTGAAATGGAGTTTTGCTCTTATTGCCCAACCTGGAGTGCAGCAGTAGCGATCTTGGCTCACTGCAACCTCCAGCTCTTGGGTTCAAGTGATTCTCTTGCTTCAGCCTCCCAAGTGACTGGGATTATAGGTGCACGCCATTGCACCTGGCTAATTTTTGTATTTTTATTAGAGACGGGGTTTCACCATGTTGGCAGTCTTGAACTCCTGATCTCAGGTGATCCACCTGCCTCAGCCTCCCTAAATGGTGGAATTACAGCCATGAGCCATTGCGCCTGGCCTGAACTGAATCTTGTATGACAAGGAGTCAGCCATGTAAAGACTAGCATTTTAGGTAGAGGAAATAACAAGCCTAAAAGGCCTGGGACAGCAATGAACTTGATATAGTGAAGGAGCAAAAGAAAAGGCCAGGCTGGGCAGGGTGGCTCACATATGTAATCTAAGCACTTTAGGAGGTAAAAGCAGGAGTATCTCTCTCTCTCTCTCTCTCTCTTTTTTTAGAGATGGGATTTCACCATGTTGGTCAGGATGGTCTTGATCTCTTTACCTTGTGATCCGCCCACCTTAGCCTCCCAAAGTGCTGGGATTACAGGTGTGAGCCACCGCACCCAGCTGGTAGGAGTGTCTCTTGGGGCCAGGAGTTTGAGACCAGCCTGGACAACACAAGGAGACCTCATCTCTACCAAAAAAAATTTTTTTTAATTAGCTAGGCATGGTGGTACACAGCTGTTAGTCCCAGCTGCTTGGGAGGCTAAGGCAGGAAGGTTGCTGGAGCCCAGGAGTTTCGAGGCTGCACTGAACTATGATCACACCACTGTACTTCCAGCCTAGGCAACAGAGCAAAACCTTGTCTCAAAAAAATAAAATCCTTCTGGCTGCTCAAGGACTATAAATATAAAATGATTTCTCTTCCATACCTTAGTTTTAAAAAAAGAATTCTGTGAAATATTTCTGCTTTCTCCTTACCTATAATGTAAAACATTCTCAGGAAAGTGACTGATTAGTAGGCTTCCAGAAAATCATCAAAATGAATGGAGGCAAATCTCCCTGTCCTATCTGTGCTTTCCACAGTAGGAATTTTCTGAATCTAAGCTCCTAACCTGAGGCTTTGGGTTTTGGAAAGGACATGCCACAACAGAGTTATTTAGCAGTAACACAACAAGCAAGGGAGGGATGCTAAGTAAATGTAAAAAAGAAATCATCTCCATGTTCAGTTGAGAACTATTTGCCATGTCGCCATCCTGAAAAGGGCAGGTGTTCACTTGCCCTCTGGGTAAAAGTTCCCAATTCTCACCATGAGTCTAAATCTCCTGGGGGCCTTTATGAAAAAAATGCAAATGCTGGGACCCCACCCCAGAATCTGGATCTGGACTCAGGGACAGGCCTGGATATAAGCAAGTTATTCATAAGGTGGTTTTAATGTGTAGTCAGGGTTGAGAATCCTTGCCTTCTGGAAATCTCAAGGAATTTCAGCTGGTTTGGCCTAACTATTTTGGATATGTTGTTTTTCAGGATAGCATTGGGCAGCTAGAGAATGATCTGAGGAACACCAAGAGTGAGATGGCACGCCACCTTCGGGAATACCAGGACTTGCTCAATGTCAAAATGGCTCTTGACATTGAGATAGCAGCTTACAGGTACTGCAAAGAGCCCACTCACCCAAGGAAATCCAGTCACCTGGGAGCAGTGCTACCCAAATAAGTGGGTCTAGTCTCTCTGGCTTCTGACTGGTGAGGGAGGGAGGAAGGGCATCACTGGCCCCTTTCAAGTGAACTGACCTCTCTGTCCCTCTACTTAGATATAAGCCAGCTCCAACTTACAAGTCCCGGAGTATTCTATGTACCTCTGTAAGAATTTAAGGGGATAATGTGAGGACACAAAGGTTAAAATAAAAACCCATGAGACTTATAACTTTAAAAATAGGGTTTGGGACCAGGTGCGGTGCTCATTCCTATAATCCCAGCACTTTGGGAGGCCAAGGCAGGTGGATCACTTGAGGTCAGGAGTTCAAGACCAGCCTGGCCAACATGGTGAAACCCCATCTCTACTAAAAATACAAAAATTAGCCAGGCATGGTGGCACATACCTGTAGTCCCAGCTACTTGGGAGGCTGAGGCAGGAGAATTGCTTGAACCTGGGAGATGGAGGGTGCAGTGAGCTGCGATCACGCCACTGCACTCCAGCCTGGGAGACAGACTCCGTCTGAAAAAAAAAAGGATGATAAAAACTACTAAGAATTATGAAAAACATGGTTTGGGGGCCACTCTTTTATAGGACTGTTTAGGTGACACTGAGAATAATATGAATAATATGAATCTGAAATAGTGTCATTCACTGGCTTTTATTATTGCTAGTTCTATTCCCTTTGTATCCTTACACACTGAAAAAGTACAAATCTCAAATCCAGGTTGAATTAGGCAGTTCCTGCCACCTTTGTGGACATCTCGCCTCCTTATCCCTATTGCAGCTAAGGTGTTAATTAGGAAAATGACTTCTCCCTAGAGCTTTGTTGCTAATTGCCAAAAATGGGTGTGATGTGGCCAAGGGGAGTTGTAGGTTTTCCTTCTGGCATGTATTTGTGAATAGGATAGGTTTCCCTTTGACAATGATTTAAACATAGCTGGTGCCGAAGGGGTGTATGTGTGTGTACACCCATGCACAAGCTCCAACTCTTTGAGCTTTGAAATTAAATATTTATTAGTTTCAATCTTATGAAGAAACTCCAAAGTCCTTTGGAATCTCAATCAAATGAATCAGGACTGGACGGTTGCGTTCTGACGGGGTGGGAAGTTACAAGTTGACTTCCTAAGAGTTTTTCTCTGTTGAATTTACAGGAAACTGCTGGAAGGCGAAGAGACACGTTTTAGCACCAGTGGGTTAAGCATTTCGGGGCTGAATCCACTTCCCAATCCAAGTTATCTGCTCCCAACTAGAATCCTCAGTTCAACCTCGAAAGTCTCATCCACTGGGCTATCACTTAAGAAAGAGGAAGAGGAGGAGGAGGCATCTAAGGTAGCCTCTAAGAAAACCTCCCAGATAGGGGAAAGTTTTGAAGAAATATTAGAGGAGACAGTAATATCTACTAAGAAAACCGAGAAATCAAATATAGAAGAAACCACCATTTCGAGCCAAAAAATATAATTCCATTGCTTTGAAAGAGTTAATGCTTAAGAGGGAATGATATGCATTTGACTTGTTAAACAGCCTGTTCCTGAAACATAACACCTGCTACACCACTATGAAATGTCTTCAAGGCTTCAGTCTCATATTTAGTATTGAATACTTACATTCTCTAATAAGAAAACCACCCCTTAGATTGAAGTAAACTGCAGTCCTGGAGCAATCACAGATGAGTTATCTAAGAATACAGCTTTCTGACCTTCAGCTCACGCTTCACAGTGATTGATGATTCAGGTGCAGAGGAAGTACAAACTAAGGTGCTAAATCTGTGATCATCGTCATTTGCTGTGAACTGAAATTATTCACATGCCAGCCATTATCCAGCTAAATGTTCTTACTCTAGATACCTAAAACATAAGATCACTGCCAAAGATAAACTAATGGTCCACACCCAATTCCACTCTCATAGAACTGTTTCACAAATAATAGGTGTTTGTTTAATGGACACTTTCCACCTCCCTCAGTTCCATATATCCTTTTCTTCCGTGCAGGAAAAAAATAGTCTAGTGTAGTATTCTTCCCTTTTAAACACATTTTGGTTCTTCTCAAAAGAACTTACCCCTGTTAGCTCTCTTTGCTCAGTGGCTAAAATTAGATGCATGTTGACCATGTCTATGATTTGTGTAATGACTCATCCCTGCCCATTTCATATTCTTTCAATCCTGTAGGTTAAAGAAAAATGGCAGTGATGAATTTTAAGGGTTTCCTCCAACAAATAAAATAATGAAAAGAATCCCTAGACTTTAGGCTTTCAGCTTACACAAATCCATTTAATTAGGAGAAAAAAACTATTAAGGATGTAGCTTTTCACCTTTACTTTAGAAGCTCAGTAAATAGTTATTCCAAACTGTGATTAAGCTGAACTTAGATTTAGTAGTATAAGCTAGAAGAAGTGAGTGTTCCTATGAGTGGAAAAAGCCAAGGTGTCATTTATGTGTCAGTTCATTTGTGGTGATAGAGAATTAGCTTTTTCATGCCCTTACCCTTAGAATCCACTCATTCCCTTTCCCACTAGTCTAGGTCCTAAAGAGGCCTTGCTTTCACACTCGTATGCCTTTTACGAGTACTAAGTATAGGATATTTTGTCACCAGAACACAATGCTATTGCCCCAAAGTAAAAGAAACCACTTCTGGTCAATCAATAACACCAGCAAATATAAAAAAGAAATATTTCTCTTTTCTAAAAGACTTCCCCAACATTTACCCAATGGCTGCACAGTTGCTGCGGTCCTCCGGAGAGGAAGAGACACTCAGACCAGAGGAGGGGTGTGCATGTGCCTACCCGCTTGCTAGAAGTAGATTCTGGACAGTCAGCTCTTCATCTGCCCAACTGTGTAGCATCTGCGTTGCCTAGTCTTTCACTTCTGCCAAGGTTGATGCGGGATTTGTTCTCTGTCCAGCAGTCACTTCTGCCAGAGCTGAAGAGTTGCCCCGTCTCTCTTCCACGTCTCCTTTAAGAGCTCTGGTGATAAGGACATGATGCTTTTACTGAACTTTCTTATCCTAGCACATGCTTCAATAGTTCAAGGAACTTGAAATACTTTTCCTTACCTTTACCCCATCCCTATCTTTACCCCTCACACTTACTGTAAGACATTAGTAAAATAA